>CAXKVI010000023.1:173639-676139 GCA_964058755.1 Campiglossa producta | reverse complement strand
AAGTTGATAGTTACTTGGGTTTGTTGTGCACTTTCATATAAAAACGAGATTGCATGCCGGTAGCAAATCCTTTTTATTTTTTGGGTTTCACACTAAATTTTCCTTGTTTATCTCATCGATAGTCGAAATCCAAAGGAGAAACACTCTTGCCAACAAGTGTTACTTCGGAGTAAGTAGGCAATTGAGAAGTAAAGTCCTCTCTCGACAGACGAAGATCACGCTATATACATAAGTCTCTTATCATATGAGTCCTAATGTACGGCTCGGAATCATGGGCAGTGTCAAGAGAAGATGAGATGGCCCTTGGAGTATTTGAGAGAAAAGTTCTCCGGAAGATTTGTGGTCCTTCCTGTGATGCCAACGGCGAGTAGCGAAGGAAATTTAACGATGAGCTGTACGAGCTTTACGCAGAACTGACCATATTGTAGCGAGTTAAAGCCCAAAGGCTCCGCTGACTGGTTCATTTTATGGGAATGGAAGGGGACCTCGACTGAAATGGAAATAGGAAAGATTGGCGTGTTTTGATACGAAGCGACCAAAATTGCCTTGGCTTGATATATATATTCTAGATTGTCACCATCAGGCAAACCAAGTTTACACCTCCCGGATAGTGGGCTGCCCTTGAGGAAAAAGAAGCTCTTGGCCTGCGTTTGACTCAAGACTAAAAAGTTCTCTTGCACTACCATTACTTTCAGATATAGTATAAAAAAGTCCTTACTTCTCTGGCAAAATGTGTTCTGGTTCGCCATCTGATGCTGGGCTGAAATCACATAATATTCCCTAGCTTTATCCCTGCAATAAGATATAGCGATAAGATAAATCAAGCATCTTTAAAAGTTACTTGGTTTTTTGAAATAATTACATACATTTTTTGAGGAAATTCAAATAATTCTTGATTAACAACTGAGTTTTAATGGTTTTTGCATTAATAGGAGATCGAAACTAAATCAGAAACTTAGAGTGACGATAAGAAATTGATCTCTAATCATTTTTTGTAAAAAAGCCTAGTATTTGTTGTAAAATTTTCACTTATTAAAAAAAGAACACGAGTTACTTGGTTTTGTTGTGAAATAAATTCTTGATTCAGTGCATTTTAAGTTACTTGATTTTATAACTTTTTTAGTTTAAGGTACTTAGAAACAAGATAGGAAGAAACGGATCGATGTCCCTGATAGATTTTTTTAACGGGATTCCGAAAATTCGTAGAACGACGAAACCAAGTAACTGACACTTACTTGGTTCTGTGATGTCACGGGAGAAATATTCCTATCGCTGACTGGCCGCACTTAAATAATCTGTCGCTGGCTGATTCCCAATTTATGAAATCACGCTCCGTAGATATACTTATTGGTGTCGATGAAATACTGTGTTGGGATGGACACTATTCGACCAGGTATATGTACCTTTACCAGCTCTTCAGAAAACGCTATCCTTCCATAGCGACACGCAGCTAACACATACGCTATGCAAATTCTGGGAGCTGGAAGAAGCTCCTAGAAAAAAATACCTAACGACGGAGGAGAAATATTGCGAGGATCATTTCGAATCCAATCTACATCGTGCTTCAGATGGCCGTTTCGTTGTGAAACTTCCGTTCGCAGTCTTTTACGTATGGAGCGGAAGTTTGAAGCGAACCCTAAACTACGACAAGAATACAATCGCTTTATGGACGAATTGGTAGAAATGAACCACATGGAGGAAGTTTTAGAGTCTGACTGCTCTAGCAATTGTTACTATATGCCACATCACTCCGTCGTTAAGGAATCAAGTATTACTACAAAACTAAGGGTAGTGTTTAATGCATCCGCTAAAACATCAACAGGCTACTCCTCAAATGACGCCTTAATGGTTGGTCCTCAGTTGCAACCTACACTATTTTCAACCTTGATTAGGTTCAGAACTCATCGCTACGCTCTTAACGCCGATGTTGCCAAAATGTATAGACAAGTATACGTTTCAAAGGAGCACACTGATTTGCAACGAATAGTGTGGCGTTCAGATTAATCACTTCCTATTAAGGATTACGGCATGTTGCGAGTTACGTACGGTGTAGCTGCAGCATCACATCAAGCTGTAAAAGCTCTTCAATAGGCTGCAAAAGATGCTATGGGACGTTATGACAAAGCTGCGTCCGTTATCCTTCGGGACTTCTATATGGACGACTTACTTACAGGGTCCTCTAACATAGACGAATTAAAGGCAATACAGCGCGAAGTATCTACCGTGCTTGGTAGTAGTGGTTTTGAGTTGAGGCAGTGGGCTTCCAATTGCCGAGAGTTGACAGCATCTATTCCGAATGCATCGAAGAAGATCTCTCACTATATCGCCGAAGACAAGGAAGTCCATGCCCTAGGTCTAATTTGGAACACCGAAAATGATTATTTAACATTTGCAGTGAATCTAAGGGATGCACCACCGGTCCTGTCCAAAAGAGCATATCTAGCAGACTCTAGCGTTCTCTTCGATCCTCTCGGACTGCTATCGTCTTGCACAATTAAATCAAAAATTTGGTTTCAGGACTTGTGGCGCTCCACCGTAGATTGGGATGAATCAGTCCCAATGCCTATAGCACGGGAATGGTATCATCATCGTGAACAGCTAAATTTATTTTCAAACCTAAAACTTGAAAGGTGGACGGGTATCGGTGTGAAGGGTGCGCACACTCAATTCCACATATTTGTAGATGCATCAGAACGAGCATACGCAGCTGTTATTTACGCTCGCACTATACAACCGTGTGGAGAAATAACTGTCACTTTAGTCAGTTCTAAGACAAAGGTAGCGCCACTTAAAATTCAAACACTTCCTCGCCTTGAGCTTTGCGCTGCGAACCTCGCGGCTAAGTTGGTCAGGGCAATTATGGACAGCTTGACTAACCAAACATATCTAATTTTCGGGTCGTCCGATTCTACTATAACCTTGGCGTGGCTGCAAGCTCACCCTAGTCGATGGTCTACGTTCATCGCAAATCGATTCGCAGACACTCAAGAAATTGTACCGGCTGAATCGTGGAATCACATACGATCCGAAATCAACCCTGCTGACTGCGCGTCAAGAGGATTAACTCCGCTTGAACTGATGGAGCACCGGTTATGGTGGAGTGGCCCGGAGTTTCTTAGAGATTCAGAGGAGTTTTGGAGGCTTAAGGCTCCAACGACACATACAACAAATTTAGAACTTCGAGCTAGTAAACTTTTTGCCCACGTCATGAGCTCGAAGGAATACTGGTCAGTCATCACCAAGTTCCCCTCTTATTCAAGGCTAAAACGAATCATCGCGTACGTCCTACGCTTTATCAACAACATCCGAGCTGTTACAACAAAAACTTTGGAGAAGAGATACGGGCCTCTCCTTTGCAATGAGATCGCTGACGCTGAAAACGCACTCATAAGGTATACCCAAAGCTTTTATTTCTCTAATGAAATTTCTTATTGTAGGTATAAACGACCAATACCACTTAAAAGTAGCCTTTGCGTTTGCAACCCTTTCTTGATGGAAATGGTGTTCTCCGCGTTGGTGGCCGCTTAGCATGCTGTAGTCACGGCCGATGTCAAGCATCCAATCCTATTGCCGAAAAACTCGCCAATAGCAAGACTCCTGATCGCTGAAATACACAGCATTACAATACACGGCGGGCCTAAAGTTCTGCTCACAATTTTACAACGTCGCTTTTGGGTTGTATCCGCTAGGAATTTGGTTCGAAATATATATTGCAAATGTGTCAAATGTACACGATTAAACCGTAAAATTACTGCACAGTGTATGGGAGATTTGCCGCCAAGCCGTGTCAACTTTGCTTTGCGCTTCCTTCGCAGCGCTGTTGACTTTGCAGGTCCATATGTTTACAAATTTTCAAACGGAAGAGGAGCGAAATCTACTAAGGGTTATATATGCTCTTTCATATGCATGACTAGCGGAGCAATGCACTTGGAACTCATCGGCGACTTATCTTCTGCATCGTTTTTGAATGCCTTCAAAAGGTTTATTAATCGCCGAGGATTTTGTAAGGAGGTACATATATTCCGATAATGGCACGAATTTTGTTGGAGCGGAGAAAGAATTGCGAATAATGCTTGAACGTTGCATGGCGGATGAAAAGGTCAGTTCATTTTTTGCCGACTCCAGCGTTTCATGGAAATTCAACCCTCCAAGTGCCCCACACATGGGGGGGTATTGGGAAATCGGCATAAAGCGTATAAAATACCATCTAAAACTAGTTTTAGGTGATCATTTGTTAACATATAAAGATTTGAGTACTCACTGAAGTTGAAGCATGCGTAAATTCGCGGCCGCTGTGCTCTCTGGTTGACTTAGAAACTCTTACTCCTGGTCATTTTATTGTGGGT
Source organism: Campiglossa producta (assembly GCA_964058755.1). Lineage (NCBI taxonomy): Eukaryota > Metazoa > Arthropoda > Insecta > Diptera > Tephritidae > Campiglossa > Campiglossa producta. The sequence goes on along the minus strand of CAXKVI010000023.1, from coordinate 671,793 downwards.
GAGCCACTTAAATCACTCCCTGAACCCGACATGCCGGAATTTGCTCGAAACTTGCATCAACGCTGGCACGCTATATCTTTAATGCGACAACACTTTTGGAAACGATGGCGTGATCAATATCTAGTGAATTTACAACGCCGAACAAAGTGGTTTCGAACATCAGCGAACCTGGCAGAAAATGATATTGTTTTTATTTTAAATGAATCTACACCACCAACTAAGTGGAAGCTAGGTCGGGTGTGTCATCCCGGTGCGTGTGGTCACCGTCAAAACGGCTGATGGCGAACTTTTGCGGCCGGTAGTCAAGCTTTGTTTGTTGCCAACTAAGGGAGACTTGTTCTTGGACCCAGCAGAATAAATTTTTAATGAACATAAGTATACATTTTTGCATAATTTCTTACAATGAAGTGTATAAGTATAAGAATCTATTTTAAGATAATTTCTTACAATGAATTGTATAAGTATAGAAATCTATTTTAAGATAATTTCTTACAATGAATTGTATAAGTATGGAAATTTAGTTTAAGATTATTGATGTTTAAGATGTGGGGTCAAATTGAACTTATTTAAGGCTGGCGGGATGTTGTGTTCATTATTCTCGTTTTTCCTTTAGGCTATGTTCGCTTACAATATATACTGCTTATTCAGTAATAAATGAATTATTAAACAGAACGGTGCTCTTTCAATCAGATTTATTAATCGAGTCAACATATAGATTTCATTGAATTTTTAGATACTAAGTAAATTATTGGTAGACGGCCTTCTGATATCTGACCAGAGGTTAACTCACCAACGTTGGGCGGTTTAAAAAAAAAAAAACTTTATTTTGACTATAGCCAGGAGCTTTCCAAGTTTTTCCAAGTTTAAAAGTTCCACTAAATTTATCCCCGCTACAAAACAGTATTCAGTTTTTATAAGGGTGGCTGTTTACGACCGCGCTAAAACACGTCGAAAAATGTTGTGGGAGGCATCAAAAGGCGTGTTTCGGATTTTGCTATTTATTAAATAATTGAAATTCTTTGATGAATTTAAAACAAATATCTACTATACAGTATGTTAAAATTATTAGAAGAATTTTTATTTCGCTTTTTGTTCTGATTTCGAAAAATCAAAGAGATATCGACTATGAAGTATTTCATTCTTTCGCTATCCCCAGTTTTTTTGGAGGTAGTGGGAATCGATCTCATAAAACCCCTTGCCAAATTTCAGTAGCCTAACCTAAATACTTCCAGAGATATGGACTATGAAGTATTTCATTCGTATGGGAGGTGCCACGACCACTTTTTCGTTATCCCCAGTTTTTTTGTAGGTGGTGGGAATCGATCTCATAAAATCCCTTACCAAATTTCAGTGGTCTATCCTAAATACTTCCAGAGATATATATAAAGTATTTCTGCGTATGGGAGGTGCCACGCCCCCTTTTTCGTTATCCCTAGTTTTTTTTTTGGAAGTGGTAGGGGTCGATCTCATATAACCCCTAGCCAAATTTCAGTGGTCTAACTTGAATACTTCCAGAGATATCGACTATGAAGTATTTCATTGGTATGGGAGGTGCCACGCCCCATTTTTCGTTATCCCAAGTTTTTTTTTGGAGGTGGTGGGAATCAATCTCATAAAACCCCTTGCCAAATTTCAGTGGTCTGACCTAAATACTTCCAGAGATATGGACTATGAAGTATTTCATTCGTATGGGAGGTGCCACGCCTCCTTTTTGGTTAACCCCCAGTTTTATGGGTGAGAATGGTGTTGTTATCCTATAGCTCTGTATCAATTTCCAGGTCCCTACCTTAAACCCTTTTAGAGATATTCATTTTGAAGAAAACATTTTAATATTTTGTCCTGATTTTATAACATGACGTGCGCGTGGTAATAGCAAACAAACCCTCCAAAGGAAGTATATGATTCGGTCCAGCCGTTTTCGAGTTTTAGCGTGACGACTGAACACCATTTCATTTTTTATATATATGAGTGAAAATACGAAAGTGATCCAATTTTGGGGCTTATTTTGAAAACATAATTTTTTTCCACATTTTTCATATACGCTGCGCGGTATGCACTTCTTACCTTCTTATTACACTATCCTATGCAGGGCCGGTCACTTTTTAACTCTTTCGTGAGTTTTTGCATTTTTTTTTCAATTTTTTCGCGAATAACAGCAACGAACTCACGGAAATCAAAGTACCTATGGAATGGTATAAAAATGTTGAAAATTGGTTTGGTAGTTTTGGAGTAATTGCAATTTAAAAAATGCTTCATATGAAGTTTGACCTTTAATAACATTTGTTGTTGTTGTTTCCCCCGCTAAAAAAAATACGGTTATACTCTCCTTAACTATATGTATCTATCCCTATATTTGGCTTTTTTAGTTTGGGAGTTTGTGGTATTCTGAGTTAAAAATTGGTAACTCTCAACTTATTTCGGCTGTGTCTGCTTTGCGCGTTTATAATGAGTTTTTACGTCAAAAGCAGATTCTCTCCAATCCGAGGTTCGCGACTTACACTTAAAGCTCAACGACAATAATTCGATATTGGCTCGTCTGCTCACTCAATTTGAAAATTTCTGCAGCCTAAACAGAAACTATAACAATAACTCTAATACATCAATGCAGGTGCTGCTGGGTCTGTCGACGTCGCTGCTAATGCTATCTTATCAGCTGGTACTGCTGCTCATCCCCCGACGTTGATGCTGTCTCAACTGCGCCGCCAACTCTTAACGCCGCTGTTTCTCAATTTTCTTCACCAACTTCGGCTAATGTTGACAAATCTACTGCAGTTGTGTGTGACCGAAACGAATGGCAAATTATGCAAAATAAGAAGAAACAGAATCGGAAAAATAATACTAAATCTCACAACAAAGTGCTTCTAACAATGCTAATGCTTGTACTAATAACAATGCCGATGCTGGAGTAGGTACTAGTGCAAGTTCGGGTAATGCTGAAAGCAACTATAATGCTTGCATGGCACATGATAACATTAGGCCCACCCCAAATAATATCAAAAAAAAATAATTCACGCTTTAATTGTTGGGTCGGGCATTAATAGCGACTTAAGTGCTGTTTTGAAAAGGAAGTGGTTGCATCTGTCGCCTTTCTCTGCCTCGGTCTCAGCCGATAAATTAAAAACACACATTATTGATTAAATTCCATTGTATTGATGAAAATTCCATTGTATGCATACCGTTGGTTAAGAGTGGCGTGGATCCTAAATCATTGCGCTTTGTGAATTTTAAGCTGGGTGTTGAAGCCAGTTCACTTCCAAAGTTATTGGTGCCTGAGTTATGGCCTACAAATATTGATGTGCGTCCATTTAATTTTAGTTCAAAAAATGACGGGGACCAACCGATGTTCAATGGCAATCGGTTGGCTCAGATGGAACAACGAACCGATTAAACCAGGATCTTAACATTTATTTTCAAAAAGCTTCAGGCCTGAGGACAAAGTCTGACTTACTCTATACGATGAGTTCAAACATGGATTATGACATCTTTGTAATTGTTGAGACTTGGCTAAACGACACTTTTATGGATGGTGAATTTTTCGATGAAAATTTACTCTGCGTCTTTCGGAAAGATCACGACGCAATAAAAACTGGTCTGTCTAGAGTAGGAGGCTTGTTAATTGCGATTAGACGAAAATTTCAAGCCAGTTTGGTGTCATTGCCGAATGATGATTCTCTTTTGGATATGCTATGTTGATAATATTTTAGCCTCAGCATCTAGTCATGAAAACGTTTGTGTAATTGGGGACTTCAACCTCAGTAATTTAGAATGGTCTACTTTTGTTAATAGTTGGCGTCTTCTAATGCGTTTGCTGAAACTTATTTGATTGACGGTTTTTCAAGATGTGACCTTAGTCAGATCAATAGTTTTAAAAATAGTCTTAATATAATATTAGATCTTATGTTTTTAAGTGATAATATGAACTTTTGCCTCCAGGAATGTTTAGATCCTTTATCTATTCCTGGGCTCCATCATGTACCGCTGGTTCTTCGTTTGGAATTTTATGTGTTTAATACGTACGTTGACAATACACTTTCCAAGTGACATTAGTCAGATCAATAGTTTTAAAAATAGTCTTAATAGAATATTAGATCTTATATTTTTAAGTGATAATATGAACTTTTGCCTCCAGGAATGTTTAGATCCTTTATCTATTCCTGGGCTCCATCATGTACCGCTGGTTCTTCGTTTGGAATTTTATGTGTTTAATACGTACGTTGACGATACACTTTCCAAGTTTTGTTTCAAAAATTACAATGCTGATATTGTTAATACGGCAATTGAGTCAATTGATTGGGATTCGCTATTTGCTGGGGTTGAAGCTACCGGTTGTTTCAATATTTTTAAGAATAATTTAAATTGCATTTGTAATAAACATATTCCTAAAGTAAAAAAGGTATAAAAAAGGGTTTACAAAATTCCCTGGTTCTCAAAGGAGTTGGAAAAACTTAAGAATTTGAGAAACAAGTTTTTTCAAAAAATTTAAAAAATCAAGGTCCTCGTTTTACAAGGAAACGTACTTAAAATATTCGAACGAGTTTAAATCGTTGAGCAAAGTTCTGAAGCGCAATTATATTAGTAAATTTGAAGACGTTATTAAATTAAATCCGAAAGCTTTTTGGCATTATGTGAAGTCAAAAAATCGTGATCTATTATTCCCTCTGCTGTATTTTACAAGGATTCACAAGCGGACTCGGCATCTGATGCTGCAAATCTTTTTGCTGATTTTTTCAGCTCGAACTTTGAGGCTGACCCTGAATTGAGTTGTGGTGATGTTTACAGTGGTTTGGGTGCTAGTGGCTCTTCACTAAATTTTGGAGCTCTTGAACTCTCTTTGGAAGATATTGAATTGGGGTTTCGCCAAATCAAAATGTCATCTCAGACTGATGTTGATGGTTTGTTGTCTCACCTTTTTAAAAATTGTTCTGCTCTCGCCGACCCGATTTGGATGCTATTCAATAAATCTCTTGAGCATGGCGTTTTTATAGATGCATGGAAAGTTTCCTTTATCACGCCAGTTTTTAAATCTGGTAATAAAAATAATATTGCCAATTATCGCCCTATTTCTAAAATTTCTACTCTTTGAATGCATAGTAAAAAATAAAAAAATTGTTTCTATAATTCGTCTCATATCGGTAGATCAGCATGGCTTCATGACTGGGAGGTCAACCACCTCTAATCTAGCCGTTTTTTCTGAACACTGCATTGAAGCTTTTAGTAACCGGGCCCAAGTGGACACCGTTTATACTGATTTTTCGAAGGCGTTTGATAAAGTTAATCATCGTATTTTACTATCGAAGCTTCAGAGTTTTGGTTTCCACTCTAATTTTTTAAATTGGATTAAATAGTATCTCTTTAATAGATCTTGTGCCGTTGTAGTTTACGGTGTGTCGTCGTATTCTTTTATTGCCTCTTCAGGTGTTCCTCAGGGAAGTATTTTAGGTCCGATTCTTTTTGTGATGTTTATCAATGACATTACTAGTTGTTTTAATTATTCAAAATTTCTCTTGTATGCTGATGATATGAAAATCTTTTGTAATATAATGTGTTCCTCTGACTCGTTTAAACTTCAGAGTGATCTATGTAGACAATGTAGTAGTTATCTAAGGCGTACTCAATGCTGGCTTTTGTCAGACGTTTCAGTTCCGATTTCGCGGATCCATATACTCTAAAGACACTTTTTATACCTTTCATGAACATGAAATGGTATTATAAGTTTGGTCCGATGTTTGTAAGTATGAGAAGAAGAAGAGATAGACCCATCAATAAGTATACCGAAATGATCAGGATGACGAGATGAGTCATGAGCCATGTCCGTCTGTCCGTCTGTCTGTCTGTCTGTTTGAACACAAACTAGTCCTTCAGTTTTTGAGATATTTGGCTGAAATTTGGTATGCGGCCACCATTTTCCAATATAGGAATCATTTGTCGGAACCAGCAAGATCGGACCGATATTACATATAGCTCCCGTACAACCGATTATTCCGATAAACGGATTTTGGGCTATAACTCCTGTAATTAAACACGTAGAAACGTGAAATTTTGGAGGCATCGCCATTTTTATATGTAAAATACCGATGATGGAAATCATTGAAATGGGATAAATATTTCACATAGCCCCCATAATCGATTGTTCCGATAAACGGATTTTGGGCTATAACTCCTGTAATTAAAGAGGAAGGAACGTGAAATTTTGTAAGTATTGCTATTTTTATATCTGAAATATCGATGTTGAAAATCATTGAGATGGGATATATATTTCACATAGCCCCCATACAATCGATTGTTCCGATAAACGGATTTTGGTAGATAACTCCTGTAATTATATAGGTAGTAACGTGAAATTTCATAACTATTGCTATTTTAGAATGTGGAATGCCGATGTTAAAAATCAACGAGATTGGACCAATATAACACATCGCCCCCATATAATCGATAGTTCCGATAATTTCGGTATGAGCGGAAGTTAAATTCACACAGGCTGTACTGGGATCAAACAGTGAAAATCGTTACGCTTATTCATGAAAAACGGCCGCCGTGGTGTAGTGGTTACGTGTTCGGCCTTCTACACCAAGTCGTGGCGGTTCGATACCCGGCAAAAGTAACATCAAAAATTATTTAGAAAAAGAATTTTTCTAAACGGGGTCGCCCCTCGGCAGTAGTTTGGCAAACTCTCCGGGTGTATTTCTGCCATGAGAAGTTCTCAGCAAAAAATTCATTTGCTTTGCAAGTGCCGTTCGGAGTCGGCAAAAAACTGTAGGTCCCGCCAACTTGTAGGAAAACTCAAAAAGCCACACACTACAAGTTGGAAAGAGAAGCCCGGGTAAAAATCTCGTTAGAGGTTATGATAACCTGTTGGTATATCGCCGCCATTAGTTTTTTTTTTTGTTTTTTTTTTTTATTCATGAAAGGTATTTAGCCTTCGGCACCGCCGAAGACAGCTTTCCTTACTTGTTTTTCACTGGTACGCTCAAAACTCGAGTATGCTGCTATTATTTGGCGTCCGTATTATTTTGAACTTCCAGTTCTCGGTTATGAGTCTAGATGTATGCTCATTGATCTTGAGACATTAAATTATAGGAGAACATTCTTATCTCTAACTTTCATTTTTAATTTGATATCTGGGGTGGTAGACTGCCCCTTTTTACTTGAACGTATATGCTTTCTTATTCCTAATATCTGCATAAGAAATCACCCCACTTTTTATGTGGGGCTGGCGAAGACCAATTATGCTGCCAATGCTCCTCTTGTCAGAGCTCTGAAAGAGTTTAACTTGCTCCCGAATTCTTCAGTTTTGGACTTCTCCTACAGTGGAAAGAGGTTTAAAGTCTTACTTAATGACCTGTTAAAGTAGATGGTAACTTCCCAATTTGTAATTAGTCTGTAAGAAATGTAACAATAATAAATATTATTATTATTATTAATATTATATGGCGGAACGATATGCAATATTTGTTTGAGCTGGGAAGAGCCTTCAGGTATTATAAGGAATTCAAAGAGTTTCCTTACATACAATTCAAACCCTTGCCGCCTTTAAGTAACGCTCGATGGAATTCAAGGGCGATACTTGCTATTTTACCTTTCATTCTCATGCCGAACTTTAAAGATAAATTGCTGTCAGTCTGCATATTCATATGCGGTGCATGCTATGATGTTTGGTTTTCTGACCATCGACTTCATAAAGATAATTTTGCATCCTTGGAAGAATCACTCGTTCAGTTTAAAAAAGCCCATACCAGTCTTTAAGACATTGGGTTATAGAGAACTCCGCAATCACAAACAGCGGAGTAATATCTGTGCAGAGCGAGCGATACAGGCGGCTGAAGATATGTTTTATGTCTACAAAACTCCTCGTACTTTAAATTTAAAGTTTATTTCTCTAAATTTATAAGATTTTAAGCCACTATGGACAACAGCTACAGTTATGTTTATGAAGTGGTCTTCACCTTGACTAAGGAAGCACTCGAGCCCCTTAAACGGTGCAATGGACGAGTGCACTACGGCATGGGTCAGATCGTGATCCACGTACACCGCGGCGATGCACAGCGCGCTGCTATTTCGGCTGCACCGGAGGGCTCGGACATTGCAGTGCCGGTAGAGGAGTCGGAGATGTCCGACTCGGAAAGTGTGGTATCTGCCACGTCAAATGGCGGAGGAGCAGTGAACAGCTCGGAGATGGGAGACAGCCTGCTGGACGGGGAAGACCTCAACGTCACAGTGATAGCAGCTAGTCCTGAGCGCACCAATGTCAATACTGCCACAGTTAGTAGGATCTCGGCTACGCCAAATCGTGGTCTGAACAAATCCTCGTTGAAAGATAAGCCTCCAGACGAGGTGAAACTCGACGATACGGCGGTGGCAGGGAAGTCTGAGCGCTCTCATGTTGGTGGTGATTCAGATAAACCTGCACAAATCTAAAGCAGCCTCGGCTGCTTTAATCAGTCGTCTCTCTAAAGGCGACATAGATTTGCGGTTTGGGGACTAAGGGTTTTAAGCTAATCCAAGCCAGCGAGGGGGGCAGGGTTAGGGCCTGTATTTTGGTTAAGTCTGAGCTGAATGCCTTTCTCTTGCCCAACTATACCAATGGTGACGTTACAGCTGCCAGTTTAACAGTCGACAGTACCAGTCTGACGATGGCGTCGGTCTATATGCCCTACGACGCCGAAGAAGCTCCGCTACAGAGGGAGGTAAAAGACCTGATGGCAAATTTTTCCATGGGTCATCTTATTATCGGAACCGACGCTAATGCTCATCACGTCCAGTGGGGAAACTCCGATATCAATGCTAGAGGAGAGTCGTTGTTTGATTATTTGTTAACAACTAACCTGGTAGTTTGCAACGTGGGTAACGAACCTACTTTTATTACTAAAACCCGTAGGGAGGTCATAGATCTCACAGCGAAGGCGCTTATGAATGGGTCAGAAAATGGCGCGTTCTCGATGAACACTCATTCTCCGACCACCGGTACGTAGAATTAGTTCTAGACTTTTCCGTTGAGCAGCCGGTTATGAAACGCAACCCACGTAACACTAACTGGCAGCTACACAATGAAATACTATCTAGGGACTTGCCAGCACTGACCCCACAAGTCCCCTCATAAGTAGGGGAGTTGGAGGATCTGGTAAAGACATTTACAACGGCGCTCTCGAATGCCCTAGAGCAGGCTTGCCCAGTGCCAAAACCACGCGGTAAACATAGGCCGCATTGGTGGTCCTACGACCTGGAATCGCTCCGTAAATCATGTAGGACACAATTTAATAAGGCCAAGACCCTTGGCACGGAGACTCAATGGCTCGAATATAAAGTTAAACTCAGGGCCTACAAAAAAGCTCTGAGGCAGGCGAAGAGAGTATCGTGGAGAAATTTCTGCACTGGGGTCGAAAATGTCGACGACACAGCGAGACTTAGACGAGTGCTCTCAAAAACTCAAACAGCCACAAGTTATTTGCGAAATCCTGACGGATCCTGGACCAGCACGGAGAGGCAAACCCTAGAGCTGCTCTTGAATACGCACTTTCCAGGGAACTTGCATGAGGAACCCCTAGCACCTACAACAAACCTGGCTGTACACATACCCATCAGGGAGGAAAAGGTTAGGTGGGCAGTTAAAAGCTTCGAACCGTTCAAGGCTGCCGGGCCAGACGGGATTATTCCCGCACAACTCATAAACACGCTGGAGACATCAGCCAAATGGCTGGTATTTCTCTATACAGGCTGTCTGGCTCTTAGCTACATTCCGTGCTCCTGGAGAAGTGCCACGGTAGTGTTTATTCCTAAGGCGGGGAAGGCGTCTCATTACGAGCCCAAGGACTATAGGCCGATCAGTCTCTCATCCTTTGTGCTCAAGACCTTCGAGAGGATAATAAATGACTACCTCTCTTCTACTATTGATAGCAACCTGATATGCAGCTATCAGCATGCATACACCAAAGGGAAATCTACAGAAACTGCGCTTCACAGCCTAGTTTCTGTTATTGAAAAATCGCTGTATGAAAAGGAGTACTGTCTTGTGGCCTTTTTAGATATTGAAGGAGCCTTCAACAACATAAGCCTGATGCTATAAACACCGCTTTAACAAGTCTGGGTATAAGCAGGTCTCTTATTGGACTTATTGATCAACTGCTAGGGGGTAGACGAATAGTTTCATCACTGGGCTCGGTTGACTTATCACGCTATGTCACAAGGGTGGTGTGCTCTCCCCGCTTCTATGGAACCTCACTGTCAACTTGATGCTGCGAGACACAAGGGGGGGCGGGAATTTAGTGGCATATGCAGATGACTTAGCTATAGTATATAGGGGCAAATTCCCACAAACCCTGTGCGACTTAATGCAAGTAGCACTGGGAGAGGTTTCCTCATGGTACTCGCGCTGAGGACTGAGCATCAACCCGGGAATAGTAGAACTGGTCCTTTTCACCAACCGCTATAAGATACCACCGCTAATACTACCAAAACTGAATAACGTGCACCTGTGCACAGTTCTGGATAGGAAACTAACCTGGAAGGAGAATGTTCTTCAGCGCCAGAAGAAAGCGTGTATTGCACTCTACACGTGCAAAAGAGCCATTGGAAAAAAATGGGGCTCAGCCCCAAAATATGCAAATGGATCTACACTGCAATCATTCGACCAGTCATGCTCTATGGAGTTGTGGTATGGTGGCCTGCGCTGAGCAAGGCAACAAACCTTAATCTGCTAGGTAAAGTACACAGATCTTGCATGATCTGTATAAACGGTGCGTTAAGAACAACGCCCAATGAAGCACTCCAGGTCATTCTTGGCATTTTGCCACTCGATCTGGAAGGGCACCGAGTAGCAGCAGCATCGGCTCTGCGTCTAAGGGAAACGTCCGGCTGGGGCGCAAGCACTACTGGACACGCCTGTATTTTGGGATCCTATAGCTTTCTTCCGCTGAGCACAGATCGCTGTGCGACCACAACAGCCGGAGATAGCGGTTTTAAAATCAACATTCCCAGCAGGGAAGAATGGGAGGCACTTCCATTTATACTGATGGCTCGAAGTTAGACGGCAGAGTTGGGGGAGGGGTTTATTCAAAGGATCTGAACCTTGACCTCTCCTTCAGACTACCTGATCACTGCAGTGTCTTCCAGGCTGAAGTTTCAGCAATCATGGACGCCGTGGATAGGCCAACACACTATCAGACAGGACATTTTTATATTCAGCCACAGCCAGGCGGCCATCAAATCCCTTGGCTCTTACTCGTTCAACTCTGAACTGACGCTCAGCTGTCGTCGATCTCTACAAGAGATGGCCCAACAGAATCGCGTTAACCTCACATAGGTCCCGGGGCGTAGGGACATTGTGGGAAATTGTAGGGCAGACGAACTTGCGAGGCAGGGCACGACCAAGCAGGTTCTTCGCGATAAAGAGCGCTTAGGTATGCCGTTTGCCACATGCAAGCTTATGCTGAAGGAGTACACACTCCACCAAACCAACGAAAGATGGCTGCAATCTCCAGGATGCCGGATATCCAAAGAAACCTGGCCGAAATGGGATCATAAAATATCAAGACAAATTTATGCCCTAAGGAGAAGAGAAATCTCCATATTAATAGGCGTATTAACTGGGCACTGCCTCATCTAAATGGTTCGAGGAGGAGTAACGGTGTCGGTATAGGAAAGTCAGTCCCGGGATTCTGCTATGTGGAGAATTCCGTTAATACCGGGATTTTCCATATGGCAGGGTCCCGGAACTGACTTTCCTAGTGTTGGTGGTATCACAACGGGCCTTTTAATACTGGCCTAGGTGTGCCTCTGCGGCAGCCACTTGAACCTAACCTAACCTATGTTTTAAACTAAAAAAATATTTGAACTAATAATAAAATATGAAATTTACACCTTTTTCAGTGTACAAATACCGTTTCCTGCGTGAGGTTTTTGTAATGAATGTTAATATTATATGGCGGAACGATATGCAATATTTGTTTGAGCTGGGAAAAGCCTTCAGGTATTATGAGGAATTCAAAGAGTTTCCTTACATACAATTCAAACCCTTGCCGCCTTTAAGTAACGCTCGATGGAATTCAAGGGCGATACTTGCTATTTTATCTTTCATTCTCATGCCGAACTTTAAAGATAAATTGCTGCTAGTCTGCATATTCTTATGCGGTAAATGGTATGATGTTTGGTTTTCTGACCATCGACTTCAAAAGATAATTTTGCATCCTTGGAAGAATCGCTCGTTCAGTTTAAAAAAGCGCTAACCAGTTTTTTATGACATTGGGTTATAGAGGACTCCGCAATCACAAACAGCGGAGTAATATCTGTGCAGAGCGAGCGATAAAGGCGGCTGAAGATTTGTTTTATGTCTACAAAACTCCTCGTACTTTAAATTTAAAGTTTATTTCAATAAACGTATTTCGGGCTATAACTCCTGTAATTAAACACGTAGAAACGTGAAATTTTGGAAGCATCGCTATTTTTATATGTAAAATACCGGTGTTGGAAATCATTGAGATGGGATAAATATTTCACATAGCCCCCATACAATCGATTGTTCCGATAAACGGATTTTGGGCTATAACTCCTGTAATTAAAGAGGAAGGAACGTGAAATTTTGTAAGTATTGCTATTTTTATATGTTTAATATCGATGTTGAAAATCATTGAGATGGGATATATATTTCACATAGCTCCCATACAATCGATTATTCCGATAAACGGGTTTTGGCCTATAACTCCTGTAATTAAACACGTAGGAACGTGAAATTTTGGAAGTATCACTATTTTTATATGTGAAATATCGATGTTGAAAATCATCGAGATGGGATAAATATTTCACATAGCCCCCATACAATCGATTGTTCCGATAAACGGATTTTGGTAGATAACTCCTGTAATTATATAGGTAGGAACGTGAAATTTCGTAACTATTGCTTGTTATGTAGCTGGTAGTTTGTTTGGTGAGGAGTGGGGGCAAGCAGGTTTGCTTGCATCCCAGGCTAGCTCGTCAGCGTGGGGCGGGGTACTTTCCACCACCCTCACCTACAGCCTCATGAACAAAAAGAGGGTTCATACCTGCATGGATAAAAAGTTAAAGGTAAAAATAGCAAAAGGGCATAGGTGCGAAAAGTAAGAAAAATCGCCAAAAAGGAAAGGTCAAGAAGATAAAGGAGAGGCCTGTCCTGTCAGGTGGAGTCTTCCCTCCCACTTCCGCGCAACTTGCACGGAACCATGGGCACTGTGCTGACTCCTATTAACTTACAGTGCCCCCAATCCTGACGCAAGTCACCTAGTCCATCAATTAGTCATTTTCCCTCATACTTATCTTCATATAACCGTGCGCGCGCAAGCGCAGCACCCACACCAAAATAAAGTATCTAGGCCTGCATTCTTGCTAACTAATATTCTCATTTCAATCATTCATTATAATCTTTATTTAGTATCATAAAGAAAGCAGAAAGCGCATAAAGGATAGAAGCGTTAATAAACTAAAGCATAAAATCCTAGAAGCAGAAAGCGCCTAAAGGGTAGAAGCGTTAATAAACCGAAGCATAAAATCCTGGAAGCAGAAAGCGCCTAAAGGGTAGAAGCGTCAATAAACTGAAGCAGAAAGCGCATAAAGGGTGGAATAACACACCAAAACCGTAGGTCCTTTTCGCCAGCAGCAAAGTACTCACCAACAGCTCAGGAAACGAGGTGCCCTAGTAGCCAACAAAGGCAAACGGGAAACGTCAAGCGTTAGCCGACTGATGCTGCTAATAACGTAAGCATAGTATTTAAGTGAGTGAAAAACTTTAAAAAAATAATAAAGAAAAATTAAATTAGGTAATTAAGTGAAAATAAATCTCCTGAAAATAGATTTTAAATTAAACCAAAAAGTGAGTGAAATTTTAAGAAATAATAAAGAAAAGATTTTAAATTAGGTAATTAAGTGAAAATAAATCTCCTGAAAATAGCTTTTAAATTAAAACAAAAAGTGAGTGAAATTTTAAGAAATAATAAAGAAAAATTTTAAATTAGGTAATTAAGTGAAAATAAATCAACTGATAATTGAATTTAAACTAAACAAAAAGTGAGTGAAAAATTGTAAGAAATATAAACAAAATTTTAATGTAATTAAGCAAAAACAAATTTCCTATTTAGTAAATATATTTTTTTAATTAATTCCTTTTAAGTTAAAATTTAGTGAATATATTAAAAACCTTTCTCCTTGAATAACACAAAGAAAACAATTTTTAACTGAGGAGCTTGTACAGCTCATAATTTAAAGAAATCTCTAGAAATAAAATAAAAACAACTCTGCGATTCACCACCAAAGGGACCCTCCAGAGATTGTTAAAGTTCCACAAAACATCAAAAATATACATAAATAATAAAGTGAAAATAATAGGCTAAGTAAACTTAAAATGTCAAACCCTCAAAATCTTATTCGACCACCTGTGCTAAACGCACCACCTCCTCCACCCGCTGCTCCCATTAACACTTCCTTATCGATGGACCAGTTGTCGGAGGTCATATCTGGCATTGTAACCAATATATTCCGCCAACAAGGGCGAAACATGGTTCAAGCCGCCCTCAACCCCAACGCGAGTTTTTCCGACGTTGCGGATATAACCATAGACACGGTTTCTCCCAACATCTCGGAGCTAGACAAGATACCCGATGTGGTAAGGTGTCTTCGCGAATTCTCAGGCGCACCTGGAGAATTCAACTCGTGGAAGAAAAGCGTGGACAGGATCCTATGGGATCCTCAACGTTATCCGCAATAAAATTGTCGGAAACGCCGACATTGCCTTGGAGTCATACAATACTCCACTAGACTGGAAAGCAATTTCCAGATGCTTAACGCTGCACTATGCGGATAAGCGCGACTTAGGTACTCTTGAGTACCAGATGACGTCGCTTGTGCAAGGTAACCTGACAATTCAGGAATTTTACCAGCGAGTATACTCGCACATGTCGCTTATTCTTAATAAGGATGTCGGCACAGAAGCCATGCATCTGCTTACCCCCACATACAGGGACAAGGCGCTGGACACGTTCATTCGTGGGCTTAAAGGAGACTTGCCAAGACTCCTAGGAATGAGGGAACCCGCTGATCTCCCTCAAGCCCTCCACTTGTGTTTAAAGCTTGAAAATCAAAACTACAGGTCTCACTATGCCTTAATAAACAATGGCCAGCCCAGGAGGGCTTCGGACATCCGTCCACCCCTTCCTCCCAAAAGGCTTAATAACGAATTTTACCCCGAATTGGCATACATGCCTCAACCTAGGTCGAACACAACTCCTCTCTACAGGCCTCCCCAAACAAACTACCAATACCAACCTCCCCAACTAACCTACCAATACCAACATCCTTACCAACAAAACCAGTTCATCCCACGTCCAAATAACCCACCACCTCGTCCATCCCAAAAACCTCAACCACGACCAGAACCAATGGATATCGATCCATCCCTACGAACAAGAAACCTTAACTACATGAACAGGCCACGTCCCAATGATCCTACTAACAAAAGACCACCTAATACTAACCCTCCCGCACCTCCTAACAAAATACAAAGAAACTGCCACATCGAACAAACGACCGAACAAGACCAGTACAACCTAAACGAATATAATCCCAATAACCAAGAGTATGAACCTAATACTAATGACACCTATAATAACCATAATAATAACCATAATAATAGTGAATTAACCAATGAATTCATAGATACAACCGATCTACATTTTTTAGAATGAATCACTCTTCGTTGCCTTATATCGAGTGCAAGCTGAAGAGTGGAAACATAGTAAAATTTCTCATAGATACAGGATCAACAAAAAATTATATCCAACCATCCATCGTACCAAAACCCATTAAAAACGAAGAAATTTTCTTTGCAAAATCTATAGCGGGAGACATCGAAATTAAAGAACACACTTTCCTAAACCTATTCCACATAAATAAAAAATTAAAATTTTACCTACTCCCCACCCTTCGGTCATTTCATGGAATCCTCGGGAACGACAGCCTCAAAGAGCTAGAAGCTGTTATTCACGTCAAAGATAACTTTATGGAAATACAGGGGAATACCAAAATAAAACTAAAACAATTTCAGTCAAAATCTGTTAATAAAATTGAACTCAATGACGACCATTTGTCAACAAATCAACGCAAAAATGTCGATAATTTAGTAAATCATTTTCCAAATCTATTTTCCGAACCTAATGATAAACTCACATACACTACTAAGGTCGTAGGCGAAATCCGTATCAACAATGACACCCCCGTCTATACAAGATATTACCCCTACCCAATGTCGCTGAAAAATGAAGTTGAGTCCCAGATTAAAAAAATGTTAGACGACGGTATTATTCGACCATCAAGGTCACCGTATAATTCACCCATTTGGGTCGTTGCGAAAAAACCCGACTCTCAGGGTAACAAACAGTACAGAATGGTAATTGATTATCGCAAGCTTAACGCGATCACTATAGCAGATCGCTATCCAATACCGCAAATTAACGAAGTACTGTCCCAGCTTGGGAAAAATAAATATTTTTCCGTCTTGGATTTGAAGAGCGGATTTCACCAGATCCCTCTCAAGGAATCCGATATTGAGAAAACAGCTTTCTCAATAAATAATGGCAAATACGAGTTCACAAGACTGCCATTCGGATTAAAGAATGCCCCCTCAGTATTCCAACGGGCCCTAGATGACATTCTTCGCCATCAGATTGGCAAAATTTGCTACGTCTATATCGACGATATAGTTGTTTTCAGTAACTCCGAAGAGGAGCACACCCTCCACCTGCAAGAAATTTTTAAAACGCTCGAAGATGCGAACATGAAAATTCAGCTGGACAAATGCCATTTTTACAGGGACTCCGTAGAGTTCCTAGGATTTATTATATCCTCAAAAGGCATAACAAAAAATCCCGCAAAGGTAGAAGCAGTTGCAAAAATACCTTACCCACAAAATATAAAACAACTCCGCTCATTCCTAGGTCTCTCAGGATATTACCGCCGCTTCATAAAAGATTATGCTAAGTTGGCAAAACCTCTAACCTTACTTCTAAGAGGGGAAGAAGGCCGCATATCTAAATATCTAATCGCCTTCATTTCGCGAACACTTACCAAGACTGAAGAATCCTACGCTGCGAACGAGAAAGAGTTCCTAGCTATAATATGGGCCTTGAATAATTTTAGAAACTATCTGTACGGCTCAGCAAGAGTTAAAATATTCACGGATCACCAGCCGCTAACGCATGCCCTAAGCAATAAAAACAACAATTCCAAAATGAAGCGCTGGAAAGCCATCCTTGAAGAATATAATCACCAGCTTCTGTATAAACCTGGCACAACTAATGTCGTAGCCGATTCGCTATCAAGGATGCCAGGTGAACCTATAAATTCCCTATCAGTATCCCAACACAGCGACGAAAGCTCATCGCATAACCTAATCCCATCCGTAGAAACACCAATAAACGTATTCAAAACCCAAATTTTTTTTAATATAGCCGAAACCTCGTCATATCAATTTAAAATAGTGTTCCCTACTTACCACAGACACATTTTGGAAGAACCCGACTATACCCCCGAAATTTTAAAATACCTTCTGAAAAGATACCTTAATCCTTCCGTTGTCAACTGTATTAAAACAGAGGAAAGAATTATGGGAAAAATCCAAGAAATTTATCCAATACACTTTAACAATTACAAAATCCGGTTTACACAAATACAAGTGCAGGATATCACAAATGAACAAGAACAGGAAGAAATCATTGTGAAAACCCACAAAAGATCACATCGTAACTGTCGAGAAAATAAAACCCAAATCCTAGAAAATTTTTACTTTCCTTCCATGACCAAAAAAATAAATAGAATAATCCAACAGTGCTCAATTTGTAAAGAAAATAAATATGACCGAAACCCCACAAAACCCAAAATAGGAGAAACCCCTATTCCTCAATTCCCAGGGCAAATATTGCACATTGATATTTACATAACTGAGAGAAATATCGTCCTTACAGCAATAGATAAATTTTCAAAATATGCCCAAACAAAAATCCTTAGATCGAGAGCCATAGAGCACGTTAAGGAACCTCTCCGCGAACTACTTTTCCAGTTCGGCGTACCCGAATTAGTAGTAATAGACAACGAAACGTCCTTGAATTCAGCTTCCATTCGATTCCTTTTGGAAGATACCCGAACAAAAAAGAAACCAATAGAGGTATTTTTTGGTAGAAGAGTTACAACTAGGGTTGCCAGATTCTGAAGTGGAAAAACATTTCTATTTCGATAGAAAAAAAAGAAGGACAAACTTAAAAAAAGAAGGACGTTTTTTTTTGTGGCCAAGGATACCAAAAGACGAATAAAGTATTATTACTAATTGAAATTAAATATGAATACATACGTGTCACATAAATAAGTAAGTATATGAGCCATTATATTTGAAAGTGGTTTAAGTCCTTTTGGTCCCAAAAACGGGAATTTATTCAACAAAATGTTTAAGGAGTCTTTTGCTTGATCAATTTTTATTTAATTACATACACTGATCCGTTACTTTCGAAAGTGGCACAAGTCAACTGTTTGGAGTAATGGGTCATTGAAGGTTTTGCGTTTGGACTAATCCCAAAACATTGCTAATAGTCAACATACAAATACCTTAATGGCAGGCATGATGTAATAATATAAGGTGATTTTTAAATACACTCTCTCGCTCTTACACCGCCATCTTGAACGCCATTAGTGTTTGCAATGTTGTCTCTTCAGAAAACTACTTTTTGTTCCAAGCTTTAGAAACACTACCTTGGCACTTTTCCAGGAGCACGAGTGTCGTAATCTGATCGCAAACGGATATCGAGTGAGGTCTGCTGCCACAAACTGGGCGAACCCATTCTCGATACATTTGTCAGGAAAATTATTGCTAAAGCTTCGAAAACTTAAGCATTTTCGTGGGAGCCTCGACTGTGAACTCAGTACATTAATTTTCATGTATTTTGGCAAGCTCAATCCAAATCCGTGCTCAGAATCAGCCTTACAGGTCGCAGTTCTTCTCTAACCTAACAAAACCATGAAAAAAACAATATTGGGCTATTTTGCAAGGTTAGGGCCTAACTCCGGGCCCGTTGTTAAATTCTGATATCGAATTCGGATTCAGCAGCTAATTTCCCTTAAGAATATATATTTAGCTTTATTCGATGTTTATTTTTCATGTTTCGCAAATTTTCAAACCAAAATCGGGGAATCCAAAGAACATGGCAATGTTTGTGGCTAGAATACTAGAGAACGGCTAGTCTGAGAAAATTTCAGTGTTGGCAGTTTTATAGGGAACTCGATTTCCTTCAAAAATATGTTCAGGTTAATGGTGTTTTATAACAGTGGTTTGTCGTTTTTATACAAAATATGAGGTTAAGTCTGTAAAATATACACCAGCAATGATGATAGATGTTAGGCGGCCGCCGTGGTGTAGCGGTTAAGTGTTCGGCCTTGTACACCAAGTCGTGGCGGTTCGATGCCCGGCAAAAGTAACATAAAAAATTATTTAGAAAAACAATTTTTCTAAACGGGGTCGCCCCTCGGCTGTAGTTTGGCAAACTCTCCGGGTGTATTTCTGCCATGAGAAGCTTCTCAGCAAAAAATTCATTTGCTTTGCAAGTGCCGTTCGGAGTCGGCAAAAAACTGTAGGTCCCGCCAACTTGTAGGAAAACTCAAAAAGCAACACACCACAAGTTGGAAAGAGAAGCTCGGCTAAAAATCTCGTTAGAGGTTATGATAACCTGTTGGTATATCACCGCCATTACTTTTTTTTTTTTTTTAATGATAAACCTCTACAATTTGATTTAAAAATCTGAAAAAATTACAGTAATTTTTTTCCACCTTTCTTACAGCCTAACCTAATATAAACGCACTCAGTGCTTTTACCGCACGTACATGCATGACTTTTTTCTTGTAACCGAAATAAATGTGCGTTTAAATTTTGCATTTTACATTAAAATTTTGCACTTAAAGCTTTGTCCAAAATCCCAAAAAAAAATTCGCGAAACTCGACGATTTTTTTCGAGTATGCAGTTTTGTAGCCCACTTAATTTTAGTATAACTAGATCAAGCCCCCAGCAAAAAAAAAAAACGGAAAAAGAAGGACATAAGAAGGGCCAAACTTAAAAAGAAGGACATTTTTACACTTTTTCTTTTGGAAGGACAGGGAAGGACGTTGCAATAAAATGAAGGACATGTCCTTCCGAAAGAAGGACGTCTGGCAACCCTAGTTACAACCGACCCAAGCCAATTCGAAAGGGCTAGGGCTGAGAATATAGCCGAACTAAGAAATAAGCAGGCGAAAGATCTCGCCTACCATAACAAATCCAGGCACCCCATTAAAGCGTATAATCCGGGTGACACCATTTATGTCAAAATAAACAAACGGTTAGGATCCAAAATCTCAAAAAAATTTAAAAAAGAAATAATAAGGGAAGACCGGAATTCAACAGTCCTGACAGAATCAGGAAGAATTATACACAAAAGCAACATAAAAAACCAAAATTAATTTTTCCTTTCCTTATTTACCCAGTAACAAAAAAAATTAATTTTTCCCTTCCAGATTCCTCCTCATTTACCCGATAACCGCATCAATAGACATTTACGACTACTCCACTGCACAACTAGTCACGATAAATGACGGACTTGCTAAAATCTAGAACGGAGCCTTTAGGCTCATACACGTAATCGACCTTAACAAATACGAACAATTCCTGACGGACATGTACAGTTTCACCTCCTCCGACATCCCTAAAGACACAATCCTGTACCCCATATTAAAACACGAACTAACACAATCATACACATATTAGGTACGGCATGGAAATGCATAGCCGGAAGCCCCGATCACGAAGATCTGGAGGCAATAAACACTAACTTTAATAAAATTAATAGTAACAATAATAAACAAGTTTTAATAAATGAAATTTTTAATGAAAAAATTAATAATATAAGTATGATAGTAAATAATCTGTTTAATAATATAAGGAAGGATACATACATAGAAAATGAAACAATTACTAATTTGCAAAATAGGATAAGATTAATAAAAGAAGAGTTGATTAATATAAAATACGCCATACAATGGGCAAAAAAAGATATTTTAAACACATTATTGTTAAATAAAAATGAAATTGAAATTGCTTTAGAAAAACTAGAAGATGATGAAATACCATTTAAGAATGCCGAAGAAGCATTAGAAATATCGAATGTAAATGTAATAAGTCAAAATATGACAATTTTTTACTTGGTAAAAATACCACTAACTATTAAAGAAAATTTTCAAAAATTATAATTAGACCAGTTGTTAAAGAAAATAAAACCATAATTAATGTCGAATTTGAAAAAATTTTAAAAGGTACAAAAGATACCTATGGAATTAAGAAATTGTGCGATAGCTATAAGAAAATTGAAATTTGTAAGCAAACCAATTTAATAAATATAAGTAATAGTAGTTGTATTCCTAGAGTAATTAATAGTTTAAATTCATCGTGCACCATAACGAACGGCCAACACATCCAAGAAATTGAAGAGGTAAAACCCGGTACATTATTGCTAAATGGCTTCAAAGGCGAAATACAAGCTGACGGAATGCAAAAAAATGTGTCAGGGACACACCTTATTAATTTTCATAACTCAACGTTACAGATAAATAACCAATTCTACATTAATTACGATTTGATTCCGTTGCCTGCTATTCCAGCAGTCCTACAACCTGCACCAATTGAAAAAAACCGAATCGAGTTACTTTCCCTGGAAGCTTTAAAAGAATTCCATATCGACAACCTAAGAAGAATAAATATCCTCAAAACAGCAACAATATCCAATAGCTCACTTTCACTTGGAGCAGTTGCAACTACAATAATTGCCATTATAATTTTTTGCAAATTTTGGAGAAAGCACCAAACCAAAATAATAATATCTCCTATTCCAGAAACTCACCAAATTCCTTTGGCAAATATAAACTTAGATAAAACTAAGGAGCATCCTAATGATCACAATACTTACATAAACTTCAACAACCTACGCTATTTCTAATAAACGCTCGAGGACGATCGTTTTTAAGAGGGGAAGTATTAACATGGAACACGTTAACATTTGCTGATCGATACTTTGAGTGATCAGCAAAAGCACAATAATAAGAGCGGAAGTGCAGCTTGGGTTGCACAATGTTTCCCACAACAAAAGCCAGACGCACCGTCAGCAACAGGAAGCCACCGTCAACACGCGCAGCCCAATTTGGCAAATTCGGAGAATCAGCGCCAACGATTGGCCGGTGCAAGTAGGTTAGCTTTTAAGTAATTTTAATTGTTAACTTTAGTCTTTGTCTTGCTGGTATCAATAAAGGTTGACTACAACCCAATTTTAAAAATATATTTTTTTCTGGGATTTCACCTAAAATCCCGTAACTTATATACATTCACAAAGCAAGAGCTTGGGTATGAGTTGGATAACACGTTTGAGTTTGATTTTCAATGGAATTTGAGTTTAAGTTCTCGGAAAAAATTCGCGTATATCGTGAGTCCATTTTTAAAATTTAAATCATCAACAGCTTTTATCTATCAAGGTGTGAGATTTAATTTTTTTCTAAAAAAACACACCCGATTATCGGGGGTTACATACTAGTAGATATAATGTTGCTGTTCAGCAACATTGCCTCTGTTACCGTGCCTGTTGCTAACAGCAAACATCAATGCTATCTACAACAGTAACACAAACAATGTTGATGAAGCCCAGCTGCACCATATCCATGTTAGATACTTAGTTACCATTGCGATACGTTGCCAGCATGGTGAAAGGCTGTCGTTACATGCTATTTTAGAATGTGGAATGCCGATGTTAAAAATCAATGAGATTGGACCAATATAACACATCGCCCCCATATAATCAATAGTTCCGATAATTTCGGTATGAGCGGAAGTTATATTCACACAGGCTGTACTGGGATCAAACAGTGAAAATCGTTACGCTTATTCATGAAAGGTATTTAGCCTTCGGCACAGCCGAAGACAGCTTTCCTTACTTGTTTTTATTAACTTTTCTCATCCCCTAATGATAGGTATTTTTTATTCAAAAAAAATATCATATGCCTAGTGGACACCTTGCCGTGGTACGAGGGCTTAAGTCGATAGCCACAGTTCTACGTTACGCTTGTGATCATAGATCTGCATGGCACTACATCACGAGAGCAGCCTAGCCACTCTGGCGCAACGACAAAGATCTTCCCCCTCCCAATCCAGGGTGTTATGCGATACCGTGCCCATTGTACGTTTGCAGCCGGGGGGCAAATCGTGGCTGTAGTCGAACGGAACCTCTCTGATACCGGGCCGCCTCAGAGAATATGCGGTATGGGGCTCTGCCGCGGCGGACGACAAACTTTCCTCTCGCTATTTTCATGACCCTAAGCTGGCCTTGTCGGCAATGAGTCGTACGAACAAGATGAAAAACACAAAACAAAACTTTAAACAAACAACAACTTCGTTCACTCCTTAGCAGAGGAGAGTATGCTGTATCAAGCGAAAGCACAGCGTCGGAGAACGTCCTCCACTTCAAAATCAACCAGGGGACTGACAGCGATGGCAACCACGGGTCGGCCAATCTATAAATCTCTATCAAGTAAGAGTGACTTGATGGGAGAAAGCACCAGTGCGGCTGCCTACGCAGCTAGGCGGACAATGGCGCATGCTGAACTTCCATCAACCGCTGGTATGAAACCCAGTCTCTCAACGCCTGTGGTAATGGTCTCACTACATGGCCTCAGAGATCCAAAAGAAAGAGAAGCAGTAAATGGGATGTCAGCTAAAGGAGCGAGCGCGATGGAAACTACGGGTCCGGACTCCCAAGAGACATCTACCCACCGCTCTGCGTACCTGAAAAAACGACTGGCCGCTAGAATCCTGAAGAAATATGAGGGAGTTTCGCAGGAAACGCTGTCGCCGAGTTCTAGGAAGTGTGTGGAGTTAGCACAATCTCTCCAAAGAGGGTAAACGGAAACCCTTTCAAACGCCAGAGATCGGACGTGGAGTCACGGATGCGGGTTGGCACCAGGGACAGATTAAAACTGTCGCGAGCGGAGACGCAAGAACTGTTGCACTGTACAAGGCAGCAGCTGCAAGACTGGGTGAAGCCAAGGGCAAGGGAATGGATTTCTGCCATCCCTGCAGAGCCTGAGCGAATTCTCACGATGCTGCAGATAATGAATCCGTCCCTACCGACGCAGTACTGGAGTGTCACTCTGGTCGAGGATGCGGTAAGGCCTGATAGACAAGTGGTATTCACCATGAATAAGGAGGTACTCGAGCCCTTTAAAAGGTGTAATGGGATAGTGCGCTACAGTGTATGCCAGATCGTTATCCACGTATACCGTGGCGATACACAGCGCGCTGCCATCGCGGCTGATCCAGGAGCTCGGAAATCGAAGTAACTACCGCAAGAGGAAACCGAGGAGTCCGGTAGATGGAAGACAGTCTGCTGGACGGGGAAAGCCTCGATGTCTCGGTGGTAGCAGCCTATCCTGGTCGCAATATCTCTGATGCTTCAGACAGCAGGGCTCCCGCTACGCCAAACCGCGCAGTTGCTCTGAACAACTCGTCGTTGAGAGACAGCCTTCGGGACATGGCAGACCTCGACGATATAGGGACGGTAGGGAAGTCTGAGCGCTCACAAATCTAAAGTAGCCTCGGCTGCTTTAAGTAGTCGTCTTTCCAAAGGGGGCGTGGATGTGGTCCTCATCCAAGAGCCCTGGGTCAACAGCTCGAGGAGTTGCGGATTGGGTACTAAGGGTTTCGAGCTCATTCGAGCCAGCGAGGAAGACAAAGTCAGAACCTGTATTTTGGTTAAGTCTGACCTCGACACCTTTCTTCTACCTAACTATACCAAAGGTGACATTACCGCTGCCAGTTTAACAGTCGGCAGCACCAGCTCGACGATGGCGTTGGTCTATATGCCCTACGATGCCGAAGAACCTCCACCACAAATGCAGGTGAGAGATCTGGTGTCAAATTTTTGTACGGGTCATCTTATTATAGGAGCGGACGCTAATGCTCATCACGTCCTATCGGGAAGCTCCAATATCAATGCCAGGGGCGAGTCTCTGTTTGACTACCTATTAATAACCAACCTGGTAGTTTGCAACGTGGGTAGCGAGCCTACTTTTATCACTAAAATCCGTACAGAGATCATAGACCTCACTATTTTGGAGTGAAGGCTCTTATGAGTGGGTTAGAAAATGGCGTGTTCTTGAAAAACATTCATTTTCCGACCACCAATATATAGAAATAGTTTTAGACTTTCGTGTAGAGCAACCTATTATGAAGCACAATCCACGCCATACCAATTGGCAACTACACAATGAAATTTTAGCCAGAGACCTACCGGTACTACCCCCAGAAGCCCCCTCATCAGTTGAGGAGCTGGAGGCCCTGGTAACGTCATACACCACGGCGCTCTCAAATGCCCTAGAACAAGCTTATCCAGTGCCAAACCCACGCGGTTAACATAGGCCACATTGGTGGACCTACGACCTGGACTCGCTCGGTAAAACCTGCAGGAAGCAATTTAATAAGGCTAAAAGTCCCCCCGAGAAACGGGTTGTGCGTAGGGTTTGGGACCCAGCACATAAAAACAATCTTCCAATGAGATCTATAATTCACGACTTGGATATGATAAATCACTCTTTAGATAACGACCACTGCAAACAAAATAGGAATATGATTAAGGAAATCAGGGCATGTTCTTGGAATGTCCGAACCCTTAGCAGGGAAGGTGACGATACCCGCTTAGTTGGGGTCCTGACATCACCGCTATACAAGAAATGCGATGGACCATCCAAACCTGCAATGTCTACTGGAGCGGCCACACTAATGAGCGCAGATTCGGCGTCGGGTTTGTGGTGGGAAAGAGGCTTGTGAAACAGGTAGTGTCTTTCACAGCCGTGAACGACCGTCTCGCCACAATCCGAGTAAAACTACGATTTTTCACCATATCGTTTATCTGTGCGCACGCACCGACTGAGGACAAGGACGACGTGGTAAAAGATGCATTCTACGCGAAATTAGAAGAAACTTATGAGCGCTGCCCCCGTCATGTTATCAAAGTCGTGCTTGGCGACTTTAACGCCAGGGTGGGCAAAGAGGGTGTATTTGGCCCCACTGTGGGAAAGTTCAGCCTCCATGAAGAGACTTCGCCGAATAGATACAGACTGATCGACTTCGCCGGTGCACGAAATATGGTCGTAGCCAGCACCAGGTTCAACCATAAAAAGATCCATCAAGCAACATGGCTATCGCCAGATCGGAAAACACGCAATCTGATCGATGACTTTGTGATATACGGTTGGCATGCTTCCAGCGTTATGGACGTACGTACGATGCGGGGTCCAAACATCGACTCCGATCACTACTTGGTAGCAGCCAAGATTCGTACTCACCTAATTACAACGAAAGAGGCACCACAAAAAACGCAAGGAAAGCTGGACGTCGAAAAGCTGCAGTCACAACAGACAGCCACTGATTTCGCAGAAATACTCGCGCACCTACTCTCTGAGAGCACAATTCAACCCAGCGGAGTGCACGAGCAGTGGGAGCATATCTCCGGATCACTTCGTACCGCAGCCGAAGAAATAATTGGAATCCGGCAAATGAGAAAAAACAGCTGGTACGATGATAGAGAGTGCAAAGACGCAATGAAAAGAATTGACGACGCCTAAAAGGCAACGTTGAAAGCGAATACAACGAGGAGCGCGTGTGAACACTACCGCGAGATGAAGAGGGAAGCGAAACGGCTTTTTCGGGCGAAGAAAAGGGAAACGGAAAAGCGTGAAATCGAAGAGCTTGAAATGCTAGCCAGCAGAAGCAACGCCCGAAAATTTTACGCCGAACTGGTGACAGATGTTCAGAGAGTACTAGGGCTATGGAGGGATCACTTCTCTGCCCTTCTAAACGGAGGAACGGAGCAACAATCCAGAGAAGAGGACGAAC
Source organism: Campiglossa producta (assembly GCA_964058755.1). Taxonomy (NCBI): domain Eukaryota; kingdom Metazoa; phylum Arthropoda; class Insecta; order Diptera; family Tephritidae; genus Campiglossa; species Campiglossa producta. The sequence goes on along the minus strand of CAXKVI010000023.1, from coordinate 644,833 downwards.
CCGACCCCACAATCGAAGACGATGGAATCGAAGTTCCACAACCCGACTATAACGAGGTGCGAGTAGCTATATCACGGCTAAAAAACAATAAAGCGGCGGGTGCTGATGGGTGCCCGCTGAGCTATTTAAATGCGGCGGCGAGGAGCTGGTAGGGTGCATGCACCAGCTCTTGTGCAGAATATGGTCGGATGAATGCATGCCTGAAGATTGGAATCTAAGTGTTCTCTGCCCAATCCATAAGAAGGGTGATCCCGCAAACTGCGCCAACTATCGTGGAATCAGCCTTTTGAGTATCGCATATAAGGTCCTATCAAACGTATTGTGCGAAAGACTGAAGCCTGCACAGAGCAAAAAGTCACATAAAATGCCCTCTAAATCAGAAGGATTTCTCTATGATATTTTTCCAATAATAAAACTGAGTAGATAATCACATAATATTAAGAAGATTTTCTTTTTAGTATTTCAAATTAAAAAAAAAAAAATTAACGCTCAATCCAGATGTCTAGTCAGTCTAGCCTAATCTACACTACCATGCCATCGTATACTTAACTTGCCAACGTCTAATTACACCTTTGTTCTCTTTGCCTCACCAAATGTCCACTTGCCTTATTGCCTTCACCGCGAATCGAACTAAGAATTATAAACTGCTGAACGGAGATCTCTACCATGATGCTATCGTGTGCTTGTGCTTGGTAGCGTCGAATTACACATTCGAAGAAGGCATACCCGAATTTTAATTAATAAGGGATCTTCTAAAAATATATAGTTTTCCTTTTCAATAAATTCAATATGAACCTAGTGAAAATAAGAGGATGCTCTCATTAATTTACTTTAAACATGTTTTCTCATAAAAACAAGCAGATTTCTTCTAAATTTTGACAAAAGTACAAAAAAAATTCATAAATAAGAAGCTAACTCCTTGTTTTTAGCCGATTTCCTTTTCAATAAATTTGAGAAGAAATTCAAGCTAAAATCTAGAAGATTTCCTAGCACAAATTTCTTCAAATTTGTCCCCACTCGCTCTCCCCGGCCAAACAGCTTTTTTAGACGTCGATCTCTTTGATTATAGGTGAACTTTTTGGGTCTGTGTGACGTAAACCGACTGATTGGACCTTATCAGTGTGGCTTCAGACCTGGTAAATCTACCATCGACCAGATTTTTACAATACGCCAAATCTTGGAAAAAACCCGTGAGAAAAGGTTCGACACACACCATATCTTTGTTGATTTTAAAGCCGCCTTCGACAGCACGAAAAGGAGTTGCCTGTATGCCGGTATGTCTGATTTTGGTTTCCCAGCAAAACTTATACGGCTGTGCAAAATGACGCTGAACAACACCACCAGCTCGGTCAGAATTGGGAAGGACCTCTCCGAGCCGTTCGAAACTAAACGAGGTTTCAGGCATGGCGACCCCCTATCGTGCGATTTCTTTAATTTGATTCTGGAGAAAATAATACAAGCTGCAGAACTTAACCGCGCTGAAACAATATATTACAAGAGCGTACAACTGTGGGCGTATGCCCACGACATCGACATCATTGGCCTCAACAACCGCGCCGTAACTTCTGCGTACTCCAAATTAGAAAAGGAAGCGGAAAAAATGGGTTTGGTGGTGAATGAAGGTAAAACGAAGTACCTGCTGGCATCAAGCAAAGAGTCAACGCATTCGCGCCTTGGCAACCACACCACTGTTGGCAGCCATAATTTCGAGATAGTAAGGGACTTTGTATACCTGGGAAGCAGCAGTACTACCAACAACAATGTGAGCCTGGAAATCCATAGAAGGATAACTCTTGCAAACAAATGCTACTTTGGGCTGAGTAGGCAATTTAGAAGTAAAGTCCTCTCTCGACGAACAAAAACAACACTCTATAAGTCACTTATCGTACCCGTCCTGGAATATGGTGCAGAAGCATGGACACTGACAGCATCTGATGAGACGGCTCTGGGAGTATTCGAGGGAAAAATTCTTCGAAAGATTTATGGACCCCTAAAAGTTGGCGACGGAGAGTACCGAAGAAGATATAATGATGAGCTGTATGAGCTTTACGCAGACGTCGACATAGTTCAGCGAATTAAAACCCAGCGGCTCCGCTGGCTAGGACACGTGGTGCGAATGAACGAAGACGCTCCGGCCCAGAAGGTATTTTTATCGGCACCCGCCGGTGGAAGTAGAGGAAGAGGGAGACCACCACTTCGATGGCAGGACCAAGTAGAGGCAGACCTGCGAGCACGCGGTGTCTCTAATTGGCGCACGTTGGCTCAACAAAGAACCGACTGGCGTAACATGTTGGACGGCCAAAATCGCCTTGGCGGTTAAAGGCTACTTTAAGTAAGTAAAAGCCTTGACACGGAGCTTCAATGGCTCGAATACAAAGTTAAACTAAGGGCTTACAAAAAAGTCCTGAGACAGGCAAAGGGAGCTTCGTGGAGGAATTTCTGCACTGGGGTCGAAAAGGTCGACGACAAAGCGAGACTTAGACGAGTTCTCTCGAAAACTCACACAGCCATCAGCTATTTGCAGAAGAATGATGGATCCTGGACCAGCACGGAAGGGGAAACCCTTGAGCTGCTCTTGAACACACATTTTCCGGGTAACTTGTATAATGCACCGTCAGCACCTGCAACAAGCCTTGCAGTAAATATACCCAGCACGGAGGAAAGGGTAAGGTGGGCAGTTAAGAGCTTTGAACCGTTTAAGGCTGCCGGACCGGACGGGATAATCCCCGCGCAATTCATTAACACGCTGGAGACATCAGCCAAATGGCTAGTATTTCTCTATACAGCCTGCCTGGCTCTCAACTACATTCCGTGCTCCTGGAGAAACTCCACGGTAGTGTTTATTCCTTAGAATGGGAAGGCCTCCCACTACAAGCCAATGGAGTACAGACCCATCAGCCTCTCATCCTTTGCACTGAAAACCTTCGAGGGGATAATCAGCGACTACCTCTCCACTAATATTGATAGCAAACTTATCTCCAGCTATCAGCGTGCTTACACCAAGGGTAAATCAACAGGAACTGCGCTTCACAGCCTAGTTTCTATCATTGAAAAATCGTTGGGTGAAAAGGATTACTGTCTCGTAGCCTTCCTTGATACTCAAAGGGGCTTTCAACAATTTTAGTCCGGAGGCTATTAACACCACTCTAACTAAGCTGGGCATAAGCAGATCCCTATTTGGACTAATCGATCAACTACTACGGGGGAGGAAAATATCTTCATCACTTGGTACGGTTGATTTATCACGCTATGTCATAAGGGGAACGCCTCAGGGTGGTGTTCTCTCCCCGCTTCTATGGAAACTCACTGTAAAATCGTTGCTACGAGACACATGCTGGGGGGCGGGAAGATAGTGGCATATGCAGACGATTTAGCCATTGCATACAGGGGCAAATTCCTCTCGTTGCGGACTTAGTATAAACCCGAGAAAAGTGCAAGTCGTTCTCTACACCAACCGGTACAAAATACCACCGCTGGACCTACCAGAACTTAATGGCGTGAGCCTGAACTTGGCTGATAAAGCCAAATTCTTGGGCACAGTTCTGGACAGGAAGTTAAACTGGAAGGAGAATATTCTTCAGCGCCAGAGGAAGGCGTATGTTGCAGTTTACGCGTGCAAAAGAGTCATTGGCAAAAAGTTGGGTCTCAGCGCCTAAAATATACAGCTGGATCTACACTGCAATTATCCTACCTATCATGCTATATGGAACCTGTTAGGTAAAGTCCACAGATCTGGCATGATCTGTATTAGCGGTGCGCTAAGAACAACGCCCAACGAAGCTCTCTAGGCATTTTGTCACTCGATCTGGAAGCGTTCCGGGCAGCAGCGGCAGTGGCTCTGCGCCTAATGGAAACGTCCGGCTGGGGCGCAAGCACAACTGGACACTCCAGTATTCTGGGATCATACAGTTTTCTCCCTCTGAGCACAGATCGATGTGCAGCCACAACAGTCGGAGACAGCTGCTTCAAAACGAACATTCCCAGCAGGGAGGAATTGGAGACGATGGATCGCTGCCCTATTTCTAATGGCGGCATTTCTGTTTACACTGACTGCTCGAAGCTAGCCGGTAGAGTTGGAGGGTGGGTTTATTCAAGGGATCTGGAACTTGAGCTCTCCTTCAGACTACCTGAAGATTGCAGCGTCTTCGAGGCTGAAGTCTCAGCAATCTTGGATGCCGCGATTTGGATAAGTAAAGGCGCTATCGGCGAGGACATCGTTATTTTCAGCGACAGCCAGGCAGCCATCAAAGCTCTTGGCTCTTATTCTTTCAACTCTGAACTGACGCTCAGCTGTCGTCGATCTCTCATGGGTCCCGGGACACAGGGGCATTGAGGGAAACTGTAAGGCAGACGAACTTGCCTGGCAGGGTACGGGTTCTTCGGGATAACACACTCCGTCAAGCCAACGAAAGGTGGCAACAATCCCCAGGGTGCCGGACATCCAAACAAACCTAGCCAAAATGGGATCATAAAGATCTAGAGACATTCACGCCCTAAGAAGGAGAGAAATCTCCATATTAATAGGTGTTTTAACTGGGCGCTGCCTTATTGGCAGGCACACAAAAGGGCTAGGTGTGCCCTACCGACGATGCTGTAGGAGCTGCAAAGATGATGAGGCAAAGGAAACGGTGAAGCACCTCATCTGCAACAGCCCGTCTTTAAGCGGCGCGAGAACGCGCTTTTTGGTAGTTCCCTTCCTGGATAGCCTAAGCCAGATCGCGGAACTGGACATAAAGGACTTGATGGCCTACAAAAAGTCAACTTGTCGGTTTAGGAGTGTCAGTCCCGGGATTCTGCTATGTGGAAAATCCCAACCACTCAGCGATTTTCCATATGGCCTGGTCCCGGGACTGATTGCATTGGCGTATTTTACAAAATGCAGTAACAGATTCTAGTTTAGACTTTGCAGACCTTACCCAATTTTTGGTATAAAACTAAAAAAGTATCGATATAAACAAACACTTATCTGAATAGCCGTGTTTTCCTTTTCCCGACTTCATGAAAAATGCTGGGTAGGTCGTCAAAATACATGGGAAACAACAACAAAAAATAACCTACTAAGTTATATAAGCGCGTTGAGTTGAAAGCGCTAATGCAATAAACGACCTCATGACCAGAGTTGTGCAACGTTGAAAAGTAAAAAGATAGTATCATTGTGAATGGGTCACTGGAAAGTGCAAAGTAAAATGTCAGAAGCCTGGAAATTACAAAAAACGTCAAATGTTTATTTTTTCAAAAAACAGTGAATAGAATACAAATTTTAATCACTGCCTTATTCAAAATTGTCTGGCGGGATCCGCTGAATAAATTGATTGGAGAGCGGCCCTGCAGTAACCAACTAATTTCAGTTTTTCGATTTTCTTTTGTTTTTATTTTTTGTTTACTAATTTTACAAAAATATATGTCAAACACCTTTGAAAAGGGCAACACCCAACAAACATCGAAAATGTATTATAAACATAAAAATGTAAGTCTATCTGTGCCATTTTTGTAAAGTAACTTAACACGAGATAGAAAAATTGGTGAAAGTTTGTTAGGTGAAATTTAAAAAACTCCCAAACTAATTCCTATGAGAAACTTATCTTTTAATGCTCCGGAATATAGTTGGCTGAGACAAACGTAAAATGACAGCTTGACGGGTATGTAATAAAGCTTGATTAATAAAGCATTTTTTAAAATGTTTTATTAGGTCGCTTTCATCGTTCTTTTGAATTCGATTTAAATCAACTTCCTGTTGTGCTATGGTCTTGAAATTTTCACCATAGCTCAGGTCGCGAAGACAATTCAATATTATGAAAACAAAAATCCGATAGGTTGCGCGTGGGTCGCTATAATAGCGCTCGCTGTATCATGAGAAGTGGATATTTTTAGGTAAGATCAAATCGGAAATAAGATTGTTAGAAACTTATGTGACCCACCTATTACGTGCGCCAATGTTTTTATACATATCAATCTGACCAAGTACTGTCTAATACCTATAAGAATTCACACTAGCAAATGTTCAGCACAAGCTCTACGTATTGAAGAATCTATGTAGGCAGAAGAGAACTTATTTAACAGTTTTTAGTTCAATTTAAAAACATTTTAAATTAAAAATATTTTTTATTCCATTTTTTATTTTAGCTTTACTTAAGTTACTTTTAGATTTGAATAGAGGTCGAGTTAAGTTACTTTAATTGGGTGCCACAGATATTCTTCAACTATTGGGAACTTTAAACTGGTCAAATTGATCTCCAACATAATTTTTTACTTTTTAACCATATTTTGACCGATTATTCTGTTATCGATAAATATGTCGAAATGAAACAGATACCAAATCAAAGCTGTGGTCTTCCACATTTCGACCGATAATTCTGTTATCGATAAATATATCGAAATGAGACGAAGTGCAAATGAGAGCTGTGGCCTTCCCCTATCGTCAGATACCAATTTTGTGCGAGTATTTCAAAGTTTAGCCGAAACCACATTTTCACCGATAACTCTGTTATCGATAAATATATCGAAATGAACCAAAGTCCAAATGAAAGCTGTGATCTCCCCAATTCGGTTGATACCGATTTCGTGCGAATATTCCAAAGTTTACCCGAAACCACATTTTCACCGATAACTGTGTTATCGATAAATATATCGAAATGAACCAAAGTCCAAATGAAAGCTGTGGTTTTTCCCCATTCGTTTGATACCAATTTTGTGCGAATATTCCAAAGTTTACCCGAAACCACACCATAAGAAAAAATTAAAGTTGTACGAACTAAATATAAGGAAACAATATAAAATTTGTATTTATTAGAGGTATTTTAAGCTTAAATTCATATTAAGTACATTCATACGTACCGAGTATATAATTTCATTTGAGGACTAGTTGAAAAGTATTTTTTTCATCAACTTGGCATTTTTGTCGTATAAAAAATTTAATTGTTGTTAAGAAAGCCATGATTCTCAAGTTGGGGTGATGCTGAGGAATAACCTCTGGCCACTGACAAGCAATCAATTCTGAACTAGCGCGTAAATGTTTATTCGGCAATATGTTGTTTTTGATTTTGTTGTTTATTTTTTACTAGCAGACCCGGCAGACGTTGTCCTGTCCAAACATTAACTTGTTTCTTTTATTAAATGTGACTCGCCCTTCTCATTTCAACTCCACAACCTGCTTCCCGTCCACCCCTCCCTCCTTCATCCTTTTCATATGCTTTTCTCTTTTCATTTTGTTTTTCTAATTGTCATCCATACCCCTATACCTACGGTGACCATAATTTTTTTCTGAAAAAACAGAACTCTTTTTTACTCAAAGCTTGGTATTGTCCTCACGTGAAAATTTCGTTACTCGCCTTTAAACTATTTGACGTTACACTTTCAATGTTTGGAATAAAAAAGTGTTCCTGATTTGCATGACGTAATCATCTTTTTGCAGTAAAAAATGTTGTCAACGTCTGTAAAACATTGAAATTGTAATCTCAAATAATTTCAACTAAACTGCATCCATTAAAAGTCAGTAATTTTTGTGAATAGTATTTCTTGATGGTGAGAGACATTTTCCTTGTTAATATAAAACCTAGAATAACTGGTTTGTTTGTGCTAAGAAAGTTCAACTATGCTTTTGCGTCTATCTCGGCTGGTATGTAAACTCTAACCCTCATATTCATAAAAAATAAAATTCGTTTATATTTTGATTAATTCGTCGCTCCTAACGAAGACTAACTCGGTTCAGTTAGCGTGGAAGGCTAACATGGTCCGTTCTCTGCGTCGAAGACTAACACACTTCAGTTTTCTGAGTCGAAGACTAACACACTTCGGTTTTCTGCGTCGAAGACTAACACACTTCGTTCTCTGCGTCGAAGGCTAACACACTTCAGTTTTCTGCGTCGAAGACTAACACACTTCGGTCACTGCGTCGAGAAATTCGCAAGTGTATGTAAACCCAAAGCAAACACGCTTTGAAAAGAGGATTGAAATGGGCTTGGGTTATGAGATTTGTATGAAATTTTCGAATGGTGTTTTGTGTGCTTCTAAACACGCTAGGATAACACAGTGTTTGCTTTTGGTGGAAACAGCGTATAACTTTACAGAGTTATTACATTTGTTAAAAAGATTGCCGGTACAAAAAAGCAGAACAAAAACAGAACATTTGCTTAAAAAAAGAACATTTCTGTTATTTTCCTTAGAAAAAAAATACGCAGAACAAGCATCTTAAAAACAGAACTGTTCTGGCAAAAACAGAACGGATGGTCACCGTACCTATACCTTCCCCTATCGTCAGATAACAATTTTGTGCGAGTATTTCAAAGTTTAGCCGAAACCACATTTTGACCGATAACTCTGGTATCGATAAATATATCGAAATGAACCAAAGTCCAAATGAAAGCTGTGATCTCCCCAATTCGGTTGATACCGATTTCGTGCGAATATTTACCCGAAAGTTTACCCGAAACCACATTTTCGCCGATAACTGTGTTATCGATAAATATATCGAAATGAACCAAAGTCCAAATGAAAGCTGTGGTTTTTCCCCATTCGCTTGATACCAATTTTGTGCGAATATTCCAAAGTTTACCCGAAACCACATTTTGACCGATAACTCTGTTATCGAAAAATATATCGAAATGAACCAAAGTCCAAATTTAAACTGTGGTATTTCCCATTCGTTTGATATCAATTTTGTGCAAATATTCCAAAGTTTAACCGAAATCACATTTTGACCGATAACTCTGTTGTCGATAAATATATCGAAATGAACCATAGTACAAATGCACGCTGTGGTCTTCCCCTTTCGTTAAATACCAATTTTGTGCGACTATTCCAAAGTTTACGTAAAAGTACATTTTGACCGATAACTATGTTATCGAAAAATATATCGAAATTTCATGATGCCTGTTGCAGACTTTATACTCCTAAATATTTGTGTGCAAAATTTCGTTAAAATCGATTGGTTCAGACGTCAAAGAGCCACAAACATTAACTGTCAGAAGCAAACTTACGTTTTTATATATTAGTAGGATTAGAATTTGACAAATGTGACAAATTATTTTGACAGATAAAGCCAGTGTTGTAAAGAGTAAATGATAATATATGACAATTAAATATAAGCCAGTAGAGCGTTTTTCATGAACTCGGGAGAACGACATACCCGATGTCCACGGTCAGCTCGTTCGTCTTCGCGCTTTAGTCGATCAAGGCTCACAGCAGACGACTATCACAGAAAGAGCATCTCAACGTTTAAATATACCCATTACAACAATTTGTATCGGATATCGACCAATGGGTGAATCACACTATAAAATTGCTAATAAAGGAATCGTTATTGAAATACATTCCATTGTCGACTCAAGTTTCAAGCTGCACTCACTAGCTGCTATTATTCCTTCAATATCTTCTGCTCTACCATTAAAACCGGTGCAAGTCCAATCATGGAATCATCTCGAAAACTTGCCCCTTGCGGATCCGTATTACGCTGAACCCGGCCAAATCGATGTCTTGCTTGGTGGGGACGTTTATTCAAAAATTTTACAAAGTGGTTTATGTAAAGGCCAAGAAGGCGAACCCATTGCACAAAACACTTCTTTATGTTGGATTTTGTCAGGCGAACTCAAGCAGCAGAATCATATAACAGCATTTCCGTTAACTGATTGTTTTCACGTTTCGACCACTGAAATAGCAGAATACATTAAGCGATTCCAAGAATTGGAACAAGTACCAGCCGAAAGGAAAAGGTCTAAAGAAGATGAGTGGACAGAACAGTTTTATGAAAAAACCACTATTCGACAATCATTGATTCATCAATGCAATTGGGATCGACTTTGACTTTCTCTATGGCGCTTAAACGTTTTCAGTGTCTTCAAAGGCGCTTTCAACGTGACAGTGACTTTCACCAGGCGTATGTTGAAACGTTTAATGAATATAAACTCTTAGGCCAAGTAAAAGAAGTGAAAACGATATATGATGACAATCTGTCACCCGACTTGATTAGGCACTTTTATTTACCACACCACGCGGTGATGAAGCAAGACAGTCTCACCACGAAACTACGACAAGTCTTCGATGGATCAGCACCTTCATCCAACGGAAATTCACTTAATGATGTGCTCACGACAGGTCCATCGCTTCAATCTGACATTGTTTCGATTATTTTAAATTGGCGAACTCATAAGTTGCTGACATTGAGAAAATATATCGTTGTATTGATGTTCACGCTGACGACACAAAGTATCAACAAATAATTTGGGAAGAAGACAATCAGATCAAGACATACTCTCTTCAAACAGTCACATTCGGACTTAAACCTTCGCCATTTTTAGCAATAAAAACATTGCATACATTAGGAAAATTTGAAAATAATCGGTATTCACTTGCTTCCGCAGCTATAACCAATGAAACTTACGTTGATGATGTTACATCGGGAAGCGAAACAAGTGAGCTAACGATCGAGCTAACTAATCAACTTATTCAAATGCTTCGGGGTGCTGGTTTCGAGCTCAGGAAATGGGCCAGCAATTCTCCAGAAATTCTTCGTCATATCCCAATTGAGTATCGCAATTGTTTGTTCAATTCGAGCGATAACGTTAAGGCCCTCAGTCTTTGTTGATCAACAAAACAAGACTGTTTTTCATTCAACATAAACTTTTCTTTAGGAGATTCTCCGCATACCAAACGAACGGTACTTTCGCTCATCGCTCGTCTCTTTGATCCACTAGGGTGGATAAGTCCATTTTTAACTCGAGCGAAATTGTTTCTTACCACATTGTGGGAGCAGAACATTGATTGGGATGACACATTGCCACCAAATTTAAATTCAGCCTGGCAAGAAATTATACATCAGTTAAAGTATCTGAACAAAATCAAAATTCCTCGCTTTGTACAAACAACAAGTGTCAATACAAGTAAAGAATTGCAGGTTTTCTGCGACAGCTCTCAGAGGGCTTATTCAACTTCAGTGTATCTACGTACAGTAACATCGTCGGGAAGGGTTCATGTTAATTTGCTCGTGGCTAAAAGTGCACTGGCGCCCGTTCGTAGATTGGAAGTGTACGGCGCAGTTTTAGCTTGTAAACTGTTAGAATCCGTAAAATTTAAATTTCGACTTAATATCAATCAAACGTATCTATGGACAGATTCTACAGTTGTGCTGTCATGGATACGTGGTGACCCGAATAGATGGACAACGTTTCCTTTCATCTACCGAAATCGATCAGTGGAGACATGTCACTTCGAAGGAAAATCCGGCTCATTGTAATAGCCGCGGCTTATCCGTTGAGCAGCTACTGGCATTCGATTTGTGGTGAAAAGGCCCGAAGTGGCTTTCGCAGCCCTCAGAACAGTGGCCCTATTCGCCATTCAACGTTCTCGATGACGATCCCCAGGAGCTGCCGCCAAAATTGAAACTTGTTCATGCTACAATCAAGAAAGTGGGTCGTATTGACTCCATTATTAATCGGTTTTCAAATTTCAATCGTCTTCGCTATGTCCAACGGCTACGAAACACGGTTAAAACCCAGCAACTGACGCTAATTTCAAAGGTTTTGATCAAAGAAAAAATCTCAGAAATTTCACCGCCTTCCGTCCAAGAATTAGAAAAGGCGGAACTATCCATCATAAGATGGATACAAAATGAAAATTTTCAGTCGGAAATCTATTCATTACAACAAAATCAGCCACTTTCTAAATCAAGCAAGTTGATACGCTTGAATCCGTTTATAGATCAAAATGGTATTCTGCGGGTAAACGGTCGGCTACACAACGCACAAATATCATACGACGAGAAATTTCCAATCATTTTCCCAACGAAACATCGAATAGTTACCTTAATAGTGGATTTTTATCACAAGCAGACACTGCACGGAGGTCCTTTGGTTATCGTTCATCAAATACGGCAACGTTATTGGATTCCTAATATTCGAAATTTCGCACGGCATTTCATACATAAGTGTGTTCGATGTTTTAAAAGCAAGCCGATTGCTTCGAATCAACTAATGGGGTCTTTGCCGTTTCATCGCGTTAATTATCAATCAAAACCATTTTCTGCATCTATTATTGATTATGCGGGGCCGTATAACATCCGTGCGTCAAAGGGTCGAGGTCAATCCCCCTATAAAGGATATGTAGCCATATTTACATGCATGGCAACCACGGCCGTTCACTTGGAAGCGGTAGGAGATTTATCGACACAAACCTTTTTACATGCCTTTGATCGATTCATTGCGACTCGCGGCTTATGCCACGACGTTTATAGGGATTGTGGAACCAATTTCATTGGAGCAGCGAATATTCTTAACCATACACAAGAGGAGTTCGGGGCAATAATAAAGGCGGATATCATTCCACATTTAGCTAACCGCCATATACAATGGCATTTTAGCCCACCTGAGGCACCTCATTTCAACGGACTAGCAGAAGCTGCAGTAAAGTCAATGAAATTTCATCTCGCACGTATCATTGGCATTATAAAGCTAACCTTTGAAGAATTTTTAACAGTACTGAAACGCAGCGAGGCAGTTCTTAACTCGCGTCCTATTTCGCCGGTCAGTGACTCACCAAATGACTTCATGGCTCTTACACACGGATATTTCCTTATTGGCAGTCCACTACTTGCCCGACCACAACCACCAACCTTTGAAAAACCAGTCAAGAGGCATCAGCTAATGGAACAATTAGTGCAACATTTTTGGACCCGATTTCGAAGCGATATTTTCTCCAGTATGCAAATCCGTAACAAGTGGCAAAGTCAACAACCGAACATCAATAAAAATGATTTAGTCATCATTAAGGACGACAGATTTCCAGTCAACCAATGGCTTTTGGGTCGTGTAATTGATCTTCATCCAGGTGACGATGATCTCATTCGCGTCGCTACCGTTCGAACATGCCATAGTGTGCTCAACAGACCGATTACGAAATTGTGTAAAGTTCCTACACCTAACCATGCTTAGCCAACAATATGCCGTCAATCATTTAACTAACCACTTACGTATTCCATAGTTCGGACGGACGTGCCGACAAACTTCGCCATAACCTAGACAGCCTGAACTCATCCCAGCTATAAGTATTTTCACATTAATATAGCTCTTCACTTTATAGTAATTACTTTTATATACCTTAATTAATTGAACTGATTTGTATATGTATTGCATACACCTGAAATGTATATTTAAATTCATAACGAATTTCATTCGTCATCGGCGGGAGAATGTTATGTTTTGTATGCATCTACTGCAACGCAGTGCGGTGTTACCACTGCTTTGTATGTATTCGCCACAATGCAACGCAATGCATTGTTACCACTTTTCTTATCATCTCAATAAATTATAAAAACCAGAAGTTAAATCGAGCCTTTCCATTTTAGTAATCTAAACTTGAATCCTAACCGATAATCTGCTAATCTACAGTTGTGCTATCATTAATTGGACCGGGAGCTACATTTCAAACACGGCTAATAAAATTTTTTCAGACTAGCCTTTTCTAGTATTTTGCTTCAAACATCGTACACGGGCCGAGCGTGCTCAAAATCCAGTTTTTAAATAATGAGTTTTTCAAACAAATAAAAACGCAGTATTGTTCCCTATAAAATTCTACACTTCTGGCCCAATTTTCATCTTTCTATCGTTTTTCGGCTGGGAGTTATCCGTACACAAACATGACAAATTTTCTTGATTTTGTATACCTTCATTAACATTTTCCATTTTATAAACACACTATATTTATAAACGTTAACTTTCCTATCCCTCCTAGGGTTTTTCATATAACTTCAGTAAATTTTTTTTTACGAATACAAAAATTTTACTAAGACTTTGAAAGTCTTCTGACCAACAAGTGGTAGCTATCTGACAATTTTCTTTTTGTTTTTTATTTACTACACTAAAACGTAATTATTTTTTTTTGTGAAAATCAAAAATCGAAAATTGGCTTTAATTCCTCAAAATTTCGATTTTGAACCATTGTGCATTGTCTTGGGGAGGTACAGTGTCCCAGTATTTCCTTTCCGGAATTGTGATTTGAAATTTCTTCTCGAAACAGTACTTCGATATCCAGTAGTCCGAACTGTACGCGGGGAGATTGTTTAGGATGGATGAGTGGCCTTCACAAAGGAACCTTCACTCTGGTAGACACCTCAGTTGTAAAGCGGAACGTACCGCAAAAAGTTTACCACATAAATCAATCGGTAGAATGTTCAGAATTGCATTCATCGCGTCTGTCGCTGTTGTGCGCAGCGTCCAGCTGGCACACTTTTCTGTACTCTTTAAATTACGTTGATATTGGAGCCCTTATCCAGACCCGTCCACCACACAAGGACTCCATAATGTGATTTTAGGGGTCATAATCCATTTTTTCCCTATGGCATTTTTTCCCTATGGTGCCTTTTTTGCGCGCTCCTGGATATTTTCTTTCCACGTGAGCTTTTTGTCGATGATAACTCCTAGGTATTTAGCGGAGTCACCAAGTTTAAGGGTGGTATTACCTATTGCTGGTAGCTGTAACACCGGAATTTTGTATTTCTTAGTGAACAGAACCAACTCTGTTTTGGTCGGTTTAGGTAAGGTTCAAGTGGCTGCCGCAGAGGCACATTTAGGCCAGTTTTGAAAGGCCCGTTGTGATAACACCAATACTAGGAGGGTCAGTCCCGGGACTCGGTCATATGGAAAATCCCTGAGTTGTTGGGATTTTCCACATAGTAGAATCCTGGGACTGACACTCCTAACCCGACACCGTTACTCCTTCTCGAACCACTTAGATGTCTTTCTGAAGGCCACCAAGTCCCTTATGCCCAGTTCCGCGATCTGGCTTAGGCTATCCAGGAAGGGGACTCCTAAAAAGCGCGTTCTCGCGACGCTTAAAGCCGGGCAGTTGCAGATGAGGTGCTTCACCGTTTCCTCTTCCTAATCATCTTTGCAGCTCCTACAGCATCGTCGGTAGGGCACACCTTTCTGCGTGCCGACCAATAAGGTAGTGCCCAGTTAAAACTCCTATTAATATGGAGATTTCTCTCCTTCTTAGGGCGTGAATGTCTCTAGATCTTTTATGATCCCTTTTTGGCCAGGTTTGTTTGGATGTCCGGCACCGTGGGGATCGTTGTCACCTTCGTTGGCTTGACGGAGTGCGTACTCCTTCAGAATTAGCTTCTGGTTCTGTTGGGCTATCTCTTGAAGAGATCGACGACGGCTGAGCGTCAGTTCAGAGTTGAACGAATAAGAGGCAAGAGCTTTGATGGCGCCTGGCTGTCGCTGGAAATGACGATGTTCTCGCCGATAGCGCGTTTACTTATCCAAATTGCGGTAACTAAGATTGCTGAGACTTCAGCCTGGCAGACTCTGCAATGATCAGGTAGTCTGAAGGAGAACTCAAGTTCCAGATCCCTTGAATAAACCCCTCCGCGAAAGTACTGTAATACCGAATATTCTTATACGAAGTACAAAATTTTTATATCAAGAACTTTAGATCGAAAAATTCTTATCTCAAGAATAATTTTATCCGAACGCTCGGGGCTATTTCAAGAACAATATATTCTTAGGATTAGTTTGTTATTCTTATTTCAAGAACATTTTGGTTTCATTTTTAAGGGGTTGTGATTCTCAATATAATTTTTTTTCTAATTAAAAAAATAATTTTCAGAGTTCTTATATTGACCGATATACGAACTCAGGTCCCTCGGACGCTCAACCAAAGTGTTCACTTTAATGCCATCCATCGTTTACTTTTACTTGCCAGCGTCCAATTACAGCGATGATAAGGCATCTATAGTTTTTCATGTTAGAACCCAATCAGTACACTTAACCCAACTTAACTTAAGCCAAAGGTTTCCAATATTTTCTTTTATAAGTTTACGTTTTAAATAACAAAATTGTTACAGATTTCTCGTGTTCCAGCTACGCCTTAAGTTAAGTTAAGTTAAGTTCAGTATACGTAAAGACTGATTGGACCCTAACGTGGCCCTTAATTGTGTGTTAAGCTAATAACTTTCAAGGAACTATTTTTTATATTGGAATAACTATTCGCTACTTTCTCCATAATGGAATAACCGATCTTGAAACAGACAACGGACTACATTCTGTTATAATAAGCTAGGTCCATAGCGAGCTAAGCTCTGTGACCCAGGCACTTTTTATAGTTCCTTTTTTTATTTTTAAAATTTATAAAAAATTAAAATTTAATTTATGTCGAGTTAGTGTTTTATTATTGTAAACAAAAATATATGCCTGCCTCGTTCCAAATTAATATATCTGTACTGTGATGTTTTCGAACGGTGCTAGCTTTTACTGCCAATATAGGAGTATTAAATATTTGGAAAGTCTGGAACATACGCCTGAATGTCGGCTACAATTTCTATTTCCGTTGCATCATCAGCCATTTTCTCAAATTTTACTCTCAATCAAAACTTCATATCGCCGCCTAAGAAGTTAACTTCAAAAATGTTTTGGAAACCATGGCAACAAAATACAATAAGATAAAACAAATACGATACTCTTTCGAATTACCCAATTGTTTTTCAACTATCTAACTGTATTGTTTATTGTGTATGTTAATAAAATATATCATTACGCTTGTTTTCCTTTCTTGTTGGCGCTTAAATCGTATGGCTCATCTATGGGTTTGCTGGGAAGAACTGCCGGGGATATTGGGGCAGTACCGTTTAATACAGCAGCTGCGGTAAGTGTATTAAAGCGTGCGTGAATGATGTTCGTAAAAACACGTTCTTTTAGAGCCAAGACTGCTACTGCAGCTGCTAAAGTTGAGTTAGATGCATTGCTTGATGAGAAATGTAAGCCACAAACATCGGCGTCGACATTGGTTGACCCAAAGTATTTCGATTGTACCTGTTTTCGAATTACTACTTGATTTTTTTGGTTTTTATTTATACTAATATGACTTGTTCCGGCTTCTGGTATTGATGTTGTTTTCGGTGTCAATGTTGTTTCTTCCAAATTAACAGCACTACCATTACCATTGATTCCACTCCCTTTGTTTATTTGACAATCATAAAAAATTTTGTTTACAGTTTTAGGTTTGATTTTTGCAGTAGACGGCTTTGAAGGTTTTGTTTCCAGGCTGTGAGTACATTTTACACTGCAAAAATCTTTTTTTACCAACGCACTTTCGGTGTTTGTGTTCAAAGGAGACGTGGGTGTTGATGTTGATGCCAAGGTACAAGGTATTTCCTCGGAAGCGGTTTGTGCCGAGTGAAAAAGAGCTGATATATTTTTGTCATCCAAAAGCTTTATTAAAAGTGCAGAGTTTGCAGAAAAATATTGTGCATTAAAATGTGGAATTTGATTATCTATATTTTTTTTTAGTGCAGCAGTGTAAAGACAAGTTTTCACAGAATCGATTTCTGGAACATCATCAAACGTAGGCGACTGAGATGACAAAGCTGAATATTCCATAACAATTTCAGCCGCAGTAAGCACAGGCTCGTTAAAGCTCAGTCCTTGATTGTCTCGATGCCAAAAACAAACAGGAGATACAGATGATGAACTATCTCCCTTAAAACGAGAAATTAAGTCGTGTATATTTTCTCTGTTATTTCTATTACTGTCATTGAATACTGTTTTCACGTCTCCTTCGATACCATGCTCCATTTTTGAAAATCTCTTTTGTCACATTGTCTATGCCTGGCCTGCTGTTGTGCTCTTCATGCAACAACGCTGGACCAGTAAACACTGGCTCTACTCACTACTCATGGACGAGGAATAGGTTTTCCTAAAATGACACCAAAAACTGAAACGCCACATTGGCGTTACATTGGGCTGCTGTCCTGATGACGAATCAGTGGCAACAGAAACAAACGGAACGGTTGTGCAAATTGTTGCTCTGCGTTTTCATATTGTAAACACTAAAATCAAAACGATATAAACGCTTAAACACGATTAAAATTTTCACAGCAAAATCCTGGACAGCAGACAAAGGTATAAACAGTGGACAACAAGCAGTATTAGGAGTTTTGTGGACATCAAATCTAGAGTTGTTTGCTGCTTCAGTCGCCGCAAGAGGGAACGTCGCAGCCGCAGCGTGGCGAAGGTAAACTAAGCGAACGACTGCTGGTTGAAGGCGAAAAGCAAAGTACAAAAAAGAACTCGTTTGACTGCCTTGTTGCTATTATTGTTGCTATTCTGCTTTTTGTTTTTGTGGGTTGTTTTTTTTTTTGTTTGTTCTGCCTGTAACATTGCGCCAATTCTTTGTGCATATTCAGTGTCGCCGGTGTTTTACATTGGTGATTGCCGGAAAGGAAATATATGACATACGGAATAGAGTGAATAATTGGCAGGTTAGCACTAAAAGCAGTGTTGCCACCACGTTTACTTATTATATACTTACCTAAGATAATATACTTATAATAAGTGGTTTTATACTTTTGTGTTCATTTTAAATCTTTATTTTTACTTATTTTTTTTTTTGTCGTGCATATGTTTCTTATATTTATACATCCATAATGCGGACAGAATGTAGAGAGTGCACGACAAAGTTGCTACAGATAGATGAAATGGTAGCATGCTCTGGTGGGTGTGGATATAATTTTTGCCTAAAATGTAGTAATATTAAAAGACATGAGATTAAAGTTTTGGCAGAAAATGTAAATATAAAATGGTTCTGTATCGAACAGAGATTAAGCACCTATTCAACAAAAGCGACCAAACGAAAATAAAAGCGTCCTATGTTAAAGAAATTGTTGAGCAGATATTTATCAGGGCTGGAAACCACTCCAAACATCGCTGTAGTTCGGTTCAGTGGTTCGAACCACTTCCCGAAAATTTTGGGTGGTTGGGGTCAGTGGTTCGAACCACCTTGAAAAAACTTGAACCGATTCAGGGCTTATACCAACCCAGCCAAAAACCTAAAAAAAAATTTCGAAAAAAAAAATATGTATATGCAACTCAAGGCCAACGATAAATCTTTGCTCGTGGCCTGAGTCAGCGGTTTGTACTTCCCACGACAACATGAAAAGTACAACCATCCCATGAATCTGCAATGCGACACCAACCTGCAGGTGCAGAACAGTTGTGAACACAACAACATTCCCAGCGCGTGGGAAGCAAAATATTTAAATTTGTGAATTCCACAGAATCATAACAAGCCAGTCAGCGCGGCGTCACCGGCAGCGGCATCAACAGCGACTGCGACGGCGGCAACTTTAGGTTAGATTTAGAATTAGAGTAGTTTGTAAGTTCAGTTTTACTCTAGAACCGGCAGCGCGTGTGAGATTCTAAATTTGCTGTATTACTTATTTAGTACTTCAAATAAAAAATAAATATTTGGCGCTCTAAACGTGGGACCAGTCGTTGTGGAAAAACATAAAGAATTCCAGGACATCAGATTCCAGGACATTATAGCCGGAATTTGCTGTATTTATATTTATTTAAAGAGGATGTAAGTAGAGTGTAAAGAAAATAAAATAAAAGAAAAATAAAAGAGTGAATTTTCAAAGGAATATAAAAGAAAAAAAAAAAGCGAAATCAAATTGTGAGTTGTATAGAAAAAAGTATATTAATTGAAACAAGAAAAAGAAGCAAAAATAAGTTGTGAATTTTCAAAGGAATATTGAAACAAGGAAATCAAAACAAATTGTGAATTGTAAAGAAAATAAAATAAAGTAATTATAAGTGAATTTTCAAAGAAACATTGAAAAAAAGAGCAGGAACAAGTTGTGAATTTTAAAATGCATTGATCCTTGTACGAAAAATCGTTTGCCAAGTATTAATAAATTTCTAATTTTTCTTGAAATCCTTGTACAAAAAGCAAAATTACAGAAGAATAGTATGCAATAATAAAATAGACGGAAGTAAAAAAGAAAACACGAGAACAAATTGTGAATTTTTAAACTCGTTGGTCCTTGCACGGGGAAGATCTATTATCAAGTCGTATAGAAATTTTTGATTTTTTTTTTTGCTTTGTTGAATTTTTTTTGAGGGCAAATGATTTGCCAGTTACATGAGTGATTGTGAATTGGGTGAATTATTGGATAGGCTAACCGGGATAGTAGTCGATAGGAGAAGGGTCGGTGATGTTTGTGATCAGGGAACTTGGTATTCAAATTTAAACATGCCTTTCGAAGCCGACCAGCTGAAAGCACTAATAGACAGTGCTATTTCCTCTGCACTCGCTGTACAGAGGGAAAGCTTCGAAGAGCGGCTGACAACAATTAGTCAGCGCATAAATGATGTAAAACTTACCGTGCCTGAGGTGGAAGCATATAAGGAAATAGAAATTGTGCCGGGAAGCAGTGTGACGAACCACTTGACATTAAGAAATCTTTACCAGGCAAGCAGGAGTGCTATGTTTCCTGGCGCCAGGCGGCCCAGACGGCATACACATTTTTTGAAAAATATGAAGGCAGTAGTAAACATTATCAAGCCGTGGCCATAATTAGAAATAAGGTGAAGGGGTCGGCAGATATGGTGCTGGCATCCTTCAACACGGTATTGAACTTCAGGGCTATAGTCAGTCGCCTTGATTTTACTTACATTGACAAGCGACCCATCTACCTGATTCAGCAGAGCTCTCAACCCTTCGCCAGGGAAGTTTGACGCTCCTTCAGTATTACGACGAAGTTGAGAAGAAATTAACTCTGCTCACCAATAAGACAATTATGACATACGATAAAACAATTGCTGCATCCCTAAATGAAAAATAGAGAATGGACGCCATGCGTGTATTTATTTCAGGTACTAAGAAACCGCTTTGCGATGTGTTGTTTTCGGCACGACCTAGCGACCTACCATCTGCATTAGCGTTAGCTCAAGAGGTAGAGTCAAATCACGAGCGGTACTTATTTACGAGTACCTACGCTAGAAACCTGGAAGAGAAAGCTCAAAGAGCTGATGGAAGACAGCAGCATAGGGAAAACGGTACTGGTGGAAGAACCCCAGTCAAGGATGTTTATCCCTCGAAGAATCCTCATTTTGATAGAGGTCAGAGTACCAATAATAAGCCTCGAAAAAATGGATCCAGTGCAGCCAATAGAGGTACTGCGTTATAGGCAAAGCACGCAACATCAACCTAACAATTGGGGGCCGCCCCAAAAAAATCAGAATCAAGGGTACGGGCAGGCTACGAAAAGGCCGAATCATGGCTCTGCTCGACTAACAGGGATAAAGCAACGAAGAATCAACCACTTATCCTCAGGTAAAGAGACCGAAGGGTATCTGGATGTGGCAAATTCGGAGGCTGCAGCAGTGGACGACGAACTGGCTGATTCGGATCAAATCAATTTTTTAGAGAAAGCTCCCTGCTACCTTTCATCGAAAGGACAATTGCGGGGAGAAGAATTAAATTACTAATTTATACAGAGACGTCAAAGAATTATATTAAGCCTCTAAAAGAACTTAAAAATATAATACCAGTAAAAATCGCGTAATTATGAGAAGCCCTCAACTTTGTTCGGCGTCAGGTCCTTCCTGGGGCTGGCAAGTTACTATAGGTGCTTTATAAAGGATTTTGCGTCGATAGCAAGGCCCTTGACGGATATCCTAAAAGGTGAAAACGGCAAGGTGAAGTCTACGCAATCAAAAAAAATGAAAGTAGACTTAGACGAAAGTCAGTTGCAGGCTTTCAATAAACTCAAAGCAGGCTTTCAATAAACTAAAAGAGGTTTTAGCGTCTGAAGACGTTATACTACCCTACCCAGACTTTAGGAAGCCATTCGATCTAACGACAGAAGCTTCATCAATGGGTATAGGGGCCGTGTTGTCACAGGGTGGAAAACCAATAACTATGATTTCTAGAACCCTGAAGGACCGGGAGCAGTATTTCGCTACTAACGAGCGCGAGGTACTAGCGATTGTTTGGGCGCTCAAGAGCCTAGAAATTACCTTTACGGTGTTAAGACCCTCATACAGTTCCGTGTGAACGTGAGCATGAATGAGTGGAGACTTTCTATTGCGTACGCAAAGGAAAAGAATTCCAAATTAATTCTTTTGTGCGTTCACGCACATCTGTCAAATGACTTCAACTGTCCAAAAAATGTAAAAAAAATCACAGTTTGGCGTGGTAATTGCCAAATTTCAACACTCACTTGCGAAGGGTTTGTGTCACTTTGTGTTCGCACACAATTCACTGTGAGATAGTAAAATAAGCATTTCAAAGCATATTTAACACTTTCACTTAAGTTTAAATGCAGTAATATCAAATATATTTTAGTTGTTTATCTACTTACGGATGATTTTTTTGGAAAAGTGGAGTAATATCAACATATTACACAAAAGAAAATTGTTCACGCTCACCACGTTCACGCTCAAAAATAAGTGTCTATAGGGCTTTAGGAATCTGAATATTTATACAGATCACTAACCACTTACGTTCGCGGTTTCAGACCGAAAGCCAAACGCCAAAATTAAGCGTTGGAAGGCTTTCATGTACGAGCACAACGCACAGATTTTTATAAGCCCGGCAGGAAAAATTATGTTGCTGACGCACTGTCACGACAGAATATCCATATCCTAGAGGAAGAGGGGCACTCCGATTTGGCTACCATTCATATCAAAATGTCACTGTCGCATACAATAGAATCAACAACGACACCACTCAGTTGTTTTAGAGACCAAATTGTACTGGAGGAGGCAAACCTTGATTTGAGACGAAACTTCATATACTCGCCATATAATTCAGTTCAGTAAGAACGCTTGTTGACGAGATTAAGGTGGTTGTAAATCAAACCGTGGTCAATGCGATATATTGCGATCTGCCGACCTTGGCAACCGTTCAACATGAATTGCTGACATTTTTTCCTTCAACGAAGTTTTGGCATTGTAAGCGTATGGTGTCGGACATTGTCAATAAAGATGAACAAAGGGAGATAGTTACAGCTGAACACAATCGTGCCCACAGAGCAGCTCAAGAAAATGTGAAGCAGATCCTCTGTGATTACTATTTTCCAAAAATGACAAAGCTGGCAAACGAAATTGTTGCGAATTGTAAAATTTGCACCATGGCCAAATACGACAGGCACCCTCGTAGACAGGCACTAGGGGTAACCCCGACACCGTCCTATGCTGGAGAGATGTTATATATTGACATTTTCTCCACAGACAAATAATACTTTCACGTACCATCTCGTACTATTGTGGATCTGAAGGGTCCACTGCTACAGCTGATGAACATATTTCCGTGTACGAAGACCGTTTACTGCAATAACGAGGCATCGCTAAACGAAACGATAAGATCTCTGCTAAAAAATCAGTTTGATGTGGACATTGTGAATGCTCCTCCTCTAATGGTCAGCTTGAGCGTTTCCATAGTACACTTGAGGAGATTACGAGATGCCTAAAATTGGAAAAGAGAATTGTTGAAACAATTGAACTTATATTATTGGCCACGCTCGAATATAATCGGACTATTCATTCTGTGACCGGCAAAAAACCCATTGATATAATTCACGCCACACCGCAGGATATG
This sequence comes from Campiglossa producta, assembly GCA_964058755.1. Classification (NCBI taxonomy): domain Eukaryota; kingdom Metazoa; phylum Arthropoda; class Insecta; order Diptera; family Tephritidae; genus Campiglossa; species Campiglossa producta. The sequence goes on along the minus strand of CAXKVI010000023.1, from coordinate 621,463 downwards.
CGAAATGAACTAATGGATAAGATAGAGAAAGCCCCAACAAGATTACACCTCTGTACATAGAGGAACGGGTAGAAGCAGACTTGGGGACCACAGTCCTAATTAAAGGGAGGGTGGTCCACAAAGACAACATAAAATAAATAAGGTTGAATAACTTTTGATGTTTTCTTAATGGATTACAGGATTCTTCTGGTGATACTTCTCATTGGGTCAGTGACGGCAAAACTCACTGACTATTCCAACCCCAATTATATCCCGATTCATGATGGGGTTGTGACCATTTGGCAAGACGTGGCCATTTTAAAACATACCACTAATCTTGAGACATATATGGAAATAGCCCAAGAGACAAAGGAGCTAACGAAGCATTTCCCTGCATTTGCATGTGAGAATGTTACTGGATGCAGACATTGCGCGTATAAAAGCCCTTTTGGCAATATTAGACATCCACCACAGACAGGCACGAAGGTTATTGCTGGAACACCATACTTCGATGATTTTGAAAAGCTAAAATTCCGACAACGAGAGCTGATTAACTCTGAAAATAAACAAATAGAGATAAACCCAGTAGTACAAGAATAAATAATGAGCTAACTGACACCGTGAACCTAATCACAAAGAGTGCGAAGGTTAAGCAGGTTGACACTAGCCATTTATATGAGACTTTGCTTGCGAGAAATATAATTATAATTTCAGAAATTGAAACTTTGATTTCGGCAATTGCCCTTGCAAGGATAAACATAATAAATTCCTCAATATTAAATCTGGACGACATAAAATCTATAATCAATATGCACTCCACAAATATAACCATAACAGACTTAATGGAAGTGTCCAGTGTAAGGGTCCTGTTAAATAAAAAAATTTTGTATTTCCTAATAAAATATCCAAAACCGAAAGAACTGTTCAACCAAAATTGCTACACGCAAAACATCTTATATCATTAAAACCAATATTCGCGGGAAAATGGTTAATACTTTAATCAAAAGAGTGATTCTTAAGCTATAAAAAAGTGAATAAAAATTTTATATTTCATTGCTATATATGAAATTTCGAGCATGCCGCTTGATGTACGACATCAAACGTTGAACATCCGGTGTGGTCACTTTGGCATCAAATTTGTTCCAGTTAAGACGCATTGATTCAGCTTTATTGATTAAGCCTCCACTCCTCCTTAATTTGTATCTAACAATTGCCCAATATTTTTCGATTGAGCGGAGTTGCGGACAATTCGGCGGGTTCAATTCCTTTGGCACTATATCGCCAATTTTTTGTTTGTACCGACATTTTAACCAAGGACTGCCCTCGAGTAATGGAAACTCGTTAAGTCTGGCCAAAACTTTATTGCATACCGGTTATGACGTGTAAACGGCAATATGCAATTCTGTAGACACTCTTTTATATACAATTCAGTGGTCATTGTTGTTGATGTCACGTACGATCGACTTTTAAGGCCACAACTGCATATTGCTTGCCAAATGATCACTTTTTTTTTTGCAAATTTGTCAAAGGTTAGAGTTTCTTTATAACGATTTAATACCATACAAACTATTTCGCTATTTCATTTCCTGACAAGCAAATCAAAGCAAATTTTAATCATATATCGGTACTGTCATTGCCTACTAAATTTTATAAAATTTTTTTTGGTACCCTTTACAAATGGCCTTTTAGGAATTTCTTAAATGTGTACCAATTTTGGGTGAACAGTTCCTTATGTTAGTATGTAAGAGAATTATCCTGTTCCCTGTCCAACACAACGAAACTATTCGGCACTTTGGTAATGATAACAAGGTCGCTGACTGCGATAGTAAGATTTTGGCTATTGGCAATTGTATCGTAGCACTGGCTTCCACATTCTGCAAAAAGGTACAAGATACAACATGCGCACAACTCGGATTACAGTGGTCGATGAGGGTATAGTGATCAATGATCATAAACGACAATACTGCTGTGATCAAATCAAACAATGGTTTTGTAAAAACCGTTACTGGCACATTCCTACTTACTTTCGAAAATGAGGTCAAAATTAACGGATCATGCTTCAAAAACCAAAATGGCATATTAAAGAAACTACCGGGTTCAGCGACGACGACACTCGTCAATATTACCAACCACCACGAAATATTGAGCCTGACGTACCTTCGAAGAATGAGCATGGAAAACTTACGATATATTGCAAAGATAGAAAGAAGAACAATAATGGGACCAACACTGTCATGTCTGGCTACTATGGTCATGCTAACTGCTTGCTGCTTCCTCCTTAAGCTACGACAGAGAAAAAGTAAAATACGCCAAAAACACGATATTCAGGCGGTAATTGATGGGCTTAAAAAGTCCGAGGACGTCCTTCATCTAGGAGGGGAGGAGTTAACACATGCAACTCAAGGCCAACGATAAATCTTTGCTCGGGGCCTGAGTCAGCGGGTTGTGCTTCACATGACAACAAGAAAAGTATAACCATCCCATGAATCTGCAATGCGACACCAACCTGCAGATGCAGGAAGCAAAATATGTATGTAAATTTGTGAATTCCACAGAATCATCACAAGCCAGTCAGCGCGGCGTTACCGGCAGCGGCATCAATAGCCACTGCGACGGCGGAAACTTTAGATTAGATTTAGAATTAGAGTAGTTTGTAAGTTCAGTTTTACTCTAGAACTCGAAGACACCGCCAGCGCGTGTCAGATTCTGAATTTGCTGTATTACTTATTTAGTACTTCAAATAAAAAATAAATATTTTATACATATATAAAAGCCTACTAAAATAAAAATTGTTTGGAAATGTCAAAAATAAAACGCTTTGTTATTGAGATCAAATTCATTTATAGATAATATTTATTAATATATCGGCAAAAAGATATAATAGCAATACAATACTGAAAATTATTATTATGTAAAGAAACATACATGTATTAACCAGAAAAATTTCCGTAAACGCATCTGGAAATGAAAAAAAAAATCTGGGAAAAACTTTATATTTTTCCGTTTTCATGCTCCATTTAAAGAACTTTTCCCGAACCTTTTTCCCACTAAAGTGTGCGAACGAAACGTATGTCTGTAAAAGTACAAAAAAAAACTTTCCTAAAACCGACGCATTCTATGATTTTTTTTGTGGTTTTTTACGATTTCTGATACGATATTTTGGGATAAGTTTTTGATGTTTTTGGGATCACTGTTTTTATCAGTATAGTTTCCGGACCGTTTTCGGATACGAAAAATTGCGAAACAACGAACCAACAGAAAATCAGTCCAGCAGTATAGTTTCCGGACCGTTTTCGGATACGGAAAATTGTGAAAAAACGAAACAATAGTAAATCCAGCCCAGCGGTATAACTTCCGGGCCGTTGTCGGATACGAAAAACGATGGAAAAATATACGATCGTTGAAACGTACGTTGCTCTGCTGGCTGGGTATAGACGAAGACTTGTTAGAAGACATAATTTTGATCAAAAATATATCATTTAATGTCTTCTAACAAGTCTTTGTCCTATAAAATAAATTTTAAAGTTGAAAATGCTCTTTCTACCGACACTTATGTGGCATTAACAGCAAGTACAATCTCAGCAATTATTTTTAATTCTTCCTCTGAATATGTTTCCCACAATTTTAAAATGTCTGAGTGTGGAGAAAGGCGTTTTATATTATTGAAGCAATTAATGACGTCCACTAAAGTTTTCCTATTTGGTAAAGTAAGATGATTTTTCATACATTATTTTTGTTTGCATCTTTTCACGAATGAAACATTATATTTTCTTTTCCCTTGAATAATTAAAGTTGCTGGCAACTCCATGGACTTTCAGTTTTGTATGTTTTGTTTTGTTTATGAGAAAACCAAAGTAGATAAAGGAAGTTGGATGCATGACGAAAGGAAAAACTCTTTTCACCTTTGCGCTGTCAAATGGCATGCAGTTGGCAGGAATTGAACGCATTTTGACAACATCGCAAAGATAAAAAAAATGTTTTTCTTGCGTATGCTTCTACCTTTCAACCTTCTAAATTTGAATCTTAATCGAAATACCAGTGAGTGCCATTTTTAAGAAAATTTATGTTTTAGGCATATAAGTTGAAACTCTTTAAAATTTATTGAAATTTTGAACTGAACCGAACCATTGTTTTGCGGTTTTCGGCTCGGTTCATACATCTCCAAAAAAAAAAGGGTTCGGTTCGTGGTTCGGCTCAAAGACTGAAAAATGGCTGTGGTTCAGTTTAAAAACCGGTTCGGTACTGAACCTCTTTCCAGCCCTGATTTATAAATAAGTGCTCTCAATTCAAAACTGGCATCCTGAATTTAATTCCCTTCTGGAGCATAATCTAGAAAAAATAATATAGTTAAAATAAATCTAATATCTTTAAACGAGTTAATCTTGTATATTTGTATATTTGTATGTTCGGACTATCTCGAGAACCGCTTGACCGATTGGGATGAAATTTGGCACAAAGATAGTATGATGGATTCTAAGACTACCCACTTTAGGGTTGCCACTTGGGGCGTTTTACAGGATTGCCACCTATCCCTTTTTTTTTTAATTATGGAGCAAGATATGCCAATATGGGTATCATATGAATGGTATTTTCGGCGAGATACCAACTAAAATATTTTCAAGTAGAGTTGCCACCTAGGGTTGCTACCTTACCACAATATATTTGTATATCCGGTACCATCTCGAGAATCGCTTGACCGAATTGGCTGAAATTTGGTATGGTGATAGTATGATCGATTTTAAGACTATGCACTTTAGGGTTGCCACTTGAGGCGGTTTACAGGGTTGCCACCTATCCCTTTTTTTTTTAATTATGGAGCAAGATATGCCAATATGGGTATCATATGAAAGGTACTTTCGGCGAGATACCAACTTAAGTATTTTCAAGTAGGGTTGCGACCTAGGGTTGCCACCTTACCACAATATATTTGTATATCCGTTACTATCTCGAGAATCGCTTGACCGAATTGGCTGAAATTTGGTATGGTGATAGTATGATCGATTTTAAGACTATGCACTTTAGGGTTGCCACTTGAGGCGGTTTACAGGGTTGCCACCTATCCCTTTTTTTTTTAATTATGGAGCAAGATATGCCAATATGGGTATCATATGAAAGGTACTTTCGGCGAGATACCAACTTAAGTATTTTCAAGTAGGGTTGCGACCTAGGGTTGCCACCTTACCGCAGTACTATCTCGAGAACCGGTTGACCGATTTGGATGAAATTTGGTATGGTGACAGTATGAAGGATTCCAAGGCTATCTACTTTAGGGTTGACATTTCGAGTAGTTTACAGGGTTGCCACCTATCCCATTTTTTTAATTATGGAGCAAGATATGACAATATGGGTATCATATGATAGGTAGATTGGCTGAAATTCGGCATGGTGATAGTATGATCGATTTTAAGACTACCCACTTTAGGGTTGCCACTTGGGGCGGTTTACAGGGTTGCCACCTATCCCTTTTTTTAATTATGGAGCAAGATATGCCAATATGGGTATCATATGAAAGGTATTTTCGGCGAGATACCAACTAAAATATTTTCAAGTAGGGTTGCCACCTAGGGTTGCCACCTTACCACAATATATTTGTATATCCGTTACTATCTCGAGAATCGCTTGACCGAATTGGCTGAAATTTGGTATGGTGATAGTATGATCGATTTTAAGACTATGCACTTTAGGGTTGCCACTTGAGGCGGTTTACAGGGTTGCCACCTATCCCTTTTTTTTTTAATTATGGAGCAAGATATGCCAATATGGGTATCATATGAAAGGTACTTTCGGCGAGATACCAACTTAAGTATTTTCAAGTAGGGTTGCGACCTAGGGTTGCCACCTTACCGCAGTACTATCTCGAGAACCGGTTGACCGATTTGGATGAAATTTGGTATGGTGACAGTATGAAGGATTCCAAGGCTATCTACTTTAGGGTTGACATTTCGAGTAGTTTACAGGGTTGCCACCTATCCCATTTTTTTAATTATGGAGCAAGATATGACAATATGGGTATCATATGATAGGTATTTTCGGCGACATATCAACTAAAATACTTCCAAGTAGGTTTGTCACCTAGGGTTGCCCGCACTATATTTCTATATCCGGTACTATCTCGAGAACCGCTTTGACCGATTTGGATGAAATTTGGCACAGTGATAGCATGCCTGATTCTAAGACTATCCACTTAGGTGTTGCCACTTGGAGGGCTTTTAAGGGTGGCAACCTATCTCATTTTTATACCTTTCATGAACATGAAATGGTATTATAACTTTGGTCCGATGTTTGTAAATATGAGAAGTAGAAGAGATAGACCCATCAATAAGTATACCGAAATGATCAGGATGACGAGATGAGTTGATTTAGCCATGTCCGTCTGTCCGTCTGTCTGTTTGAACGCAAACTAGTCCCTCAATTTTTGAGATATCTGGCTGAAATTTTGTATGTGGCCACCATTTTGTAATATAGGAATCATTTGTCGGAACTGACAAGATCGGACCAGTATAACATATAGCCCCCATACAACCGATTGTTCAGATATAAGGTTTTTTGGCCAAAACTTCCGCAATTAAAAAGTTAGGAACGTAAAATTTTGCAACTCGAGTACTTTCTATTTATGTAGTGTATAGTGAAAATCAACAAGATCGGGCAAATGTAACATATAGCCCCCATACAACCGATTGTTCAGATATAAGGTTTTTTGGCCAAAACTTCTGCAATTAAAAAGTTAGGAACGTAAAATTTTGCAACTCGAGTACTTTCTATTTATGTAGTGTATATAGTGAAAATCAACAAGATCGGGCAAATGTAACATATAGCCCCCATACAACCGATTATTCAGATATAAGGTTTTTTGCCCAAAACTTATGCAATTAAAAAGTTAGGAACGTAAAATTTTGCAACTCGAGTACTTTCTATTTATGTAGTGTATATAGTGAAAATCAACAAGATCGGGCAAATGTAACATATACCCCCCATACAACCGATTGTTCAGATATAAGGTTTTTTGGCCAAAACTTCTGCAATTAAAAAGTTAGGAACGTAAAATTTTGCATCTCGAGTACTTTCTATTTATGTAGTGTATATAGTCAAAATCAACAAGATCGGCCAAATGTAACATATAGCCCCCATACAACCGATTGTTCAGATATAAGGTTTTTTTCCCAAAACTTCCGCAATTAAAAAGTTAGGAACGTAAAATTTTGCAACTCGAGTACTTTCTATTTATGTAGTGTATATAGTGAAAATCAACAAGATCGGGCAAATGTAACATATAGCCCCCATACAACCGATTGTTCAGATATAAGGTTTTTTGGCCAAAACTTCTGCAATTAAAAAGTTAGGAACGTAAAATTTTGCAACTTGAGTACTTTCTATTTATGTAGTGTATATAGTGAAAATCAACAAGATCGGGCAAATGTAACATATAGCCCCCATACAACCGATTGTTCAGATATAAGGTTTTTTGCCCAAAACTTCTGCAATTAAAAAGTTAGGAACGTAAAATTTTGCAACTCCAGTACTTTCTATTTATGTAGTGTATATAGTGAAAATCAACAAGATCGGGCAAATGTAACATATAGCCCCCATACAACCGATTGTTCAGATATAAGGTTTTTTGCCCTAAACTTCTGCAATTAAAAAGTTAGGAACGTAAAATTTTGCTACTCGAGTACTTTCTATTTATGTAGTGTATATAGTGAAAATCATCAAGATCGGGCAAATGTAACATATAGCCCCCATACAACCGATTGTTCAGATATAAGGTTTTTTGGCCAAAACTTCTACAATTAAAAAGTTAGGAACGTAAAATTTTGCATCTCGAGTACTTTCTATTTATGTAGTGTATATAGTGAAAATCAACAAGATCCGTCAAATGTAACATATAGCCCCCATACAACCGATTGTTCAGATATAAGGTTTTTTGCCCAAAACTTCTGCAATTAAAAAGTTATGGACGTAAAATTTTGCAACTCGAGTACTTTCTATTTATGTAGTGTATATAGTGAAAATCAACAAGATCGGGCAAATGTAACATATAGCCCCCATTCAACCGATTGTTCAGATATAAGGTTTTTTGCCCAAAACTTCTGCAATTAAAAAGTTAGGAACGTAAAATTTTGCAACTCGAGTACTTTCTATTTATGTAGTGTATATAGTGAAAATCAACAAGATCGGGCAAATGTAACATATAGCCCCCATACAACCGATTGTTCAGATATAAGGTTTTTTGGCCAAAACTTCTGCAATTAAAAAGTTAGGAACGTAAAATTTTGCATCTCGAGTACTTTCTATTTATGTAGTGTATATAGTGAAAATCAACAAGATCGGGCAAATGTAACATATGGCCCCATACAACCGATTGTTCAGATATAAGGTTTTTTTGGCCAAAACTTCTGCAATTAAAAAGTTAGGAACATAAAATTTTGCAACTTGAGTACTTTCAATTTATGTAGTGTGTAGAGGAAAATCAAGAAGATCGGGTAAATATAACATATATGTAGCCCCATACAACCGGTTGTTCCGATATAAGGTTTTTTGGCCAATACTTCCGCATTTAAAAAGTTAGGAACGTAAAATATTGCACCTTTAGTACTTTCTACATATGTAATGTGTAAAGTGTAAGTCAGTACAATTGAACACGTATAATATATAGCCTCCATACAATCGATTGTTCCGATAACTCGGATCCTATTATTTTGTAAGTTCTTTTTAAATTATAACAAAGATGTGTAATGTGTATAGTAAATATAGTTAAATTGAAACAGGCTGTACTGGGGATCGAACAGTGAAAATCGTGACGCTTATTCATGAAAGGTATATAGCCTTCGGCACAGCCGAAGACAGCTTTCCTTACTTGTTTTTTTTTTTAATATTGAGTAAAATATGCGAATATCGGTATCAAATTAGAGGTATTTCCGGCGACATATCAACTAAAATATTTCTAAGTACAGTTGCCATCTAGGGTTGTCACCTTATCGCAGTGTATTTGTATTACAGGGTTGCCACCTATTTAATTTTTTTATTTATGGAGCTAGATATGCCAATATGGGTATCAAATGAAAGGTATTTTTGCTGACATACCAACTAAAATATTTTCAAGTAGGGTTGTCCGCAAAAAGTCCATTACGGCTACGAAAATTACAAAATTTTAATAATTTGCCCACATATAAAGGACACATCCTCACAAGTTTGGTAAGTAAAGTTAGCACTAAATTGATAGCACCGAGCAAGCTCGGTCACCCAGGTACTGAAATGAAAAATGAGATGATAATCGAGTTCCAAAAAAGTCAGGATTATATTAACTTCGTTTCTTTCCTGCTAATTATGAATAATTATTCCTGAAACAACGTTTCTTGAACAAAAATAGCATCGAATTCAGCAGCTTTTTGACATTTAATTGTGAGAGAGAGCACCAATTCGCTGCAAGTTATTGCTGGAAATTTTTCGTCCAGCAACAACTAGCAAGCAAGGACAAGTGATCGGTGACATAGCAAAACAACAACAAAAAATGTAAATTCAAATTGTTGCCAATCAGAAACCTAACCGCCGTTTTGTCTGCAAGTTTCTACTGATTCCTGTTCGACGAAAAATTAGCAGAAATTAGATTTTGACAGCTTTTTACAATACTCTCTTCTGCTGACAGTTCTTTGCTGGATTTTTCAAGAAACATACCTATTAGCAGGGTTCAAAAATGCTGGAAAATTTTTAAAGCACACCATTTTGATTTTGCTTTTGATTGAAAAAAAATCAGCAGCCGCAGCACGAAAAATGCTCTAAGAAACTGATGGAGTACTATTAAGCAAATGTTCAGTGCTTCGCAGCCTATGAGTTAGCTGTTGCTTGCTTATTGAAAATGTCAGAACCACAGCAAAAGGCTTTTGATATTTCTTGGTTGATGCTGCTGCCAAGTCTAAAAGGAAGCTGCTTAGCAGTATTTAAGCAATAATGAGGGGTGAGTTTGGCATGTTTTAGGGCCATTTTATAGGCGTTTTCTACAGTATACGAAAATAAACTTTATTGTACGGTACTATTTCGTTTTGTTTATTACTTTCATAGTTCAGTACAAAACAAAATACAAAAGCTGAGTTCACTTTGAAAACTGTAAAATACATTTTTTGAAATTTACATCTAAAATGAAAAACAAAACTAAAAAAAAACATTTTGTTCTCTATGAACATACATTCAAACATTAATATTTTTCTTCAATCATTTGAAACGTTTGTGTTTATAAATTTTTCTTTGTTGGAATTGTCACAAACAAAAAGCAAACGTTTCCAAAAAGTAATAAACTGTACAAAACTTAAATGACATCCTACTCGATTAGCAAATGAAATGTATTTTGTACAGTTTATTTTCGTACCCTGGTTTTCTATCATTTAAGGCAATTCATGGTTATTTCCACGAAGGGGAAGACGAACAGATATACATATATGAAATAAAACAGCGCAGATAATGGTTAGGGTCAGGGTTGCGGATATTATTAGGTTTACGGTTAGGGTTAGTGATGGGGATAGGCCTAGGGATAGGGTCAACCAGTTTCAGAGAAGCTTTGCAATTGTGTTCATCTAATCAAAATCTTTTGCCATAGCTTGCGCTGAGGCCATCGCAAATAGAATCAGAAAATTTTCGCATATTAGGGTAATTTAAAATATTGCAAGGTACACTGTTTTCCGTAACAAGTCCAATATATGTATGTATGCCCGAAATATTTCTTGTTTGCTAATTTCAGTTTGAACTTTTTTTTACGCTAACCGCACTGCAAAGATTTTTCAGAATTTACATAAGCCTTCATTATTAAAAGCTGAAGGTCGGTCGTTTTTCAGTCGGTTTTCGAAACTCTTCCAAAAATTATTTTTTGCTGACATTGTTATTATTTTTTTAATTATTTATTATCTTTTTTTCCATGAATGTTGTTTTTTTTTTCGAATAATGAAATGTCAGCAGTCTATAGCTTGCTTCTCAGCATTTTTATCATTGTGAATTCCTACAAGTAAAAAATCTTCGGCATTCTCTTGTACCTTGTCCGCCTGTCAAAAACTGTGACAGGCTGTCCGAATGTCACGAATAAAAAGGAAAAGATGGAGAGGGTTTGTTTTTCAACTCAAGCACATTGCCTAAATTGCCCCAAATGTGTTTCTTTATTGAATTTTATTTAATCAGGCCATTGAAAAAGCTGCTTTGCTCTAATATTAACTTCAAAAAGGCTAGTAAATAATGAAGGTATGTGCAGTGGTTTTTAAAAACGTAAAATTAGAAAATAATGCAGTATACGCGGACTTCAAAACTTGTTTGATTAATGAAAATTTAAACAAAGAATTAAAATCATCGAACAGTGTTTTTAACAGCTGATCCGTATATTCACAATAGATAATTTTTCTGTCAAACATTCGCGACTTGTAGATATTGAGTCAAAATCTGCCAACTGTGCAAACGTGAACATGAAATGGTATTATATCTTTGGTACGATGTTTGTAAGTATGAGAAGAAGAAGAGATAGACCCATCAATAAGTATACCGAAATGATCAGGATGACGAGATGAGTTGATTTAGCCATGTCCGTCTGTCTGTTTGAACGCAAACTAGTTCTGCAATTAAAAAGTTAGGAACGTAAAATTTTGCAACTCGAGTACTTTCTATTTATGTAGTGTATATAGTGAAAATCATCAGGATCGGGCAAATGTAACATATAGCCCCCATACAACCGATTGTTCAGATATAAGGTTTTTTGGCCAAAACTTCTACAATTAAAAAGTTAGGAACGTAAAATTTTGCATCTCGAGTACTTTCTATTTATGTAGTGTATATACTGAAAATCAACAAGATCGGGCAAATGTAACATATAGCCCCCATACAACCGATTGTTCAGATATAAGGTTTTTTGCCCAAAACTTCTGCAATTAAAAAGTTATGGACGTAAAATTTTGCAACTCGAGTACTTTCTATTTATGTAGTGTATATAGTGAAAATCAACAAGATCGGGCAAATGTAACATATAGCCCCCATACAACCGATTGTTCAGATATAAGGTTTTTTGGCCAAAACTTCTGCAATTAAAAAGTTAGGAACGTAAAATTTTGCATCTCGAGTACTTTCTATTTATGTAGTGTATATAGTGAAAATCAACAAGATCGGGCAAATGTAACATATGGCCCCATACAACCGATTGTTCAGATATAAGGTTTTTTTGGCCAAAACTTCTGCAATTAAAAAGTTAGGAACATAAAATTTTGCAACTTGAGTACTTTCAATTTATGTAGTGTGTAGAGGAAAATCAAGAAGATCGGGTAAATATAACATATATGTAGCCCCATACAACCGGTTGTTCCGATATAAGGTTTTTTGGCCAATACTTCCGCATTTAAAAAGTTAGGAACGTAAAATATTGCACCTTTAGTACTTTCTACATATGTAATGTGTAAAGTGTAAGTCAGTACAATTGAACACGTATAATATATAGCCTCCATACAATCGATTGTTCCGATAACTCGGATCCTATTATTTTGTAAGTTCTTTTTAAATTATAACAAAGATGTGTAATGTGTATAGTAAATATAGTTAAATTGAAACAGGCTGTACTGGGGATCGAACAGTGAAAATCGTGACGCTTATTCATGAAAGGTATATAGCCTTCGGCACAGCCGAAGACAGCTTTCCTTACTTGTTTTTTTTTTTTTAATATTGAGTAAAATATGCGAATATCGGTATCAAATTAGAGGTATTTCCGGCGACATATCAACTAAAATATTTCTAAGTACAGTTGCCATCTAGGGTTGTCACCTTATCGCAGTGTATTTGTATTACAGGGTTGCCACCTATTTAATTTTTTTATTTATGGAGCTATATATGCCAATATGGGTATCAAATGAAAGGTATTTTTGCTGACATACCAACTAAAATATTTTCAAGTAGGGTTGTCCGCAAAAAGTCCATTACGGCTACGAAAATTACAAAATTTTAATAATTTGCCCACATATAAAGGACACATCCTCACAAGTTTGGTAAGTAAAGTTAGCACTAAATTGATAGCACCGAGCAAGCTCGGTCACCCAGGTACTGAAATGAAAAATGAGATGATAATCGAGTTCCAAAAAAGTCAGGATTATATTAACTTCGTTTCTTTCCTGCTAATTATGAATAATTATTCCTGAAACAACGTTTCTTGAACAAAAATAGCAGCGAATTCAGCAGCTTTTTGACATTTAATTGAGAGAGCGAGCACCAATTCGCTGCAAGTTATTGCTGGAAATTTTTCGTCCAGCAACAACTAGCAAGCAAGGACAGGTGATCGGTGACATAGCAAAACAACAACAAAAAATGTAAATTCAAATTGTTGCCAATCAGAAACCTAACCGCCGTTTTGTCTGCAAGTTTCTACTGATTCCTGTTCGACGAAAAATTAGCAGAAATTAGATTTTGACAGCTTTTTACAATACTCTCTTCTGCTGACAGTTCTTTGCTGGATTTTTCAAGAAACATACCTATTAGCAGGGTTCAAAAATGCTGGAAAATTTTTAAAGCACACCATTTTGATTTTGCTTTTGATTGAAAAAAAATCAGCAGCCGCAGCACGAAAAATGCTCTAAGAAACTGATGGAGTACTATTAAGCAAATGTTCAGTGCTTCGCAGCCTATGAGTTAGCTGTTGCTTGCTTATTGAAAATGTCAGAACCACAGCAAAAGGCTTTTGATATTTCTTGGTTGATGCTGCTGCCAAGTCTAAAAGGAAGCTGCTTAGCAGTATTTAAGCAATAATGAGGTGCTAATCCTACTCGATTAGCAAATGAAATGTATTTTGTACAGTTTATTTTCGTACCCTGGTTTTCTATCATTTAAGGCAATTCATGGTTATTTCCACGAAGGGGAAGACGAACAGATATACATATATGAAATAAAACAGCGCAGATAATGGTTAGGGTCAGGGTTGCGGATATTATTAGGTTTACGGTTAGGGTTAGTGATGGGGATAGGCCTAGGGATAGGGTCAACCAGTTTCAGAGAAGCTTTGCAATTGTGTTCATCTAATCAAAATCTTTTGCCATAGCTTGCGCTGAGGCCATCGCAAATAGAATCAGAAAATTTTCGCATATTAGGGTAATTTAAAATATTGCAAGGTACACTGTTTTCCGTAACAAGTCCAATATATGTATGTATGCCCGAAATATTTCTTGTTTGCTAATTTCAGTTTGAACTTTTTTTTACGCTAACCGCACTGCAAAGATTTTTCAGAATTTACATAAGTCTTCATTATTAAAAGCTGAAGGTCGGTCGTTTTTCAGTCGGTTTTCGAAACTCTTCCAAAAATTATTTTTTGCTGACATTGTTATTATTTTTTTAATTATTTATTATCTTTTTTTCCATGAATGTTGTTTTTTTTTTTTCGAATAATGAAATGTCAGCAGTCTATAGCTTGCTTCTCAGCATTTTTATCATTGTGAATTCCTACAAGTAAAAAATCTTCGGCATTCTCTTGTACCTTGTCCGCCTGTCAAAAACTGTGACAGGCTGTCCGAATGTCACGAATAAAAAGGAAAAGATGGAGAGGGTTTGTTTTTCAACTCAAGCACATTGCCTAAATTGCCCCAAATGTGTTTCTTTATTGAATTTTATTTAATCAGGCCATTGAAAAAGCTGCTTTGCTCTAATATTAACTTCAAAAAGGCTAGTAAATAATGAAGGTATGTGCAGTGGTTTTTAAAAACGTAAAATTAGAAAATAATGCAGTATACGCGGACTTCAAAACTTGTTTGATTAATGAAAATTTAAACAAAGAATTAAAATCATCGAACAGTGTTTTTAACAGCTGATCCGTATATTCACAATAGATAATTTTTCTGTCAAACATTCGCGACTTGTAGATATTGAGTCAAAATCTGCCAACTGTGCAAACGTGAACATGAAATGGTATTATATCTTTGGTACGATGTTTGTAAGTATGAGAAGAAGAAGAGATAGACCCATCAATAAGTATACCGAAATGATCAGGATGACGAGATGAGTTGATTTAGCCATGTCCGTCTGTCTGTTTGAACGCAAACTAGTTCTGCAATTAAAAAGTTAGGAACGTAAAATTTTGCAACTCGAGTACTTTCTATTTATGTAGTGTATATAGTGAAAATCATCAGGATCGGGCAAATGTAACATATAGCCCCCATACAACCGATTGTTCAGATATAAGGTTTTTTGGCCAAAACTTCTACAATTAAAAAGTTAGGAACGTAAAATTTTGCATCTCGAGTACTTTCTATTTATGTAGTGTATATACTGAAAATCAACAAGATCGGGCAAATGTAACATATAGCCCCCATACAACCGATTGTTCAGATATAAGGTATTTTGCCCAAAACTTCTGCAATTAAAAAGTTATGGACGTAAAATTTTGCAACTCGAGTACTTTCTATTTATGTAGTGTATATAGTGAAAATCAACAAGATCGGGCAAATGTAACATATAGCCCCCATACAACCGATTGTTCAGATATAAGGTTTTTTGGCCAAAACTTCTGCAATTAAAAAGTTAGGAACGTAAAATTTTGCATCTCGAGTACTTTCTATTTATGTAGTGTATATAGTGAAAATCAACAAGATCGGGCAAATGTAACATATGGCCCCATACAACCGATTGTTCAGATATAAGGTTTTTTTGGCCAAAACTTCTGCAATTAAAAAGTTAGGAACATAAAATTTTGCAACTTGAGTACTTTCAATTTATGTAGTGTGTAGAGGAAAATCAAGAAGATCGGGTAAATATAACATATATGTAGCCCCATACAACCGGTTGTTCCGATATAAGGTTTTTTGGCCAATACTTCCGCATTTAAAAAGTTAGGAACGTAAAATATTGCACCTTTAGTACTTTCTACATATGTAATGTGTAAAGTGTAAGTCAGTACAATTGAACACGTATAATATATAGCCTCCATACAATCGATTGTTCCGATAACTCGGATCCTATTATTTTGTAAGTTCTTTTTAAATTATAACAAAGATGTGTAATGTGTATAGTAAATATAGTTAAATTGAAACAGGCTGTACTGGGGATCGAACAGTGAAAATCGTGACGCTTATTCATGAAAGGTATATAGCCTTCGGCACAGCCGAAGACAGCTTTCCTTACTTGTTTTTATACCTTTCATGAACATGAAATGGTATTATAACTTTGGTCCGATGTTTGTAAATATGAGAAGAAGAAGAGATAGACCCATCAATAAGTATACCGAAATGATCAGGGTGACGAGATGAGTTGATTTAGCCATGTCCGTCTGTCCGTCTGTCCGTCTGTCTGTTTGAACGCAAACTAGTCCCTCAATTTTTGAGATATCTGGCTGAAATTTTGTATGTGGCCACCATTTTGTAATATAGGAATCATTTGTCGGAACTGACAAGATCGGACCAGTATAACATATAGCCCCCATACAACCGATTGTTCAGATATAAGGTTTTTTGGCCAAAACTTCCGCAATTAAACAGTTAGGAACGTAAAATTTTGCAACTCGAGTAATTTCTATTTATGTAGTGTATATAGTGAAAATCAACGAGATCGGGCAAATGCAACATATAGCCCCCATACAACCGATTGTTCAGATATAAGAATTTTTGGCCAAAACTTCTGCAATTAAAGAGTTAGGAACGTAAAATTTTGCAACTCGAGTACTTTCTATTTATGTAGTGTATATAGTGAAAATCAACAAGATCGGGCAAATGTAACATATAGCCCCCATACAACCGATTGTTCAGATATAAGGTTTTTTGGCCAAAACTTCTGCAATTAAAAAGTTAGGACCGTAAAATTTTGCAACTCGAGTACATTCTATTTATGTAGTGTATATAGTGAAAATCAACAAGATCGGGCGAATGTAACATATAGCCCCCATACAACCGATTGTTCAGATATAAGGTTTTTTGACCAAAACTTCTGCAATTAAAAAGTTAGGAACGTAAAATTTTGCAACTCGAGTACTTTCTATTTATGTAGTGTGTATAGTGAAAATCAAAAAGATCGGGCAAATGTAACATATAGCCCCCATACAACCGATTGTTCAGATATAAGGTTTTTTGACCAAAACTTCTGCAATTAAAAAGTTAGGAACGTAAAATTTTGCATCTCGAGTACTTTCTATTTATGTAGTGTATATAGTGAAAATCAAAAAGATCGGGCAAATGTAACATATAGCCCCCATACAACCGATTGTTCAGATATAAGTTTTTTGGCCAAAACTTCTGCAATTAAAAAGTTAGGAACATAAAATTTTGCAACTTGAGTACTTTCAATTTATGTAGTGTGTAGAGGAAAATCAAGAAGATCGGGTAAATATAACATATAGCCCCATACAACCGGTTGTTCCGATATAAGGTTTTTTGGCCAATACTTCCGCATTTAAAAAGTTAGGAACGTAAAATATTGCACCTTTAGTACTTTCTACATATGTAATGTGTATAGTGTAAGTCAGTACAATTGAACACGTATAATATATAGCCTCCATACAATCGATTGTTCCGATAACTCGGATCCTATTATTTTGTAAGTTTTTTTTAAATTATAACAAAGATGTGTAATGTGTATAGTAAATATAGTTAAATTGACACAGGCTGTACTGGGGATCGAACAGTGAAAATCGTGACGCTTATTCATGAAAGGTATATAGCCTTCGGCACAGCCGAAGACAGCTTTCCTTACTTGTTTTTTTTTAATATTGAGTAAAATATGCGAATATCGGTATCAAATTAGAGGTATTTCCGGCGACATATCAACTAAAATATTTCTAAGTACAGTTGCCATCTAGGGTTGTCACCTTATCGCAGTGTATTTGTATTACAGGGTTGCCACCTATTTAATTTTTTTATTTATGGAGCTATATATGCCAATATGGGTATCAAATGAAAGGTATTTTTGCTGACATACCAACTAAAATATTTTCAAGTAGGGTTGTCCGCAAAAAGTCCATTACGGCTACGAAAATTACAAAATTTTAATAATTTGCCCACATATAAAGGACACATCCTCACAAGTTTGGTAAGTAAAGTTAGCACTAAATTGATAGCACCGAGCAAGCTCGGTCACCCAGGTACTGAAATGAAAAATGAGATGATAATCGAGTTCCAAAAAAGTCAGGATTATATTAACTTCGTTTCTTTCCTGCTAATTATGAATAATTATTCCTGAAACAACGTTTCTTGAACAAAAATAGCAGCGAATTCAGCAGCTTTTTGACATTTAATTGAGAGAGCGAGCACCAATTCGCTGCAAGTTATTGCTGGAAATTTTTCGTCCAGCAACAACTAGCAAGCAAGGACAGGTGATCGGTGACATAGCAAAACAACAACAAAAAATGTAAATTCAAATTGTTGCCAATCAGAAACCTAACCGCCGTTTTGTCTGCAAGTTTCTACTGATTCCTGTTCGACGAAAAATTAGCAGAAATTAGATTTTGACAGCTTTTTACAATACTCTCTTCTGCTGACAGTTCTTTGCTGGATTTTTCAAGAAACATACCTATTAGCAGGGTTCAAAAATGCTGGAAAATTTTTAAAGCACACCATTTTGATTTTGCTTTTGATTGAAAAAAAATCAGCAGCCGCAGCACGAAAAATGCTCTAAGAAACTGATGGAGTACTATTAAGCAAATGTTCAGTGCTTCGCAGCCTATGAGTTAGCTGTTGCTTGCTTATTGAAAATGTCAGAACCACAGCAAAAGGCTTTTGATATTTCTTGGTTGATGCTGCTGCCAAGTCTAAAAGGAAGCTGCTTAGCAGTATTTAAGCAATAATGAGGTGCTAATCCTACTCGATTAGCAAATGAAATGTATTTTGTACAGTTTATTTTCGTACCCTGGTTTTCTATCATTTAAGGCAATTCATGGTTATTTCCACGAAGGGGAAGACGAACAGATATACATATATGAAATAAAACAGCGCAGATAATGGTTAGGGTCAGGGTTGCGGATATTATTAGGTTTACGGTTAGGGTTAGTGATGGGGATAGGCCTAGGGATAGGGTCAACCAGTTTCAGAGAAGCTTTGCAATTCAATTCAATTCATCTAATCAAAATCTTTTGCCATAGCTTGCGCTGAGGCCATCGCAAATAGAATCAGAAAATTTTCGCATATTAGGGTAATTTAAAATATTGCAAGGTACACTGTTTTCCGTAACAAGTCCAATATATGTATGTATGCCCGAAATATTTCTTGTTTGCTAATTTCAGTTTGAACTTTTTTTTACGCTAACCGCACTGCAAAGATTTTTCAGAATTTACATAAGTCTTCATTATTAAAAGCTGAAGGTCGGTCGTTTTTCAGTCGGTTTTCGAAACTCTTCCAAAAATTATTTTTTGCTGACATTGTTATTATTTTTTTAATTATTTATTATCTTTTTTTCCATGAATGTTGTTTTTTTTTTCGAATAATGAAATGTCAGCAGTCTATAGCTTGCTTCTCAGCATTTTTATCATTGTGAATTCCTACAAGTAAAAAATCTTCGGCATTCTCTTGTACCTTGTCCGCCTGTCAAAAACTGTGACAGGCTGTCCGAATGTCACGAATAAAAAGGAAAAGATGGAGAGGGTTTGTTTTTCAACTCAAGCACATTGCCTAAATTGCCCCAAATGTGTTTCTTTATTGAATTTTATTTAATCAGGCCATTGAAAAAGCTGCTTTGCTCTAATATTAACTTCAAAAAGGCTAGTAAATAATGAAGGTATGTGCAGTGGTTTTTAAAAACGTAAAATTAGAAAATAATGCAGTATACGCGGACTTCAAAACTTGTTTGATTAATGAAAATTTAAACAAAGAATTAAAATCATCGAACAGTGTTTTTAACAGCTGATCCGTATATTCACAATAGATAATTTTTCTGTCAAACATTCGCGACTTGTAGATATTGAGTCAAAATCTGCCAACTGTGCAAACGTGAACATGAAATGGTATTATATCTTTGGTACGATGTTTGTAAGTATGAGAAGAAGAAGAGATAGACCCATCAATAAGTATACCGAAATGATCAGGATGACGAGATGAGTTGATTTAGCCATGTCCGTCTGTCTGTTTGAACGCAAACTAGTCCCTCAGTTTTTGAGATATTTGGCTGAAATTTTGTATGTGGCCACCATTTTCCAATATAGGAATCATTTGTCGGAACCAGCAAGATCGGACCGATATTACATATAGCTCCCGTACAACCGATTATTCCGATAAACGGATTTTGGGCTATAACTCCTGTAATTAAACACGTAGAAACGTGAAATTTTGGAAGCATCGCTATTTTTATATGTAAAATATTGATGTTGAAAATCATTGAGATGGGATAAATATTTCACATAGCCCCCATACAATCGATTGTTCCGATAAACGGATTTTAGTAGATAACTCCTGTAATTATATAGGTAGGAACGTGAAATTTCGTAACTATTGCTATTTTAGAATGTGGAATGTGGATTTTAAAAACCAATGAGATTGGACCAATATAACACATCGCCCCCATATAATCGATAGTTCCGATAATTTCGGTATGAGCGGAAGTTAAATTCACACAGGCTGTACTGGGATCAAACAGTGAAAATCGTTACGCTTATTCATGAAAGGTATTTAGTCTTCGGCACAGCCGAAGACAGCTTTCCTTACTTTTTTTTCGGTTAACAATAAAAAAAAAAGACCCCAATTTTTTATTTTTCGAAATTCGAATTATTTTCGAAGTTATGGGTATTCGAAATTTTTCGAAGGCCTTTGGATTTTATTTATTTACTCGCGATCGGTTTAACCAATTTTGCTCATATTTGGTACAGTTAAAGAGGATGAATAAGCTGGCCTTACAAAAAAAAATTTTATTGAGCAGACTTATTCATCCTCTATAACTGTACCAAATATGAGCAAAATCGGTTAAACCGATCGCGAGTAAATAAATAAAATCCAAAGGCCTTCGAAAAATTTCGAATACCCATAACTTCGAAAATAATTCGAATTTCGAAAAATAAAAAAATAGGGGTCTTTTTTTTATTGTTAACCGAAAAAAAATGATTGCGCAAAAAAAGCTCGCACATCGAAAAAACGTTTGCACAGTTGGCAGATTTTGACTCTATTGACAATGATTTTTATGCTGCTACTTTGAGGTCTGTTGTTTTCAAAGCAAAAGCAAAAGCTCCTGTTTTGGCTGCTTATTTTTTCCAAGCAAAATGAAAAGCAAACCCACTGCTTTTCAGCAAGACAAATTTTAAAGCTCAGCAACAGCAAATTATCGTTACTTTTGCTATTTCTGCTGAAGCATTTTGAACCCTGCCTATTAGTAAATTGCAAGTATCCAACGAAAGCGATAACACGAAAATGTCATTTTTCCAAGCCGTCAAGGTAAATGAAAACAAAATTTTCATAAAACCTAAAGGCAAAGATAAGGAAGCTAAGGGCACAAGGGAGGCATTTAAGAAAGTAGTTCAGCTCACAGATGGCCTTGTGAGAAAAGTTAAGGAAGTTAATTGAGGGGCCATTATAGTTGAGTGTAAAAACAAGGAAGCTTGTGAGCAGGTACAACAAAAAGTTAGAGACCCTATTGGAGATGATTATGAGGCCGAAAAAACCCAAAAACACAAGTGAGAGGAAAAATACTTTTAAGAAAGTTGGAATAACTGAGAAAATTAGAAGTGAACGTTTGATAGAGTGCCTAACCAAGCAAAATGATTTATGTGCTGTGAGTTATTTAATTTATCTTTTAGGTCAGGTTATTTTTTGGAGGAATTGAAAGTAAACTCTGTTACTCCAGTTTTCAAATGTGGAAGTAAAAATCAGGCATCAAACTATAGTCCAATCTCTAAAATTACTCATTTTGAAAAATTAATTGAAAAAATCATTAAGGGGATTCATCAACTCTTATAAGTTTACGAAATGCGTAAGTTTATACATTTATCAGCTCAGTTAGATGAACGCCCTGGATAAATTTATGTGTACTTGATGTCAAACAAAAACTTTTTATTTCGAAACTCTCATTAAAAAAGTAATATTCGACCCATTTTCAGCATATTCTTCTCTTTTTGTCCAGTGTGAATTGAATGCATTAAAAAAATTACATGTCGAACGTCGTCATTGCATTGTATAAATTTACGCACTCTTTTACACACCAAAATCGACGCGGAAGTTTATCAAATTTGTGTAAACTGCGTTCCATACAAATTTTGACAGTTCATTTACACATTTGATAAATTTATACGTTTACACGCTTTATAAGGTGTTTATAAGCTTCGAAGAGTCCCCTATTAGCTCTAAAATTTCTTTTACCATCATCTAGGGTTGCCAGACGTCCTTCTCTCGGAAGGACATGCCCTTCTTTTTATTGCAATATCCTTCCCTGTCCTTCCAAACGAAAAAGTATAGAAATGTCCTTCTTTTTAAGTTTTGTCCTTCTTTCGTCCTTCTTTTCCCGTTTTTTTACTAGGGGCTTGAGATTAGTATCTAGTTATACTAAAACAAGTAAGGAAAGCTGTCTTCGGCCGTGCCGAAGGCTAAATACCTTTCATGAATAAGCGTCACGATTTTCACCATCTCGATGATTTTCAACATCCATATTTCACATATAAAAATAGCGATACTTCCTAAATTTCATGTTCCTACGTTTTTAATTACAGGAGTTATACCCCAAAATCCGTTTATCGGAATAATCGATTGTATGGGAGCTATGTGAAATATTTATCCCATCTCAATGATTTTCAACGTCGATATTTCACATATAAAAATAGCAATACTTACAAAATTTCACGTTCCTATCTCTTAAATTAAAGGAGTTATCTACCAAAATCCGTTTATCGGAACAATCGATTGTATGGGGGCTATGTGAAATATTTATCCGATCTCGATGATTTTCAACATCGATATTATACATATAAAAATAGCGATACTTCAAAATTTCACGTTCCTAAGTTTTTAATTACAGGAGTTATAGCCCAAAATCCGTTTATCGGAATAATCGATTGTATGGGAGCTATATGTAATATCGGTCCGATATCTAGCGATACTTCAAAATTTCACGTTCCTACGTTTTTAATTACAGGAGTTATAGCCCAAAATCCGTTTATCGGAATAATCGATTGTATGGGAGCTATGTGAAATATTTATCTAATCTAAATGATTTTCAACATCGATATTTCACATATAAAAATAGCAATACCTACAAAATTTCACATTCCTAGCTCTTAAATTAAAGGAGTTATAGCCCAAAATCCTTTTATCGGAACAATCGATTGTATGGGAGCTATATGTAATATCGGTCCGATCTTGCTGGTTCCGACAAATGATTCCTATATTGGAAAATGATGGCCGCATACAAAATATCAGCCAAATATCTCAAAAACTGAGGGACTAGTTTGCGTTCAAACAGACAGACGGACAGACGGACATGGCTAAATCAACTCATCTCGTCATCCTGATCATTTCGGTATACTTATTGATGGGTCTATCTCTTCTTCTTCTCATACTTACAAACATCGGACCAAAGTTATAATACCATTTCATGTTCATGAAAGGTATAATGAAAGTAGGCTACAAAACTGCATACTCGAAAAAAATCTGAAATTTTTTTGATGAGATTCGTCGAGTTTCGGGAATTTTTTTTGGAATTTTGCACAAAGTTTTAAGTGCAAAATATTAATGTTTTTCGTTTATTTTCTATAGCTGAATTTACCACAACAATAGTATGTCCTCTACGAAATTTCGTTATACTAGCATAAACTGTTCTGAAGTTATTAAGAGTCAAAATTTTAAAATTTCTTCAAATATACGTGGGCGGTACCACGCCCCCTTTTCAAAAATTTTTATAAAATCGGCCTTAGAACATCTAAATCAATACATATTGCAAATTTTATCATTGTAGCTGCTTCTAATATTGAATTAACCCATTTTATACGTTTTTCGAAATTTTCGATATCGAAAAAGGGGCGTGGTTATGGTCCGATTTTACCCATTTTCAATAGCAATCTATTCTGAACCCAAATAAGTACGCATGCCAAATTTGGTGAAGATATCTCATTATTTGCTCAAGTTATCGTGTTAACGGACAGACGGACGGACGGACAGACGGACGGACATGGCTCAATCAAATTTTTTTTCGATCCTGATCATATTGATATATGGAAGTCTATATCTATCTCGATTCCTTTATACCTGTACAACCAACCGTTATCCTAACAAAGTTATAATACCCTGTGTACAAGTACAGCTGGGTATAAAAAATGTTCGCATTTGTTGTTGTTTGAGAATGTTTTAAACCTTTGGCATTTCTCAAAGTTTTTAAAAAATTTCATAAGTGTCAAATACGGTTCTACCATTAAAGCGGGTATTACACGATATGCTTTGTCAGATGTATATGCCACTTTTTGGTGTGGATACAAATACAAACCTTGTAAACACAAAAGAGAAATGTCTTCTGACAAATCATATGTACGAACATAAGGTTTCTATTTCCATCGGACATAGCGTGTAAACGCAAAGCAAATTAAGCGAATTTGACACACATATGAGTACATATGGATCGAAAACGTGACAGGTACATATGACAATACACATCGTGTATAACAACCTTAAGGTATTTATATGTTGGCCGTTAGCAATTTTTTGGGATTAGTCCAAACGCAAAACCTTCAATAACTCATTATACTAAATAGTTGACTAGTGCCACTTTCAAAAGTAAGGGCTGATTCACACGGGTCGATTTTCTAGTCGATTTTTGGCGTTCAACTGCTTTCCACTTTCAAATACAAAGTGTAGATCGATCGAATTGCTATTTACACGGTGGAACGACTAATAATCGACCAGAAAATCGGCACGTGTAAATTAGCCTTAACGGATCAGTGTATATTGATTTTTGATTAATTAGTAATTATACTTTATTCGTCTTTTGATATCCTAGATATCCTTGCTTGTTTGTACACGATCTCAAATATGAGAATAAATCTTTACCTTAATTCACAAAGGCCCTAATTGACATAAAAAAAAATTTACAGGAGAAGCAAAAACTAAATTTTTTTTACATTGAACGCATATAGCTTTTTAAATTTGGAATATCTCCGTTATTACTGCTAGTAACTCCTTAAAATTTGTAGTGAGTGTGTATTTTACTATATCATACTTAAAAATGTGAAACAGTCATTTTCGAAAAATGTGTCAATTAGGGCCTTTGTAAATTAAGGTAACGAAATGTATGTTCGCTTTTTGTTAATTTAAAACAATAAATTATCCACAAAAAACCGTCCTTCTTTTTTTACGTTTGTCCTTCTTTTTTTTCTATCGAAATAGATATGTCCTTCTCTTTCCACCTTACAATCTGGCAACCCTACCATCATCAAACCTTATATATCGTATGCTCAACATGGTTTTATACCGGGCAGATCCACGGTCACCAATCTGTCGTGTTTGTAATAAACTATTTTCCTATATCATTTTCTAATAATTAAAACATTAAAAAACGCAGTGAACTTTTTAATAGTGGTCTTTCTATTTAACTCGGATTGTCTTGACAAGTTCAGAGTGGGACAAAGAGTCCAAAATCGAATGTAAAAAGCCCGAGTGTGTGAAAATAAAATAGAAGAACAATAAGCGAAAAAGTAACACGCGCGCAGAAGTCGACGTTCGAAAACGCGTAGCCATACATATATATGTATATCTGCAAATTCGTGTGCGTGATTTAATTTAAAAAGATGGAGAAAATCGCTAAGTTTAGTGTTGTACAACTACGAGAAAAGATGAGGGATGCAAGGTTTACCGACGTCAGGTAACAAGGCAAAATTAATCGAGAGGTATGAGCACCAGCAGAGTGAAATATTTTCAAGTGCGCTAAATCAAAGTGTAGAACGGCGTTTGCATGAATTGGAAAGCGCTATTCAATCAATGCGTGTTGAGACAAGTGGGGATGTTGTTACGCCATTAAGTACATCCTCACCAACGCCAGTTAGTTGCAACGGACAGAAGACCATGTCTAGCAGGGCAAATCGTGAACCTGTAAGCATGTCTGTACATGTTGCATAGCATCCGTGCCGATGGGCGTAAGCAGAGCACCGTTTGATTTAAATTTGGCGCAAGCAGCGACGCCAATTCCGCGTCATGTCCGATTCGCCGAACCTACGTGCCTTCGGCAGTCGTCGTATCTCTGCCTGCGCTGATTGACCAAAATCTAAAACTCAATTTGGCGCTCGCTCAATTTTACTGTGTCGGGTCATGAATGACTGATTGACCAGCAGGGTGGTAGGTAATGTTGTTATGCGCTAGGCTATTGCGCTAGCGCAGTAACTTCCACTTCTAATCTAATCTTGGCTTGCGTCATAATGACGCTTAACCGCCTAGGCGATTTTGGCCGTTTCGTATCAAAGCACGCCAGTCATTCCTTTTTAGCGATAACTGACGCCAATTGGAAACCCCAAGGGAGTTCAAGTCATCCACCACCTGTTGTTTCCATCTCAGTCGAGGTCTCCCTCTTCCTCTGCTACCGAATTCGGGTGTCGATAGGAAAATTTTCTGTGCTGGTGCTTCTTTGTCCATTCGCATAACATGACCCAGCCAGCGGAGCCTTTGCGCTTTAATCCGCTGAACTATGGTCAGGTCTGCGTAAAGCTCGTATAGCTCATCGTTAAATTTCCTTCGATACTCGCGTTGGCATCACGGGAAGGACCATAAATCTTCCGGAGAACTTTTCTCTCAAATACTCCAAGGGCCATCTCATCTTCTCTTGACACTGTCCATGATTCCGAGCCGTACATCAGGACTGGTATTATGAGAGACTTATAGAGCGTGATCTTTGTTTGTCGAGAGAGGACTTTACTTCGCAATTGCCTACTTAGTCCAAAGTAACACTTGTTGGCAAGGGTGATTCTCCGTTGGATTTCTAGACTGATATTATTTTCGGTGTTAATGCTGGTTCCCAAATAGACGAAGTCTCTCACCGTTTCAAACTTGTAGCTATCAACGGTGACCTGGCGCCAAGGCGCAGGTGCGCTGATTCTTTCTTTGATGACAGCAGATACTTCGTCTTGTCCTCGTTCACCGCAAGACACACTTTTTTCGCTTCCTTATCCAACCCGGTCTTTAAACCTTCCGTCATCCGCCGGATCTTTTCATAGAATTTTCGGGCATCATTCCTGTCAGCCCGCATCTCAAGCTCCTCACACTCACGCCTTTCGGCTTCACTTTTCTTTTTTCTGAAAAGGCGCCTCTCTTCCTTCCTCGCCTCACTATAGCGTTGGCATACACTGCGGGTTGCGCCCGTTCGCAACGTTTCCCTGTATGCAGCGTCCTTTTTGTCCGAGGCAGTGCTACATTCTTCATCGTACCAGTTGTTCTTGCGGGCTCGCTGAAACCCTGTAGTGGCCTCAGCGGCGGTACGCAATGAGTGAGAGATATGCTTCCATTGCTCGGTTACATCGTTAGGTCGAGGATTGCCCTCTGATAGCAGGTGTGAGAGTCGAGTGGAGAAATTATCAGCTGTCTGTGTCATTCGCAGCTTCTCGACGTCAAACTTTCCTTCCGTTACTGTGCGCACTTTCTTCGCTGCACATAGGCGTGTGCGTATCTTGGCTGCAACAAGATAATGGTCCGAGTCGATATTCGGACCACGTAGGGTACGCACGTCCAGAACGGTGGAGCTGTGTCTGCCGTCGATCATGACATGATCAATCTGGTTTCTAGTTCTTTGATCAGGGGAGAGCCATGTGGCTGGGTGTATTCGCTTATGCTGGAACCTGGTACTACTGATGACCATATTGCGAGCAGCGGCGAAGTCAATCAACCTAGTGCCGTTGGGGGATGTTATATCGTGGAGACTGAATTTTCCAACTGTAGGACCAAAGACTCCTTCCTTGTCCACCTTGGCATTCAAGTCGCCGAGCACGATTTTGATACCATGCTGGGGGCAGCGATCATAAGTTTGTTCAAGTTTATCGTAGAAGGAGTCCTTCTCTGCGTCGTCCGTCTCCTCAGTCGGCGCATAGGCGCAGATAAATGTTATGTTGAAAAACCTCGCCTTGATGCGGATCGCAGCGAGACGCTCGTCAACAGGAGTGAACGCTAATACTTGGCGGCGAAGTCTCTTCCCCACCACGAATCCTACACCACGCGCTTTGCCGCGTGCCTGGCCAATATAGTATACGTCACAAGGACCGATGGTCGTCTTTCGTTGCCCCGTCCATCGCATTTCCTGCAGGGCGGTGATATCGGCCTTTGCGCCTACGAGGACATCAACCAGTCGGGCAGCGGTACCGTCCCTTGAAATGGTCCGGACATTCCCGGTACATATCCTAATATCCAAATCATTATTCCTTATTCGTTTTGCCGGGTCGTCAACATTAAAGGGTCGTTAACGGATTATAATTTTCTCATTTGTTTTTCCTTTGTAAGGAATTGTCTACTATTAACGAGTCTTAAAAGATGTTTGTTACTACCTGCATTGTATTTCGCATGGGCAGTGTTTAACTAGCCAAAAAAACAAGCTGCTTGTTTATGCTGCCTTTAAAAATCCTTTAAAAGGAGGTTTCATCAATTTATATGTTTAGTTCCAAGAGTGAATATGTCGTTCTCGCACTTTTCCATCTTGAATGTCTACAGTAAACTAAATAAACGCAAGTAGGAATGCATTTTTTGTGCCGATGGTTTGAGGATGCCGGCGTCATCAGCAATGCAGCCATCCAGTTTAAGGTTTTCCACACAGCTAATGGCCTTCAGGATTGCAGTAAAAAAACTGATTTATGATAACAATTTCATCAGCGCAAGTGGAAGTTAATGCGCTAGCGCAATAGCCTAGCGCATAACAACATTACATACCACCCTGCTGGTCAATCAGTCATTCATGACCCGACACAGTAAAATTGAGCGAGCGTCAAATTGAATTTAGATTTTGGCCAATCAGTACCGGCAGAGATACGACGACTGCCGAAGGCACGTATATGTGACACGAGGGCAGCCGAATTCTATATGTATTAGTAAGACGCAGCAGAGGCATGATTATTCTAAATTCACTATTATTTCATTAAGGTCTTTCCCACAGCTAATGACCTTCAGTATTGTAGTAAAAAAAAAAAAAATGTTTAAGATAAATGAGGCACATATTTTAAAGACTCGATTATCGTGGAAAAACCCCATCTAAAACATAATACAGGCTGTTGCAAACTACTCATAATTCGCGGAAGAAAAACAATGTACCCAATTTAAACTAAGCTAAAAGAGCTGCTTATTTTTTAAGGCTAGTTAAACACTGCCCACTCGAAATACAATGCAGGTAGTAACAAACATCCTTTAAGACACGTTAATAGTAGACAATTCCTTACAAAGGAAAATCAATACAGAAAATTATAAACCATCAACGACCAAACGATGAAAATGGTGTGCCCAGAAAGCTTAAAATTGCCCTACAATATGAGTATCCATTGAAAGGGGATGGCCGCAGGTTTCATTTGGACTTCGATATATTTCGATAAATTTATCGAGAAATTTTGTCACAATATAGGTATCAAAAGAAAGGTAATGGCCCCAGGTTTCATCTGGAATTTGATATATTTCGATAAATTGATCGATAACTGAGTTATCGGTGAAAACGAGGTGTCTCAAAAGCCTTAAAATTGCCCCACAATATGGGTATCAAACAAAAAGTTATCGATCAAAATGTGATTGCCCAAAAACCTGAAATTATTTAATCAATCTACCTTTCCCCATTGGGAATTTTGAATTTTTTAAATACCCTTGGCAAATGCTTCAATATTCAATGTAATCTTATCTTACTAATATTATAAATGTGAATGTAGCGACCCTGCAAAAAATTGTGCGATTAATCCCTAAAGAGAGTTGTCCTCGATTAATCCCTTTCGGGTACAACTGGTCTACAATTTGCCCAACACATGCCTTACGGATAGAGTTGGGGATTAATCAGACTGATATCTTGGGGATTTGGAATACTATATCCTATCCAATCCAATAGGACACTATAATTTCAATAACACTTACCCGTGAAAGCTCATAGGAGCTGTTACAAATATGAATGGGACTAATCGCATTTTTTGCAGGGGATGTTTGGATGTCCAGGCGTTTACTTCTGTTCCTCAATAACGTGAGAATGGCAAGACGGATTTTGTTGAAATGTGGCAAGCCGACAGCTAATAGTCTGAAAGGAGGTATCGGCTATTTTTTTTTTTTTTAATTTTGTGGGGTCCGGCCATGCTAGGGACCGTTACTTTTAGATTTTTTGTTTTGCCCATATAATTCTGAGTACACTTGACCTAAAATTATGATATTTTGCATACAGGTGTAGAAACTTCGTACAATATGGGTAGCAAACGAAACTGGAAGGTCTAAGGTCTCATTTGGGCTTCGATATATTTCGATAAATTTATCGATAACTGAGTTATCGAAGAAAATGTGATTGCCCAAAAACCTTAAAATTGCCATCAAACGAAAGGGCATGACCGCAGGTTTCATTTGGACTTCGATATATTTCGATAAATTTATCGATAACTGAGTTATCGAAATCAAATGAAAGGGCATGGCCCCAGGTTTCATTTGGACTTCGATATATTTCGATAAATTGATCGATAACTGAGTTATTGGTGAAAATGTGATTGCCCAAAAACCTAAAAATTGCCTTACAATATGGGTATCAAACGAAAGGGCATGGCCTCAGGTCTCATTTGTACTTCGATATATTTCGCTATATTTATCGATAACTGAGTTATCGTGAAAATGTGATTGCCCAAAAACCTTAAAATTGCCCTACAATATGGGTATCCAACGAAAGGGGATGGCTCCAGGTTTCATTTGGACTTCGCTATATTTCGATAAATTTATCGATAACTAAGTTATCGGTGAAAATGCGATTGCCCAAAAACCTTAAAATTGCCCTACAATATGAGTATTGGACGAAAGGGGATGGTCCAGGTTTCATTTGAACTTCGATATATTTCGATAAATTTACCGATTACTGAGTTATCAATAAATATGTGATTACCCAAAAACTTAAAATTGGCCTACAATATTTGTATCCAACGAAAAGTGATGGCTCGAGGTTTCATTTGGACTTCGATATATTTCGATAAATTTATCGATAACTAAGTTATCGGTGAAAATGTAATTGCCCGAAAACCTTAAAATTGCCCTACAATATGGGTATCCAACGAAAGGGGATGACCGCAGACTTCATTTGGACTTCGATATATTTCGACAAATTTATCGATAACTGAGTTACCGGTGAAAATGTTATTGCCCAAAACCCTTATTATTTAAGGCAAGGATTAAGGATTATTTTTTAAGGCAAATTAACCACTGCACACGCGAAATACAATGCAGGTAGTAGCAAACATCTTTTAAGAGTCGTTTATAGTAGACAGTTCCTTACAAAGGAAACACAAATGAGAAAATTATAATCCGTTAACGACCAAACAATGAGGGGCTGATTCTTTTCATGCCTTTTGAACCTTTGAGTTAGTTTGAAAAAAAAAGATCGAGATATATTTTAGGCAAGAAAATATGTTAATATTTTATTTTGCTTAATATTAAGTTAAATATATTTTATTTGCTTATAAAAGAATTGTTTATTATAATACAATAAAATAATTATAGCTGATTTATGATAACAATTTCATCAACGCAAGTGGAAGTTACGGCGCTAGCGCAATAGCCTAGCGCATAACAACATTACCTACCACCCTGCTGGTCAATCAGTCATTCATGACCCGACACAGTAAAATTGAGCGAGCGTCAAATTGAATTTTAGATTTTGGCCAATCAGCATTGGCAGAGACACGACGACTGACGAATTCACGTATATGTGACACGAGGGCAGTTGAATGCTATATGTATTAGTAAAACGCAGCAGAGGCATGAACATTCTAAATTCACCGTTTCGGATGGCCTTTAGTATACTCCAATGCAGTTTAATAGTGTACCGTGCAATACGATGCCAATATACATGCAAATGATATGTTCGCGCCGTCGTGTTATGTACCACAAAGTGGAAATTGGGACAGTTGGTGTTTAGTCCATAGGCTTAAATATTACGGCACACCCTAGTGCCGGGTAGTTCACTTATATTTACCGGTAACAGTGCTTTCTTCTCGCTATTAATCGGAGTTAGGTTCGAAGTAACTTTTTCCGTTTTTAGTCCTTCACTTATTTTCCGTACGCCGACAAGCCCGCAGCCAAGTCACCGAAGGTAAGCCCATTTATTCTTACAACAATACTGTCAAATAATTTCCACTTTATTCATTTGCCACTTATTTATATTTATCTAATTCCCACCTAATAAATATTATTATAACGTTGAACTAATTCGTTGCTTTGTTTATTTACGTGCGAGAACCAACTCGATAGGTAAGCCGCGTAAACATTGGTCCTATCGCGCCAGGAAAAAAATTAACATTCCGTATATTTTTCAAACCAGGACCTAATCGAAGCACTTTTTAATTAATATCATTGGTACACAGCGAAGTTTAATTGGGAAACCATCAAAAAATTATTAAATTGAACAAAGGCAAAGAAAGCAATTCAACGAGTATTAACTCAGCGACAAAGGCAGCCAGCGAATTCACAACACACGTATCGCGAGTGAATGTGTGTTATCCATTTGCAAGTCAAAGTAAGTCGAAGTTTTCGTGTTTAAAACACATTTAGCGCCTTTTGACTATCGGTTGAGTCCCTCAGCAGTGGTAAGACTCCTCCGACACAGCTCAAGGCAGATAGTCAGTTGAGCATTTCTTAAACAAAGAACCACTGCACTGTGCAACCTCACTAGGTTTTCCATCTACTTGTCCAATAAGTATTCACTTCCACTGGGTTGATGTATTTGCAAATAAATAGCACAATATTCACTCATTTGTAAAAAACAAAATTTCACTTCAACCACATATATACACTTTCGTCGAAATTGGCACTGGCATTGGGTGTCTTGTGGTCATTATTGATAGCGACAACAGTCCATTAATTTGTTGTAAAATCGCTTTTTATATATACACATACTGTACTTTTTACAATCTTTAATAAATATTTTTTCCACTACAATATAAAACCAATTGCGTTAACTTTTCACTTTGGTCGGCTATTCGGCAGTTTTTACACAAACGTTCAAATTGGCGTTAAGGATACATTAAATCCGTTGCCAGATTTTTTATCTATTTTCAACTTTCAACCATTCACTAGATCTGATACACTAAATCTGCGTCCAGATTTCTAGCGGCTTAAAATTCACATTGATACACTAAATCTGCGTCCAGATTTCTAGTGGCTTAAAATTCACATTGATACACTAAATCTGCGTCCAGATTTCTAATGGCTTAAAATTCACATTGATACACTAAATCTGCGTCCAGATTTCTAGTGGCTTAAAATTCACATTGATACATTAAATCTGCGTCCATATTTTTTATCTGTTTTCACATTCACTTTCATACATTAAATATTCAGAGAGATTTCTGTGTCACTTTATTTAACTTCGCTTATCTTCAAAGCACGATACAGTCCTGAGTCATTACTTCTCCGCCCATTCCTTTAACGATACAAAATATTTAAATTAATTAAGAAAATGGAGACTTATATACGTCAGTCCGACTGCATAGTGGAGTTTGAACAAGAATTCAGCTCACAAACCATAGAGGATATGGATAAGCATACCATTGCATTACAGCAAGAGGAGCTGAAGTCAATGTGGAAGAAGACAAAATCGACTTATGACAGTCTTCTGGCGTCAAACGAAACCACAAAGGATAATTTGCAATCCATAAACCAAAAAAATAAGACTTGTTTTGCATGCTACGCGAAATGCATGGCTGCAATGAATGCTCAAGTCGAAAAGATGGAAAAAGCGCAAATACCACAGAAGCAAACTCCACAAGAAACTGAATCGTCCGGCCGGGAAAACAATATTCGACCTCCACCTTGTGACACCGATGTGTTTAAGGGCGATTACTTATCATGGCCAACATTTAGGGACATGTTCACGGCCATATATGTACTCAAGTACGGTCAAAACCCTAGGAATCCGTTGGAACGCACATTCGGACTACTTTTATTTCGCGGCTAAACCAATTGAAAATAGGGACAGCATTACCAAAAGAGCAATACTCTCAGCCATCGCTAAACTCTTCGATCCATTAGGATGGCTGGCTCCAGTCATCATAGTAGCCAATATAATTATGCAAAACATCTGGTTAGAGGGGACTGACTGGGACGAAAGAGTATCTGCTCAAACGTTAGATAGGTGGCAAAGCTTTGTGTCTGATTACAACGAAATCAAACCCAGCTGATCTGGCCAGCCGAGGGCTATCAGCAAGGGACCTAGTCAACTGGTGGCAGGGACCTTCTTGGCTACAAGAAGACAAGACTAAATGGCCAACCCAAGAAAAAGAGTATGGTACAAACATCGAGGAAAAGAGGGTACAAATCCACGCTACTATGCAAGTAAACAACAAAGAGGACATCCTAGATCGATTTTCCGATTTTTCAATAGCTTTGAGGGTCATATCATACGTTATGAGATTTTCTAAAAGAACGAGTCCCAAAACCAAATCTACTTTTAAAGCGGAGTCATACCTAATTTCGCCCGACGAAATTAAGGCTACGACTCAACGTCTCATTGCAATCTCCCAACAGAAACACTATTCGGAGGAATTAGGGAATTTAAAATCCGGGAAACCCATCGGGACAAAAAGCGAAGTCCTGCCTCTCAACCCCTTCATCGATAGCGGTAACATCTTAAGGGTGGGCGGCCGTCTGTCTGCATCCCTTGACCTGCCTTATAGCGAACGTCATCCAATTATCCTGCCGTACACGTGTCACTTTACTCGTCTCCTGGTCCAGTTTGTCCACAAGATCTCCTTACATGGGGAAAATCAAGTAATGCTGCGGCTTATCCGCTCGCAACACTGGATTCCAAAAGTTAAAAATATGATCAAAACCATTATCCACAACTGTAAGGTCTGCACCATCTTCCGACAGCGAGTGCAGACCCAATTAAAGGGGGGACCTTCCCTCCGAACGCACCACCTTTCCCCGTGCCGGACCCTTTGACATCAAATCCTACAGCGACAGAGGTTGTCGCATGTATAAGGGCTACGTCTGCCTGTTCGTATGCTTTACGACCAAGGCCATTCATTTGGAGGCCACCAGTGACCTTAGCACCGCCTCGTTCCTGGCAGCTTTAGACAGATTCGTTGCCAGACGAGGATGTCCAAAGAACATTCACTCCGACAATGGAACAAACTTCGTCGGGGCCTCTCGAGCTCTCCGCTCAGAGTTCAAGTCTTTTCTAGCGGACGCCCGCAACCAGACCCTTTCGAAGTATTGTCATCAAACCTGAACTTGCATTTCATACCCGCAGGTGTTCCTCGTATGGGTGGACTTTGGGAAGCGGGGGTCAAAAGTTTTAAAACCCACTTTAAGAAGATCGCTTCCGATCACAAATTCACCCTAGAAGAATTTAGCACCCTCCTCTGTCGAATCGAGTCTTGCCTTAACTCGCGACCCTTAACTCCCTCTTCCAACGAACCGTCGAACTTGGAGCCACTTACCCCGGGACATTTTCTCGTTGGAGGGCATCTATTAGCCCCACCTGAGATCGACGTCAGCGAGAATCGCGCTTCACTCGTGAACAGATGGGAAAAACCCAAGGCATTACACCAAACGTTCTGCAAACGATGGAAAACCGAGTATCTCACCGAACTGCAGAAACGCGTTAAATGGAAACATCCGCAAGTAAACTTAAAACAAGGGGACCTCGTCGTCCTAAAGGAGGACAATTTGCCTCCCAACGAATGGAGGCTAGGGCGGATCGCGAACCTTCATCAGGGACCTGACAACTGAGTTCGAATCGTCGAACTAGACACTGCGCGGCGCCGAACTACGAGACCAATCGCAAAATTGGTCCTACTTCCACCCGTTGGTGCGGAGGACGGAAGGGAGTAATATTCCAATTACCCATATCTCTAATTCCACTTCTCATTCATTTTAGAAATAGGGAACCTCGCGGTATCAAATAGCCGCAACCAATACACCACTAAGCCTTCCCCAAAAACAACAAAACCATCATCATCAAGCAAGCAGACAGGAGTCAAATGAGGACAGATTGCTCAAACCCAACCATCAAAAACAAGGATAAAAATCGACATTCAAAAGTTCAAACGTTTTCAGGTCGACAAAAAAAACCCTTTCATTTCGTTGTAATCAGAATCCAAATCTCAAAGATTTTACTAATTTTGATTTTTTGGGTTAGAATATACTTTTCCATACAAAAAGTGAAAAAAAAAGTTTTTGGTTTTTGTTTGAGGCCAACTCAACGAAACTCAAACTTCGAAAATTCAAACAGAAACAAAAGTTTTTGAATTTGGTTTTTGATGCTAACGAAACGAAACAAACTTCGAAATATCAAATGGAGAACGAAATGAAATATTTTTTTTTGATAACGTTAATATCAAAAATTTTAGTTTATTTCGTATGTCCTACCAAGTAATTTATTTGGAGCCTACTCATGCAACAATACTACCTACATCTATATACTTGAGGGAACACTCACCCGAGTACGCAGTTCGCAGCAAAGGATTGACGTTTGACCCATTTTTCGGGAAAATCCCCTAGCGCATTAAATGTCATCACCAGCCTTTATTACCGTCGCTTCTGGAAAAGAATTATACTTTTAATACAGATGTCATACAAAAAAAAAGGACGTGTGGCACTCGGGGACTGCCGCGGTAAAGCTATTGCATATTATAAACTTATGCCAGGCCCGTACGCAGCGGTGGGGGTTTTGAAAGAAAGAAAACAAATTTTTTACGTTTATATGACATGATATGACATCACATGATATGACATCATATGATATGATATCATATGATCTGACATCATATGATATGACATCATATGATCTGACATCATATGATATGACATAATATGATCTGACATCATATGATATGACATCATATGATATGACATCATATGATCTGACATCATATGATATGACATCACATGATATGACGTCATATGATATAACATCATATGATATGACATCATATGATCTGACATCATATGATATGACATCATATGATCTGACATCATATGATATGACATCACATGATATGACATCATATGATATGACGTCACATGATATAACATCACGTGATGATATGACATCACATGATATGACATCATATGATATGACAGCACATGATATGACATCATATGATATGACATCACATGACATCATATGATATGACATCACATGAATCATATGATCTGACATTATATGATATGACATCACATGATATGACATCATATGATATAACTTTAACTTTAACTTTAACTTTAACTTTAACTTTAACTTTAACTTTAACTTTAACTTTAACTTTAACTTTAACTTTAACTTTAACTTTAACTTTAACTTTAACTTTAACTTTAACTTTAACTTTAACTTTAACTTTAACTTTAACTTTAACTTTAACTTTAACTTTAACTTTAACTTTAACTTTAACTTTAACTTTAACTTTAACTTTAACTTTAACTTTAACTTTAACTTTAACTTTAACTTTAACTTTAACTTTAACTTTAACTTTAACTTTAACTTTAACTTTAACTTTAACTTTAACTTTAACTTTAACTTTAACTTTAACTTTAACTTTAACTTTAACTTTAACTTTAACTTTAACTTCAACTTTAACTTTAACTTTAACTTTAACTTTAACTTTAACTTTAACTTTAACTTTAACTTTAACTTTAACTTTAACTTTAACTTTAACTTTAACTTTAACTTTAACTTTAACTTTAACTTTAACTTTAACTTTAACTTTAACTTTAACTTTAACTTTAACTTTAACTTTAACTTTAACTTTAACTTTAACTTTAACTTTAACTTTAACTTTAACTTTAACTTTAACTTTAACTTTAACTTTAACTTTAACTTTAACTTTAACTTTAACTTTAACTTTAACTTTAACTTTAACTTTAACTTTAACTTTAACTTTAACTTTAACTTTAACTTTAACTTTAACTTTAACTTTAACTTTAACTTTAACTTTAACTTTAACTTTAACTTTAACTTTAACTTTAACTTTAACTTTAACTTTAACTTTAACTTTAACTTTAACTTTAACTTTAACTTTAACTTTAACTTTAACTTTAACTTTAACTTTAACTTTAACTTTAACTTTAACTTTAACTTTAACTTTAACTTTAACTTTAACTTTAACTTTAACTTTAACTTTAACTTTAACTTTAACTTTAACTTTAACTTTAACTTTAACTTTAACTTTAACTTTAACTTTAACTTTAACTTTAACTTTAACTTTAACTTTAACTTTAACTTTGACTTTAACTTTAACTTTAACTTTAACTTTAACTTTAACTTTAACTTTTTTAACCTTATCCTTAACCTTAACCTTAACCTTAAACTTAACCTTATCCTTATCCTTAACCTTAACCTTAACCTTAACCTTAACCTTAACCCTAACCTTAACCTTAACCTTATCCTTAACCTTAACCTTAACCTTAACCTTAACCTTAACCTTAACCTTAACCTTAACCTTAACCTTAACCTTAACCTTAACCTTAACCTTAACCTTAACCTTAACCTTAACCTTAACCTTAACCTTAACCTTAACCTTAACCTTAACCTTAACCTTAACCTTAACCTTAACCTTAACCTTAACCTTAACCTTAACCTTAACCTTAACCTTAACCTTAACCTTAACCTTAACCTTAACCTTAACCTTAACCTTAACCTTAACCTTAACCTTAACCTTAACCTTAAC
This sequence comes from Campiglossa producta, assembly GCA_964058755.1. Classification (NCBI taxonomy): domain Eukaryota; kingdom Metazoa; phylum Arthropoda; class Insecta; order Diptera; family Tephritidae; genus Campiglossa; species Campiglossa producta. Next base: position 582,756 of record CAXKVI010000023.1, on the reverse strand, counting down.
CTTAACCTTAACCTTAACCTTAACCTTAACCTTAACCTTAACCTTAACCTTAACCTTAACCTTAACCCTAACCTTAACCTTATCATTAACCCTAACCCTAACCTTAACCTTAACCTTAACCTTAACCTTAACCTTAACCTTAATCTTAAACTTAACCTTAACCTTAACCTTAACCTTATCCTTAACCCTAACCATAACCTTAACCTTAACCTTAACCTTAACCTTAACCTTAACCTTAACCTTAACCTTAACCTTAACCTTAACCTTAACCTTAACCTTAACCTAAACCTTAACCTTAACCTTAACCTTAACCTTAACCTTAACCTTAACCTTAACTTTAACTTTAACCTTAACTTTATGATAGAGATCCAATTTTATGTATTCGGCCTGTTGCTAACACCGAACCTTTTCGAACCTTTACGAACCTTTTCGAACCTTTTTATCCGTTCCGGTTTTTTTTTTAGGTGCCAAGCCCGCGATAAAATATAGGCAATAGCTTAAAAATGTTTCAATGCTATATAAAAGAAATGTTGGTCTTCCAAATAAGGCTTGGCTTTATAATGGCTGACGAAATATTCGAAGCCATATAGGCGAACCTTGTATATAAAGCAATGGCATAAGACAATTTGATAAACTGAGAAATGTTAGAGCTAATATGGTACCCAGCAGGCACATTATCCAGCGCCAAAAAGATGTTCGTAATGGATCTGGTCGAATGCTTAACAAATATGAGCTGTAAGAAACCCAAATTTGCGGGCATAAATACATATAAAAAAAAAACAAGTAAGGAAAGCTGTCTTCGGCTGTGCCGAAGGCTATATACCTTTCATGAATAAGCGTCACGATTTTCACTGTTCGATCCCCAGTACAGCCTGTTTCAATTTAACTATATTTACTATACACATTACACATCTTTGTTAACCTTAACCTTAACCTTAACCTTAACCTTAACCTTAACCTTAACCTTAACCTTAACCTTAACCTTAACCTTAACCTTAACCTTAACCTTAACCTTAACCTTAACCCTAACCTTAACCTTATCATTAACCCTAACCCTAACCTTAACCTTAACCTTAACCTTAACCTTAACCTTAACCTTAATCTTAAACTTAACCTTAACCTTAACCTTAACCTTATCCTTAACCCTAACCATAACCTTAACCTTAACCTTAACCTTAACCTTAACCTTAACCTTAACCTTAACCTTAACCTTAACCTTAACCTTAACCTTAACCTAAACCTTAACCTTAACCTTAACCTTAACCTTAACCTTAACCTTAACCTTAACTTTAACTTTAACCTTAACTTTATGATAGAGATCCAATTTTATGTATTCGGCCTGTTGCTAACACCGAACCTTTTCGAACCTTTACGAACCTTTTCGAACCTTTTTATCCGTTCCGGTTTTTTTTTTAGGTGCCAAGCCCGCGATAAAATATAGGCAATAGCTTAAAAATGTTTCAATGCTATATAAAAGAAATGTTGGTCTTCCAAATAAGGCTTGGCTTTATAATGGCTGACGAAATATTCGAAGCCATATAGGCGAACCTTGTATATAAAGCAATGGCATAAGACAATTTGATAAACTGAGAAATGTTAGAGCTAATATGGTACCCAGCAGGCACATTATCCAGCGCCAAAAAGATGTTCGTAATGGATCTGGTCGAATGCTTAACAAATATGAGCTGTAAGAAACCCAAATTTGCGGGCATAAATACATATAAAAAAAAAACAAGTAAGGAAAGCTGTCTTCGGCTGTGCCGAAGGCTATATACCTTTCATGAATAAGCGTCACGATTTTCACTGTTCGATCCCCAGTACAGCCTGTTTCAATTTAACTATATTTACTATACACATTACACATCTTTGTTATAATTTAAAAAAAACTTACAAAATAATAGGATCCGAGTTATCGGAACAATCGATTGTATGGAGGCTATATAATACACGTGTTCAATTGTACTGACTTACGCTATACACATTACATATGTAGAAAGTACTAAAGTTGCAATATTTTACGTTCCTAACTTTTTAAATGCGGAAGTATTGGCCAAAAAACCTTATATCGGAACAACCGGTTGTATGGGGCTATATGTTATATTTACCCGATCTTCTTGATTTTCCTCTACACACTACATAAATTGAAAGTACTCAAGTTGCAAAATTTTATGTTCCTAACTTTTTAATTGCGTAAGTTTTGGTCAAAAAACCTTATATCTGAACAATCGGTTGTATGGGGGCTATATGTTACATTTGCACGATCTTGTTGATTTTCGCTATATACACTACATAAATAGAAAGTACTCGAGTTGCAAAATTTTACGTTCCTAACTTTTTAATTGAAGAAGTTTTGGTCAAAAAACCTTATATCTGAACAATCGGTTGTATAGGGGATATATGTTACATTTGCCCGATCTTTTTGATTTTCACTATATACACTACATAAATAGAAAGTACTCGAGATTCAAAATTTTACGTTCCTAACTTTTTAATTGCAGAAGTTTTGGCCAAAAAACCTTATATCTGAACAATCGGTTGTATGGGGGATATATGTTACATTTGCCCGATCTGGTTGATTTTCACTATATACACTACATAAATAGAAAGTACTCGATTTGCTAAATTTTACGTTCCTAACTTTTTAATTGCAGAAGTTTTGGCCAAAAAACCTTATATCTGAACAATCGGTTGTATGGGGGCTATATGTTACATTTGCCCGATCTTGTTGATTTTCACTATATACACTACATAAATAGAAAGTACTCGAGTTGCAAAATTTTACGTTCCTAACTTTTTAATTGCAGAAGTTTTGGTCAAAAATTCTTATATCTGAACAATCGGTTGTATGGGGGCTATATGTTATACTGGTCCGATCTTGTCAGTTCCGACAAATCATTCCTATATTACAAAATGGTGGCCACATACAAAATTTCAGCCAGATATCTCAAAAATTGAGGGACTAGTTTGCGTTCAAACAGACACACGGGCAGACGGACATGGCTAAATCAACTCAGCTTGTCATCCTGATCATTTCGGTATACTTATTGATGAGTCCATCTCTTCTTCTTCTCATACTTACAAACATCGGACTAAAGTTATAATACCATTTCATGTTCATGAAAGGTATAAAAATACTGTAGAAGTTGTGCGAACATCTCGTCTATTCGACGTTGATTCTCCCATATCGAAAGTTATTGAAATGATTTTCATGTTTATTATCATGAATAACGTGCCAAGCCATCTGCCTTTTCTATATGAGCTCAAAGCTTAGAGCGTTGATAGTATTCATAGAAGCATAATAACTCCAATATTTCTTTTACAAACTTCTAACTGATTAAATTTAAAATTATGAAAGAAGCAACAGTAATACCTACCATAATATATGATTTATGTCCCACTGTCACTATGACAACACCGCATCCGGTTAGAATATAGACTGTGTGCAGCAGCCAATTGCTGGTTTGGAATCGTAAACATAATGCTAGTCCTATGCGGCTAACGTAGCTCCAGCCGAGCAAAACACTTATGTGCCAGAAGATTTGTAATGTTGATGGTAAAAGTCAGCCTTCATATGTGTTTTCCCGCTCATACATTGTGCCCATGAAACCTCAAAAGAGAAAAAAAATTAAAATACGTATGCCAAAATAGTTCATTCAGGTATGTATCCATCGCTGGGTGCCGGCTACCACAGAGAGTGATACATACACGTACAAACATATATATTTTTACGATACACTTACCTTTTTCCATGTATACTTACCTGCACCCTTTTTGGCCCCGTCCAGGCTCCTCTGGCTTCCAGTCCACCGATCATACTGCAACCTGAAAAATAAAAGAAAAAGAAAATTTAAATAAATTAAAAGAATACAAATACAATTTACAACTATAGTGTATCAGTACAAGTGTAAACTCTTCTTTTGACAGCACAAATCGACGTCAAAAAATTGTTGTTGGCTTACAAATCGCTGTCAAAAATTGGCAAATTCTAACGGGAAAATCTGGGTTGCTATTGTTGTTTTCGTTGCACTCGGCAAAACAGGGGTTTGTGCAGGACCGAATATCAATGAAACAGGGTTCTTGTTTGCACAAAAGTGTTGCTGTGTTGCACAACTTTTTCACTCCAGTTTCTAGGGCAACTTTTAAGCGAATCTTTCAGTTTATACTTTATATCAAAGAAAAGAAAAGACACAAAATAAAAAAACTTAAAACTAGTAAATTTTTTTTATTTTACAGAAAAATTTTGAGGTAAGCATCTTCGAAATTAGACAGAAAATGAAAACAACGGTTTTTTTGGAAACATGTCGCCGGTTCCAAAGTAAACAGATGTATTTACTTTTTAAAATTTTTGGGAAACAGCATTTCAAACTTTTATTTTTTCATAGAACTCCATTGTAAAAATGAAATTTTGAATGCCGTTTCAAAAACAATTTAAATTTTGAAATACTTCTGTTTACTTTGGAACCGGCGATGTATATACGATGTTTTTAGATAGATTTACTATCAAATACATATCTTAGCACAAAGAAGGCTTCAAACCCCAAAATTTGGCATTTGTTTCCTTTAGGGGTCAACTCCTAATAAATTAGCTAGAATTATGGAAGATAGCTCATAATACGGGGTTTGGCCTCAGGATCACGAATCCGGAAGCGCTTTTTTAATATTTTGCTTCTCTGAAGAGAACCCGCCCCAATTTTGGTACTGGACCCGGGTCAATTTTCGGGTTTTTGACCATAACTTTCCACAGACACAAAAAAAATTAAAAAGCGCTTCCGGATTCGTGATCCCCAGGCCAAAACCCGTATTTCGAGCTATCTTCCATAATTCTAGCTAATTTATTAGGGGTTGACCCCTAAAGGAAACAAATACCAAATTTTGGGGTTTGAAGCTAATTATTAGCAGTGAGCAGAGTTATTCTAACTAATAATTTTATATAATTCGCTGTTATTTATGTTAAAAAAATCAAATTTCTAAGTTTTAGCGAACTACTTTTTTATGCAACCTTCTACTAATTTTTTATACCAAATCGAATGCAACTCGGCGCAAAATGATGCTCGTTTTCCAAAAAAACAACTCTGATGAAGAGGTGTTAAACTCATTTTGGAATTTTGACGTCTATGCAGAAGAGTTTACACTTGTATTGGTACACTATGTTTACAACTTACCTCGTGTAAAATTTTTACTGAATGACAGTTCATGCATCAGAGTTGGCACAAGAAAATTTTTTTTTGTACCAAACCGAGTTATCATATGAAGTAATAATATATTTACACCGTACCAAATTTGGTAACTGAAGTGTAATCTTACATTTACACCGTACCAAATTTGGTAACTGAAGTGTAATCGTACATTTACACCTCACCAAAGTTGCTAACTGAAGTGTGATAGTATATTTACACCGCACCAAATTTGGTACATGAAATGTAAAGGTACATTTACACCGCACCAAATTTGGTAAATTTGGCGAAAAATTGCAAATTTGGCGTTTGTCTTCCATACAAATCTAGGTTCACACTGAACTAAAAACTGCACGTCAAATATTATGTATTTGATAAATTTAGACACAAAATGATGAATTTCGTATCATGCATGGCCAAAATAATCATTAAATCCTACCTCAAAGGACGCTTTGTTTATGAAGTTTCGGCACGCAGTTAAGTGTCAATCCAACTACTTCCTGTTCCCTTGGGTGGCAGGAAATGGACAAATGCCAAATGATGCAAAAAAATGCCCAAATATACAAAATAACGTACGACAGCACAGCATTTCCAAAAATTAACTGGCAGCATTTATCCCGTGTTCTGGGAAGCGCTACCCAGTAATTCCCAATTATCCGATGTTCTACCCACTTCATTGGGAAGCACTACCCAGTAAGTCCCCAGAGAATTACCGACATTCTACCCGCTTTACCGCGCTACCCACCAAGTCCCCAAAAAATTATCCGAAGATTGAAAAAAGCTAGCAAGGCTCGGATAAAGTCATGCCATTCAATTAAACGTATCAGCCTTAAAAATAAATAGAGAAATACGAACTTTCGACCTTCTATTCCATCAAATATTTTTTTTTTTCGTGGGTGGCAGGAAATTGTCAGATGAGAAACAAATGTACCAATCTGACAGTCCAAATTACGTGAAATTTACCCACACATCGGAAAAGGTCAAAGTTTTTCGGTTATCTACCACTCCGAATAGCCAACCCACGTCGATACGCCACCCAATACACCAAAAGAAAAATAAATAAAATCAAAATTCCCATCCAAATTCACATTCCAGGATGCCTGGAGTTGCGGACAAAAGAAGCAAGACCGCGTCGCGCACCAACGCATTTACCATTCTGTGCCGGCTATGTCAGAAGGCACACAGCATCCGGCTCTGCCCAATTTATCGAGGAATGTCAAACATGGAGCGACTAAGGGTGATAATTGATGCTTGCTACTGCACCAACTGTTTGTCGCCATTCCACCAACGAGGAACATGCCCCAGCGAAGCCCGATGCCACCGATGCAACGAACCGCATCACACATCGACGCACATCGACGAGGCAACCGTTACTTATAACGACGACGATGAAGCAAGCCTCGAAGGAGCTTTATCAATCCATGTGGCGGAGCATACGATGTCCTTGGCAGATGAAGTCGCCGAAGAAGAAATAGCGCGGAGGGAGGACCCAACTGCACTCCATATGCCAACGCAACTTCTCGGCTCGGAGCCACGACGTTTTCGACCTCTACTACAGCACGAGAGGCCACAGCTTATCCAACACGAGGATGGCGCGGAGACTCGTCCTTTCCGCCCATCGCACCGCACTATCAGGGGGCGCCTTGGCGAAGCGGCACCGCGTCCGTCCCGCTCGTCACGAAGCTCTTCTGGTAGGGCGGCCCCGTACCAACCACGCGCCCCAGTCACCGCCCTCGCAAAGCTTACTACCATTGCTCGCCGCCTGGCTTCCGAACCGGACGTCTCTTGGAAGCCTCCTCCGCGACGACAATAATGCTATATTTTGTAGCCCTCGCCCCAACGGCGATGGTCCAAATCGTAGCAGGAGGAAGGCTTCACCTTGTTCGAGGGCTCATCGATCCTTGCGCTCCAACGTCTATAATCGATGCTAAACTAGCAAGGGACCTGGGTTTGGAACGCCTCGGCACGAAGTATGTGACCAAATGCACTCTAGTTTTGCGAGGAAAGTATGAGGTGAATAAAGAAGTAATGACCCAGGCCACCGTGGTGGCCCAATATTCCCGGCTCAGTTCGACAGCAACACTGGATCCGTCAGTAACAGCGCCATTCCAATTTATGAAGCTGGCGGATCCAGATTTCCACCGGTCTTCACCAGTCCGGCTCACATTAGGCGCAGACGTGTACGCCAGTATCATGGTTGCCGGCACACCACCGTCAACCGTAGGTGGCCTCCTGACACAAGCCACCATATTCGGCTTGGTGGTGTCGGGGGCCCATCAGCAATAAAATTACACAGCTCTGCCTTCAAAAAGTAATGTGCACTAAAATCAACCCACGTCCATTTCTAACATCTTCCTTTATTCACAGGTAACGCATGAAGCAAGAAGTACTAGGCGCAACGGCCCGAATTATAAACTTTAAATTTAAGTCACTTCATCTTTGCATTAGCTACGGGACTTGGCTCCCGGATACGTCCAGAGCTTTTCGGAATTGCTCGGCGCAAGGGGGCCGGCATGTTTAGTCCATAGGCATAAATATTACGGCACACCCTAGTGCCGGGTAGTTCACTTATATTTACCGGTAACAGTGCTTTCCTCTCCGGATAATAGCGAACGCTATTATTCGGAGTTAGTTTCGAAGTAACTTTTTCCGTTTTTAGTCCTTCACTTATTTTCCGTACGCCGACAAGCCCGCAGCCAAGTCACCGAAGGTAAGCCCATTTATTCTTACAACAATACTGTCAAATAATTTCCACATTATTCATTTGCCACTTATTTATATTTATCTAATTCCCACCTAATAAATATTATTATAACGTTGAACTAATTCGTTGCTTGGTTTATTTACTTGCGAGAACCAACTCGATAGGTAAGCCGCGTAAACAGTTGGGTATATATGAATAATTTCGGAAACGTAAATGATATTATTAAAGTTGTGCCGACGTTCGATCCAAGTGACAAGTCGTTGTCATCAATGCAATTTGTTGGTAGGTTGGAACAACTGTTACGAGTCAATCCATATGATAACGTCTAATATTAGCAAAAATCGTCGCTGACTAGTCTCGGATTTGGCTGAAACTTTGAGGGACACTTCTTTAGGGTCCTAAAGGAACAAATTTACACACATTTAATTTTTATAACCACTCGTTTTGGACTGGTCGAATTACAAAGTTGGAAAACGTCCTTTTAAGCCTTAACTTATTATTGCGTACAAATGTTTCTATTAGAGATATCCTTACGTTCAATAGTGCGTTTTTAAGCTAAAAGAGAGTAGTTTGTTTAAAAGTAAATAATAAATCATATAGCGAGTCCTGGTATTAAAAATCTGGTACTGAAAATACGTAGTTTTTATCCTTTTCTTGTCAATTTTAGCTGGCTCTGGTGTCTTCGCTGTTTTGAGTAGTCACTCAATTTTTTTGCAGAAATTAAGGGTACATATCCTAGCAGAAACTAATACGGCTGATACATTAGCGCAAATTCCGAATTATCTCCGCTTTTGGGAGTTAACTTGAGCATAATCTTTATTATAAACTCCCAAAAATGAAGAAGATTTGAGCGGCCACCACAAAATGTTCGCTGGCAACACTATTCAGATAAATAAACGAAAACTGCAAGAAAACGCTTATTTCTTGCAATTTACCGCTATTTGCCGTTAGAAATAGTAAGGGCAACTACCAAAATTACGATTTACCGCTACTGCACACTAGAGTCACTATAAAAAAAGCAATTCCCAGTGACATCTAGTTTTAAATAGCAAGTAATACAACACAAAGCACTAGATGGCGCGATTGTTAATCTTCAATTTTGTGTGTATCAGGGTAAAATTTGGATCTGATTAAAGAAGATTTATTGGAGGTAATCTCCGTCGGCCAAAAAAGTCACTCCTTATAGATAAATTATTAACTCGAAATTTGTAAGTTTTCAAAAATTGTGTGTTTTCAGGCTCTAAAATGGGCATGTTTCTCAAGAGAAAGAAATACGAATTTTTCAAGGACTCCCGTCCTGACTTTTAGCTTCTAATACCTCAACATTTCATTTTGTTATTTTCATACTAAGGGTCTCTGCTGATGGATCTCCTAAACCAATATAATTTTTTTTGTCAAAGTAAATTTTCGTATAAATTTGAAAACTTTTTTCAAGCAACTTTTACATAGTCTGAAAGCTTGAATAAAAATTGAAAGCTTCTTATAAAACGCCTTTCTCCACACTCAGACGTTTTAAAATTCTGGGAAACATGTTCAGAGAAAGAATTAAAAATAATTGTTGAGATTGTACTTGCTGTTCCTGCCACACAAGTCTCGGTAGAGAGAGTATTTTCAATTAGGCTTGTTACTGGATTTACTGTTGTTCCGTTTTTTTTCACAATTTTCCGTATCCGAAAACGGTCCGGAAACTATACTGCTGGACTGATTTTCTGTTGGTTCGTTGTTTCGTAATTTTGCGTATCAGAAAAAGTGAAAAAAAAAACACAAAAAATCATGATAGAATGCATCGGTTTTAGGAAAGTTTTTTGTACTTTTACAGACATACGTTTCGTTCGCAATTTTGTACGGAAATTTTGCTGGCTGGGAATATGTATATTTCTTTACATAATTATAACCGGTTCACGAACCGGTTCAAGTTTTTTCAAAGTGGTTCGAACCACTGAACCGAACCACCCAGATTTTCGGGAAGTGGTTCGAACCACTGAACCGAACCACAGCGATTTTTGGATTGGTTTCCAGCCCTTTTCGAAATACTGTGGCTAAGAAAAAAAATCAATGTGCACAAGAGAAATGGTACGTCTCAAAGGTTTTGGAGGCGGAGTGTTTGAGTGCTATGACAAAATAAAAGTCATAATGGAATAATGTGCGTGTTTGTGTACATTTGTTAGTGGTTGATGATAATTTGATTGAAAACGATATTTTGCTTGGACGTGATGTACTATGTTCAGGTGAAAATAAATTCATAACACTAGTTTACAAATAACACTGGTTTACAGCCAAAATGCACCAGAGACGCCATAGTGAAATTCCTATGTAAAATCACCTCCTAATTCCGAAAATCAAGGTTATTTTTACTTGAATGGTACCGTTTTTGAGATATTTACGATTTACCGTTATTTCAAAAAACAAAAAAGATGGCTCCACTTAATCGTGTATATCTCAAGAACAAACTGAGCTCTTCCAAAACGGTTTGAAAAATTTGAAAGCTAATAAAATTTACTATAATCAGTACATACAACACTTTTTGCTAGGTCCTGCAGATTCAAACATATTGAACAATCATTACGGATTTTTTTAATTTTTTTTGTAAAAATATAAAAAAATGTGTACTTTGCGAGGAAGCATCTCGAAAACTTTTTGTTTTTTAGCAGATATTTTCCCCCCCCCTCTAAGCTCTGTTTTATTACAAAAAAAACAAGCTATCAGTGAACAAAATCGATGAACTAATACAAAAGTTATAAGCATTCAAGTAAATATATCCATTTAATGCTTAAGTACCCTACTGGTACATATGTGTTAGTATTCGTATATCAGTTAGTTAGCAGGTAGATTTTCGAAAAGTTATTAGATACAAAAAGCTGTTAGTATCGTTTTCTCAAACCTAGGTACATTTTAAACAAGAGCATATTTTTGAGGCAGGGAGTGTTTTCTTTGTAGAACTAGGGAACCTTTTTGTTTAGGTAGGCTTGAATTTTTACTGGATCTAAGTATAAATAAGAGTACATGCGCCTTGTTCCTTCATAATATCTGCAAGGCTCGCCGGATACTGTTCAGTTTATAATTGCAGTTTATAACCCGTCATTTACTTAAAAATAAAAAATGAATAAAAGGGCGCGAGAGTTTGAGTGTACAAATGATCCAGATATGTTCTGTTTCATCTGCGGTCAATTTATTGTTAAAAGTATGAGACGTGTGTTTTCAAATCCTTTGAAAGTTACATACTATAAGTGTTTTGGAATTGAGCCTAAAAACCATGGACACCGAACACTGTGTGCACCACATGCCGAGTCGAATTGATTTCTTCGGAAACCGGAACAAAAAGGTACGTTGTAAAAATTAGGAATTTGTTCTCTTTTAATGCATAGCTGACTAATTTCTGAAACTATCTATTTAGGCGACGTGTGAAATTTATTACACCAATGAAGTGGAGGGAACCAACTTGCCATTCAACGGACTGCTATATTTGTACTACAAAAGTACTTAGGGTTGGAAAGTCCAGAAAAGTAACCTATGCGAGCGTATCTACAGTGTCATTACCAGAACTAATTTCAACAGAAGCGACATTGCCAGAATCAAATTTAACTTTAGTTCCGGCTCCAGTTTCATTGTCAACAGTAGTATCTGATTACGCGGCATCATGTTGTACTGAATTTCAAACGGAAAACGAAAGAAATTCTTTGTCACAAGCACAACTCAATGATTGGATAAGGGATTTGGAATTGTCAAAGGAAAAGGCCGAACTACACGCCTCTCGAATGCAACAATTTAAATTTGTTTCATCCGATGTTAAGGTAATATATTATAGAACTCGTCACGAACATTGTGGATCAATACCAAGTGTAAACTCTTCTGCATAGACGTCAAAATTTCAAAATGAGTTTAACACCTGTTTGAGATTGTGGTTGATAACAAGTGTGATATCATAGACATAGTCGTGAAAACTTCAAAGTGAATTTAGTCACCTGTTTTTAATTTCCTTTTTTGTCTCACTTCTGTCCATCTTCCCATCTCTTTCTACCATTAGGTAAAAGATAAGAGACCGCCATGTTGATGTGTGCAGGATGTTAAACAACGCCATTTGCTTTTCTGTTATTCGGTGCTGGCGACATTTTAATATGTGCAGGATGTAAACAAACCGACATTTTAATGTGTGTTGTCAAAAGAAGAGTTCACACTTGGTATTGATACACAATGGTCACGAAGAATTTTCCAAGTACTATACGAAGGAGGACAGTGTTTGTTACTGCAAAGACATTGCTGGTCTATTCAAACAATTTGGTGAACCATATGATTCAAAAGAGTGGCGATTGTTCATAGACGGCAATAAATTAAGTTTAAAGGCCGTATTATTGCATATTGGCAACCAAAAGCCATCTATCCCGATCGCGCATGCAGTAAATACGAAGGAAACATATGAGATAATGCAAAAATTGCTCAAGTTAATCAAATACGAAGAACATGATTGGAAAATATGTGCCGATCTTAAAGTCGTTGGAATGCTATGTGGTCTACAAAGTGGATACACAAAATACTGTTGCTTTCTATGCAAATGGGATAGCCGAGCTCGTCAAGACCACTACATCATAAAGGATTGGCCAGAACGAATCGAGTTTCAAGTTGGTGTAGATAACATAAAATACTCTCCACTTATAAAGAAGGAAAAAATAATTCTACCTCCGCTCCACATCAAGCTCGGCCTTATCAAAAACTTTGTGAAGGCTTTGGACAAAGAAGGCGAAGCTTTTCATCATTTGAAGACAATCTTCCCAGAGATTTCAGAAGCAAAAATAAAGGAAGGGATTTTTGTGGGACCGCAAATAAGGAAAATGATGACCAATAACCATTTCAAAGAACTATTGTCACCAGTGGAGGCAGCAGCGTGGGATTCTTTTGAAAAGGTCGTTACTTCTTTTTTAGGCAAACACAAAAGTCCTAACTAGGAGATGATAGTGAACGACTTAATCAAAAACTATGCGGAAATGGGTAAATAAAAAAACATATTATAATAAATTATATATTACATAAATTTACATGAGAATATATAGCCATAAATCTGAATTCATCGTCCAGTTCCCAACAAACAAGAACGGGAAAAATATAAACAAAAAATTTGTTCTGAATTGAAAGATAAATCCAGCCTAAGAAAATTATATACTAATGTGTCACTTATGTATTTATCTAATTTATCTAATTTTTCCCGCAAAATCTTGGCGACGAAAGTGACGAGCATGGCGAAAGGTTTCACCAGCAAATGAAAGTGATTGAAAGTCGGTATCAAGGATTCTGGGATGTCGCTATGATGGGCGACTACTGTTGGTTTCTCATAAGAGAAACCGATCCTAATCTAAATAAGCGTCAAAACAAGACACATAACTTTTTCAATTATAAAATAAGATCATAGAGCTAAGACAGAACCATATGTACATATGCTATTATTTGTAGGGTACTTAAGTATTAAATGGATATATTTACTTGAATGCTTATAACTTTTGTATTAGTTCATCGATTTTGTTCACTGATAGCTTGTTTTTTTTTGTAATAAAACAGAGCTTGGGGGGGGGGGGGGGGGGGGGAAATATCTGCTAAAAAAACAAAAAGTTTTCGAGATGCTTCCTCGCAAAGTACAAATTTTTTTATATTTTTACAAAAAAATTTAAAAAATCCGTAATGATTGTTCAATATGTTTGAATCTGCAGGACCTAGCAAAAAGTGTTGTATGTACTGATTATAGTAAATTTTATAAGCTTTCAAATTTCGAATAGCTCAATTTGTTCTTGAGATATACACGATTAAGTGGAGCCATCTTTTTTGTTTTTTGAAATAACGGTAAATCGTAAATATCTCAAAAACGGTACCATTCAAGTAAAAATAACTTTGATTTTCGGAATTAGGAGGTGATTTTACATAGGAATTTCACTATGGCGTCTCTGGTGCAGAAAAAAAGTTGGAATTTGTGATCCAGTGTAATTAATTTGAAAAAATACGAAGGTATTCATCTATATGGGTGAATTGGCACTAACATGCCGAGCTCTGAACATATTTTGAAAAATTTTTGTATGGGCAGGTTTTCGAGATATCGGTAATTTTGTGTTTTTTCAGGTATCACTTCATTCAAAAATTCTTTTCGACAATGCTACAAAATCGATGGACCCAAGCGATACCTCGTTCGAAAGGAAATTAAAATACGCTTCCAACGACGTATAATATGTAGGGGTGGACCAAACCTTTGCTGAACAATAGCTGGTCAAAGTCGAAATTTTGTCTAATTTTTACGGTTTTTGAAAACATTTTGATTTTGAAAATGGGGTTTTTATCCGTAGTTGTAAAAATCAGGAACTTTTTATTTTTACTAAAATTAATGTGTATAATTACAAACACTTTAAGCATAATATTACCAAGATCTAGTGAAAACTGTATTTTTTTAGATTCACAATATCTTACTTCCGGGAAGTGGACCAAGGAAACGATCCATTCGAAAATATCTTGTATATGTGCGTTTTCCTTAAAATTTGGTACATGGATAGTGTTCGGGCACGATAGCCGAAGGGGGTTGCCGTTTCACTCACCCGATCAATTTCCAATGACAAATAAAAGAAATGGAATTAGTATAAGTGGTATACTAGGTATATATAGAAAGATTTATTGTAAGAAAGATACAATAAACAATTAAAATGAAATATAGAGGTCGAACTCTATGCAAGTAGTGTAACTATATAATTCAAATTATAAAGATTACCTTTAAATATACGTATGTATATATATATGCGCGATGCAACGATGATGGAGGTAGCTCGATGATGATATGTCAATGTCGAAAACAAGACTGACTTTCCATCACCGAACAGTAAAACTTCACAGCCACTTTCGAATATAAGCCACCGGCATTCTTCCCACAGCGGTGTCGCTTTGCAGCGAGAGCCGATGTGGAAAGACCACCAGGGTCCCACAATATTGAAGGCGGTCTGGCTTCAACATTGCCGCCGGCCTTGCAATACGTCCGAAGTGGATGTGCGTCGAACCTGACCGTCATACAATTCCTACTCGTGTATACTTAAGACTATAGTAAGTGCGTGCACAAAGGATTATTGTTGAGCGATTCATATAATTTGTTTCGATTTCATTTGTTTTACAAAATAATTCAAAAAATGCATGCTTACAAACTATGACCCAGGAGGGGGCCGCTGCACTTTCAAATTACCCAGTGCAAAGGTACTATTTATAAAAAGTTAACCGATGACCCAGTAAGGGGTCGCGATGCCTTAAAGGGCACACGGGCCAGAAAGGACCCAACCGAAAAGTGAATTTTGGGCTGTAGGAAAGCCCGTAAACGAGATAGTTTCCGCTCGCACTATTTTGTGGTGGACATCACCACCGAAAATTATTGCCACGGCAGAAGAGGTGTGAAACCCAGGATCGGCCAGTTTCAAATTCTCGAATTTTTCTCGCACTGGTTGACCGAGATGCCGAGCTGGGGTTTTCAAACCAATTTCCGATACGACGCGAGCTGCAAACGCGAAGCGAACATGCGGATCTCCGACAGAGCTGACCTGGATCTCACACATTTCCAGGTTCGCAACCTGTAAAGCACGCAGGAGAAGGTGCTGTACCAATGACCCATCGATCTTACTGGTTTGCGAACAAGGATCAAGCAAGGCTCTGGTCAGGACTTTTCGTGATCCGGCATGGATATAGATCGCAACGGTCGGCAACACGGTTACAGTTCCGGAGAGCTGCGTTAGGAGAGGCGGTAGCTGATAGCGAGGAGATAGCCGGGCATGGGAATGCAATAGCGTGTGATGTCTGTGATGACAGTATCCACACGTGCCCTGACTTTGACAATTTTTCGTGGTATGTGAGTGCGCTAAGCATCGCGAACAATAACGATGCAAAACCACGAGACGTAACCGACGCTCGTAGTTTGCGTCGAGAAAGCGTTTGCAATAACGGAGCGGATGCGAGCGATGACAAACGCGGCAATTGGAGGTGTTCCGTTTTGGTGGTTGTTGCGGACGACGAGTTCTTGTTGGTGATGATGATGCTGGTGGTGTCGAAGAGAAGGGGCACCTTGGGAGTGCGCAACTTCAACCAACTCCATGTCACGGTTGTATGAAGCTGGATACGAAAAGAAAAGTAAACGATGGTTAGTGTGGCAAAACGACCAATTTGCCTATAGGGCGCGTTACCATTCCCCTTTGGGTGCGAATATCGGCGACTCTGACCCTTTTATCTGTTCCCTGATAAATCTTTATAACCCTGCCCAAGCGCCACTCGTGAGGAGGGAGATTTTCATGTCGGATGACGACTAAGTCATCCACGGCGATATCTCCTTGAGGGAACTTCCATTTATAGCGTCGATGAAGCTCTTTTAAATATTCTTCTTTCCATCGAAGAGCATGTTGATGGCTGAGGGCCTTTAGCTTTTGCCAACGGTTAATAATTGAAGTTGGATTGGCTTCGATAGTGGGTTCAGGGGGAGCTAAGATAGGTCCGCCTGTAAGGAAGTGACCTGGGGTTAGGGCGGCGCAATCGGTAACATCAACAGAGTTTGGTGATATTGGCCTAGAGTTAAGACAGGCCTCAATCCGACAGAGCAAGGTCTGAAATTCTTCAAAAGTGAATTTTTGCGATGCAGCCGCCCTGCGAAAGTGAAATTTAAAACTTTTAACTCCCGCTTCCCAGAGTCCTCCCATGTGGGGGGCCCCTGCTGGGATGAAATACCAGGATACCTCTTGGTGGCTGTAGGAGTTGCACACAGACTCCTTCGCTATATTGAGGAATTTTTGGTGCTCTTTTTTCAACACTGTTGAAGCGCCTACGAAATTGGTACCATTATCGCTAAATATGTTTTTAGGGCAGCTTCTACGCGAAACGAACCTAGAGAATGCACCGAGAAAGATTTCAGGCGAGAGTCCACTGGTGGCTTCAAGATGAATTGCTTTCGTAGAAAAGCAAACAAATATGCATACGTATCCTTTCGTTATTTTATAAGAACGGCCGGAGTAGCTTTTGACGTCGATGGGGCCGGCGAAATGCACACCTGTATTTTCGAAGGGTCTGGAAAGGGTTGTTCGTTCCTCAGGTAGAGCTGCCATAATTTGGCATTGTTCCTGCTTTTTATGCACGACACAAGGTTTGCAGGTATTGATAACGGTCCTTATTAGATTTTTAGCTTTCGGAATCCAATAGCGTTGGCGTATCAGTCGTAAAACAAGTTGATTTCCTCCATGTAACGAGATAGCATGGAAGAAGCGAACAAGCAACCTTGAAAACGAACAACTATAGGGCAGAAGAGTCGGGTATTTTTCATCATAGGATAAATCTTTCGAGTTCTCCAAGCGACCATTAACCCGAATTACGCCTTGGCTGTCTATGAATGGGTTCAAGGTGAGAATTTGACTTTTTGGGGAAATTGGAAGTTTCGATGTTAAATTCCGATGTTCCTCCTCGAAATGTTTCATTTGCGCTAGGATTATAAGTCTCGTACGAATTTTTGAAATCTCCTCTCCTGACAGGGCCCTCGATGGGTATGAATGAAAACTACGCGTGTGTCGGTTAGTCCGGTTGAAAAATCGAAAAACGTATGCGAGAACGCGCAATGCTCGGGGAAACGATGAAAATCTGTCCACTATATCCTCGTTGCTTGTCATCAGTGTGGTATGTATTTTGACTTGCCGTGCTTCCAAAGATGCTTCTCCAATTCTTTCCTGCTGCGTTGGCCATCGTTCTGCGCCTTTCGTTAGCCATGAGGGGCCATACCACCACAGCTCTTTCGAACATAAGTCCTGGGGGTACACTCC
Source organism: Campiglossa producta (assembly GCA_964058755.1). NCBI lineage: Eukaryota > Metazoa > Arthropoda > Insecta > Diptera > Tephritidae > Campiglossa > Campiglossa producta. The sequence continues at coordinate 565,081 of CAXKVI010000023.1, read as the reverse complement.
TCTGCTTCCCAGATCTGCCGGATTGTCCTTTGAATCGACATGCCTCCATTGTCGTGATCCCAATATTTCCTGAATTTTCGCCACTCGATTAGCGACGAAAGTGGTCCACGACCCTGGACGTTTTCGTAGCCACGCCAACACAATGGTGGAGTCTGTCCAGCAGAATATGTTTTCCGGTTTGAAAGGGAATTCCTCGTGAAGGGACTTAAGCATATCGCTTACTAAAACCGCCCCGCACAATTCTAACCGAGGAAGTGAGATGGTTTTTACCGGTGCATCTTTGGTTTTTGCCAGTAAAAGGTGTGACGAAATTCTATCCTGGTCTTCTACCCGTATATATATCACCCCCGCGTATGCCTTTTCCGACGCGTCGCAAAAGGCATGAATTTGAAAAGGTGACGCTATTGAAAAGTTTACCCAACGCGGAATTTTTATCTTTTCTACGAACTGGTAGTTTTCAACGAAGTTTCTCCACTTGAGTAGGGTTTGCGAGGTAATTGGTTGATCCCACAAAGTTCCATCCGCCCAAATTTGTTGCATTAATATTTTTGCTACAACTACTATGGGAGCTAGCCAGCCAGCTGGGTCGAAAAGCTTTGCTATTGTGGAGAGGACCTCCCGCTTTGTGTAGGTGTCTTTCGATGGAAGGGTTGAAACGCCAAAGAAAAAATAATCTCCTTTGGCATTCCAGCGAATACCTAATGCCTTTGTAGTACTGGCCTCGTCTAATGTTAGGAACTCCTCGTTTAGTAGATGATCCCGAGGAAGATCGTGGAGGACTTCCTTGAAATTTGAGGACCATTTCCTCAATAAGAATCCTGCACTACCGAGAGCTTCAATTAGCTGGTCTCGTGCCTGAAGGGCTGTCGCCGTGTCGTGAAATCCAGCTAAGACGTCATCTACATACATGCATTTTCGTAAGATCTGTGAGGCCAAAGGGTGGGACTCCTGATAATCCTGAGCTAATTGATGCAATGTTCTAATTGCTAAATAAGGTGCACAATTAACCCCGAAAGTGACGGTTTTCAGCTGATAATCTTTTATACTATTATCTGGGCCACACCTAAAAAGAGATCTTTGATAAGGCCTATGAGACGTGTGGACTAAAATTTGTCTATACAATTTTTGAATGTCGCTATTGGCAACATATCTATACATTCTCCATCGAATCAGAAGTAGGGTTAAATCAGCTTGAAGCGTCGGGCCTACATGAAGAATGTCATTCAAACTGACACCATTCGAGGAGTTGCTCGACGGGTTGAATACTACCCTTAATTTCATGGTTGTGCTTTCGGGTTTTAAAACCGCGTGATGAGGAAGGTAAAAATGATTCGGAGCGTGTTCCATGCTTGGAGGATCGACTTCCTCCATATGATCCAAATCTAAATACTCCTGTACTACTGCATCATATTCTTTCTTAAGATCGGGAGTTTTAGCTAATCTTGCCTCACTGCGAAGGTATTGCCGAACTGCAATCGGTCGTGACGCTCCTAATTTAATATCCGTTGGATAAAAGTTCTTAAATGGTAATGTTACCACGTATCTGCCTTGCGAATCTCTTGTCGTCGTTTGGGTGTACAGCTCTTCACAGAAGGAATCCTCATCAGTTTGTGAGCCTTTTCGCGGGACTTCTTCTAATTCCCAGAATTGACGTAGTTGTCGATCTATCGCGACGTCGTCTCCGATTGAGACTTTTGTCGCAAAGCAAGAGACGTGTGCAGTGGAGTACGCCCCCGTGACGATCCACCCGAACACAGTCTCTTGCGACAAAAGGTTGTGGTTACTACTACGTCTAACCCCATCTAACATAACCTTTGGGTACAAGTCTCCGCCTATTAGCAAGTCTATAGGTGCACTCTGCAAGAATTTCGAATCTGCTAGAGGCACTTTGGGTAGATGATCGAGTATGGATGCATCTAACGAAGTTGAGGGTAGGTTGCCAGTTATCTTAGGGAGAACCAACGCCGTTGTTTCTATAAACAGGTTAGGGTCCCGAGGTGAGCCTAAAATAAATGAGCAAACCTTCGATGCGTTGCTTGAAACCTTTTCGTTCACACCCGAAATCACCGCATTTGTATTCGAGCATGGGAGCTTTAATATTTTTCGAAGTTTATCGGATATAAACGATGCTTCTGAAGCAGAATCAATTAAAGCGCGCGCGAGATAGGTAGAGCCCAAGTGGCAGATATGAACCATGGCGGTTCCGAGAAGAGCTGAGGAGGACCCGACTGACAGGGCGCTATCTACGACTGAAGCGGACTGTATATTTGCGTGGAATACTTGTGAAGCGGTTCCACTTGCGATTTCCTTCGAAGGTTCGTTGGTTGATGTCACTCTATGAAGTAAGGTGTGATGCCTACTTTTGCATTGACCGCATGAATACTGACTTTTACAGTCCTTCATTGCGTGCCCTTTCATGAGACAGTTAAGACAGCAATTATGTTTCTTTATCGCGGCGAATCTTTCATTAACCGATAGTGCCAGGAACTTGGTGCATAGACGTAACTGGTGTGGCTGCTTGGGACATAGTATACACTGCGTTGTGGAGACGTTTGTAGCCAACGACACCTTCTTTTGACCCGAATGGTCGTAATAGGATGTTGGCTTTTGTTGTTGCAGCTGTGAGGTCGAGGTACTAGCGCCTTGTACGTCCACGATGGATTCCAGAGTCCTGAATCGTTGCGTGACAAATTTATCCATCTGGTCCCATGTCGGTATCTCCGACTTGTTTGATACGCTTTGCTCCCATAAGCTCAGCGTGGCACCTGTAAGTTTTTTGGAACATAAAAATACTAAAATGGGGTCCCAATTTCCCACGTCGACTCACGCTAAATACTCAATCAAAAATTAAGCACCAATGAATAAAAACACGCTAAATACTCAATTTTGTCACTATTCACTATTAGTTTAATTTTATGTTACCGTCTCTTATCTTTATTATATTTTATTTTGCTCAACAATTAATCACTTACAAAAAATTTGTGCACGCACCTGTTTATAAAATTGTTGATTTTTTGTTTTGATTTGCGCTCCGTTTTTTTTTTCTTTTTTACTTCTTTGCTGCTAGGTATGTTCTTGTGATATTTGTGTTTGTAATTCGGATGTCTCGTTTTTTTTTTTTTTGCTTTGTTTTTGTATAATGCCGATTTATTTTATGGTGAGATCCGGCTCGAAGGACCAAATATTCGGGCACGATAGCCGAAGGGGGTTGCCGTTTCACTCACCCGATCAATTTCCAATGACAAATAAAAGAAATGGAATTAGTATAAGTGGTATACTAGCTCGATGATGATATGTCAATGTCGAAAACAAGACTGACTTTCCATCACCGAACAGTAAAACTTCACAGCCACATTCGAATATAAGCCACCGGCATTCTTCCCACAGCGGTGTCGCTTTGCAGCGAGAGCCGATGTGGAAAGACCACCAGGGTCCCACAATATTGAAGGCGGTCTGGCTTCAACAGATAGAATTAAGCCTAAATGAACAGGGATATAGAGGAAGAGGGGTAGAAGGAAAGAGGGCAATGGAAAGGAAAAGGGAGGGAGATAGGAAAGAGAGTTGTACGAAGGAAGATAGGAAGACTAGGTGGCAAACCTGCGTGAAATTTAAATAATTGGAACACGGTCGCAAATACCTTTCACTTGATACCCATATAGGCCATATTAACCCATTTTCGGCCGCTGGTCGATTTTTCGACCACCAACTTTGGACATCTATATTTTTGAACTAATGTAATACTTTTGTGATCTGTTTGCATTGCTAGTTAATTTAGAACCTCTTTAGTACTAAGAGTGCAAAAGTTTTACCAAAAATAATTTAACTACAATTTTAGTATATGGATGAATTTACTACCAATTTTAGTCGTTTTTTGTTCATATAAAAAAAGAGAAACCAAAAATAAAAAAAACTTTGTTTCAAATTTTTTTTAAAGAAAAAAAAATAAATTGAGAGTAAAACAATTCCAATGTCAATTTTGCAATAACTCTAACATTTTAAAGCACGTACACGCAGAATAATTTTCATGTTGAATCAACACTTTTTTAACACTTTTTCAGGTTATTATTTTTCAACACTATCGCTCATGTTGTTCTAACATGAAGCTACTGTTTCACTGTTCCTACATGTTAAATCAACATGAAGGAACAGTGTGAATTTAACATGATCACAAAAGTTTGAATCAACATAATTTCCTGTTGATACAACATTATTTTTCTTGTTAAATCAACACGATCAGACATGTTAAATTAACACTATACTATGTTGAAATAACACTTTCGTCCTGTTAAATTTACACGATCTATCATGTTAAATTAACACGATCATCATGTTACATTAACACGATCATCATGTTAAATTAACACGATCTATCATGTTAAATTAACACGATCATCATGTTAAATAGTCAAAATGAGGCCATCATAGAATTAAAAAAATAGTGGTTGTTATAATATAATAAAAATATTAAATTATAGCAGCCCTTTCCAAAATTATTTAAGGCAAATGCCATGCAAATATTCGATTTTCGAGATTTTATGTTGCGCTTGATTAATGGAATTATGAGATTGTGCTTAACAAATAGCTACTAATATATGCGATCGTTTTGAGCAGGTGAAGAACAAAAAAAATATTAGGTTAAATAAATTGTAATAGTTAAGATTAAAGGTTTTTAAATATTAAAAAAACATAATTTTAGAAAAAAAAGAAAATTCCACAACCGGGTCTTTAGTGGTAAATTTTAGGAAATCAGGGAGCAGGAAGTAAACCATTTAATAATAAACGAAATAGAATTTTCTTCATAAAAATGATGGGCCCGTTTATCAGAGTTAATTTTCTAGATTTTTTATTCAAAAATCCCCTTTGTTCTCTTAGGAAATTGGATTTCGTTCGAAATTTGAGTTCTAAAATTTCTTTATTTTACTAGAATTTTATTCGAGTGAATTTAAGTTAATTTCAAAGTTTCTAGCTAGGAAAAAGCTGCATAAATGCACTTATTTGTACATATGTATGTACACGAGCATTGCATGCAAACAAAGAAAAATTTGATTTTTTGATGAAAATTTTTTTTTTCACTTTTATCAAAATCATGAATTTTCAATCACTAATTATGTTTTTGACCCGAAACCCCGTTTTTTACTTTTTTGGATTTACCTGAATTTTTAATTTAGATAAAATTTAATTTAATTCGGAAGATTCAAAAATATTAAAATATGCACATGTACATATGTATGTAGCAAGGTATGAAACCGATTAAAATAATATGAATTTTTATAACATTTTTTTTTAATATAGTAACAATATATATCCGGCAAATCCACTTTTTTCTGGGTATTGGACTAAATCATCTTTTTTTAAAGAGATAAGTAACAAAAATGCGTTCCCCATTTTCGAAGTTAGCCTCCAAAACTTAGTAAAGGGCTTTCGAAGTTGGACCCTTCGAAGATTTGTTTAAAAATTGGAAAAGGTTTAACGTGGGCGTGGCCTTCTGGCTCCTCTTACTTCATTGGTACACTTTCTTTTTATTTGAAATTGTATTTTTTTAATTTTTTAAACAAAACAATTAGACAACCATATTTTCGAAGGGTCCAACTTCGAAATTCGAAAGCCCGTAACTTATTTTTGGAGGCTAACTTCGAAAAACGGGGAACGCCATTTCCTTACTTACGTGTTAATCTCTTTAAAAAAGTTGGTTTGGTCCAATACCCAGTCGGCTGCTGTAGATTGTAACAAATATTACTAACGCTATGTATGGATGAAATTTACCACTTTTCCTAACCACTTTTTTCCCGGATCTCCTAATTTTTTTTCGATGCCATCATTCAGCTATATATATATAACGTGTCTTTTGTAACATTGCTTGTTCCCGCAAAAATAAAAAAGGCATACAAAAGTTCAAAACCGTTTGGAACCGGTTCCAGCTAGTGAAAAGGTTTCGGTTTCGCTCTTTTTCAGATAAAATAATGGTTACGGTTTCGGTTTCGGTTTTGAAAAATGAATCGGTTTTAATCGGTTATGGTTACGGTTTCCGTTTCAGTTTCAGTCCTTGGTATGTACATATGCCATCGATGCCTCGATGCCATCATTCAGCTATATATATTCCCTTTCGGAATTTGATACTGAGGTCAAAACGTGTCTTTTGTAACATTGCTTGTTCCCGCAAAAATAAAAAAGGCATACAAAAGTTCAAAACCGTTTGGAACCGGTTCCAGCTTTTGGAAAGGTTTCGGTTTCGCTCTTTTTCAGATCAAAATAATGGTTACGGTTTCGGTTTCGGTTTTGAAAAATGAATCGGTTTTAATCGGTTATGGTTACGGTTTCCGTTTCAGTTTCGGTCCTTGGTATGTACATATGCACACGAGCAGATATGCAGACAAGGAGAAGAAGAAGAACATTTTTTTTAAACGAATAAATAATCAGGTCCTAAATTGAGAGATTAAAATGTTCATTCAAAAAGGGGATTTTGAAACTCAAAGAAAAAAAACTGTTTTAGGAATTCTAAAAAATAAAATAAATAGATGTATTATTTCGAATATTTCCATAAACATTATATATGCAGCTCACGAAGCCTACCGAGGGCCGCGACATATGTTTGTACATAAAACATAGGTCGGCAGATTTGTAAATGCAGGTGTGTAAGAGAGAACGCTTGATGTTGCGCTGTGTTGGTGCGAACCAATTGAGTTGCGCGTCATTCACTTTATTTTAATTTTTTAATTTAATTCTTCTATACTCATGTGCAGTATCCCTTTATTATTACCTAAAAATACCTACATATACTTTAAGATATTATTTATAGCCTTCTGATATCACGATCAATCGTAATAATAATATTTTTTTATTTTAGAAATATTTCTAAAACTTACAACAATGATTGCTAGAACACATATCAAACATACAATGTATAAATTGTACACAGTATAGATTGTTTAAAGTAAAACAATATCTTTAAGACATAGTTTACAATACATACTTTTTTTTAAATTATTATTTATCATATACATACATACACAGTATTTTTTTTAATTCATTAATAAAATATACACACCCCCCCCCCCCCCCCCCTTTATTCTTACTACTCCCTTCAACTTACCTAAAATAGACATAATTTTTTTATTTTTATTTTATAAAACATAAAATTTTACGTACATATGGGCATATTTTTAAAATTCGCTGAGCAAACCAGCGACACCCCACACGCAATGTGGTTTCGCCACTTGCTCAGCGACGACTAAATCATTTGATAAACAATGAGCGCATCGTGTCTGTGTGATGAGCGCAACTTGTCTGTGTGATAAACGCAACGTGTTTGAATGATCTTAAGATTTATGGCACGCCGACCTATGACATAAAACCATATCCACAACACCACCTACACACAAATTCACGAATAGGAAATTAGAGGATTCGGGGGATAGATCTCCCCCCTTCGTCACTCGAATAATTATGCAAATTTAAATTTTACAGTAGAATTATCAAATTTCCTTCTAGTTAAGAAAAAAAAACCCTCGTGAAGGGTGAATACCTTGCCGCGGTACGAGGGCTTAAGTCGATAGCCACAGCGCTACGCTACCCTTGTGATCATAGATCCGCATGACACTACATCACGAGAGCAGCCTATCCTCTCTGGCGCGACGACAAAGATCTTTCCCCTCCCATTCCAGGGTGTTATGCGATACCGTGCCCATTGGACGTTTGCAGCCGGGAGGCAAATCGTGGCTATAGTCGAACGGAGCCTCTCTGATACCGGACCGCCTCAGAGAGTCTTACCGCGGTATGGGTCTCTGCCGTGGCGGGCGACACACTTTCCCCCACTCTTTCCTTGATCCTAAGCCGGCCTTGTCCGGCAATGGGCCGTCCGAACAAGATGAAAAACACAAAACATTAAACAATCAATAACTTCGTTCACTCCTCAGCAGAGGAGAGCTATGCCGGATCAAGCGAAAGCACAGCGTCGGGGGACAACCTCCACTTCAAAATCAAACAGGGGACCGACAGCGATGGCAACTTCGGGCCGGTCAACCTATAAATCTCTATCAAGTAAGAGTGACTTGATGGGAGCCAGCACCAGTACGGCTGCCTAAGCAACTAAGCGGCGCATGCTGAACTTCCATCAACCGCTGGTATGAAAACCAGTCTCTCAACGCCTGTGGCAATGGTCTCACGACTTAGCCTCAGAGATTCAAAGGAAATAAAAGCAGTAAATGGTCTGTCAGCAAAAGAAGCGACCGAGAAAAACACTGCGGATCCGGACTCCCAAGAGACTTCTCCCTGCCGCTCTGCGTACCTGGAAAAACGATTGGCCGCTAGGATCCTGAAGAAATATGAGGGAGTTCGGCTGTCGCCTCGTTCCAGGAAATGTGTGGAGTTAGCACAATATCTGATACCGGATTTCCAAAGCAGTTATGTGCCAAAGAGGGTAAATGGAAACCCTTCAAATGCCAGAAATCGGACGTGGAGTTAAAATCCCATCCCACCCGGCATCAAAACACCCCCGGAGTGGGCAAACCAAGCTTTGCTGATGTTACCAAGGACAGGCTCCTTATAACCATTCTTGACCGAGGCAATGACCGTTTGGCCATCCCCAAGGACCAATGGCGGCACGTCCGGAACGCTCTCGGAAACGCTGTCATCGACGTTGACTTGGAATCTCCAGGTGGTTCGGCGGCGGTCACGGATGCGGGTTGGCACCAGGGACAGATTAAAATTGTCGCTTGCGACGACGCAATAACTGTAACACTGTGCAAGGCAGCGGCTGCAAGACTGGGTGAAGTGTACGAAGGTGCAAAAATCGAGGTCGTGGACTGGATGGACATTCCGGCTCGGCCAAGTGCAAGGGCATGGATTCCTGCCATCCCTGCAGAGCCTGAGAGAATTCTCACGATGCTGCGGATAATGAATCCGTCCCTCCCGACGCAGGACTGGAGTGTTAGGCAAGTGGCCTTCTCCATGAATAAGGAGGCACTCGAGCCCTTTAAAAGGTGTAATGGGCTAGTGCACTACAGTGTAGGCCAGATAATCATCCACGTATACCGTGGCGATGCACAGCGCGCTGACATCGCGGCTGCACCGGGAGACTCGGAAATCTAAGTACCGCAAGAGGAAACCGACGAGTTCGACGCGGAAAGCATGTTATCTGCCAACTCGGAGATGGAAGACAGGTGGTAGCAGCCCATCCTGAGCGCAATATCTCTAATGCTTCAAACAACAGGGCTCCCGCTACGCCAGCGAGGGACAACCTTTAGTACAAGTACAGGAATTTAGATACATATATAATGGTAAGTATGATTGGTTTACGAAGGCAAACAAATATATGATGAGCTTAGTTGTGTGTGCTTCAATTTAAAGTTTACTTAATAAAATCTCATCCCCCCTTAGAAAAATCCTGGCCACGCCACTGACCACACCGCACATCACCACACCAGAGATCTATTACATATTAGGGTGCACTACCCATAAAAATTTTTGCCACAAAAATAGTGAATTTTAGTTTGAATTTTTATTTGTGAATTTGTCGTTTTTTTAAATCATTTTTAATAATAGTCATAAGTTCTTCAACATAAATTTTATTAGAGTATTGAATTTTTCTCACCGTGATAATTTTTCGCGCCTTTTTTATGTGGGCACGTTAGTTTTGGTGATGGCATATGCGTAGAGGAAATAATTTTCATCATTTTCACCAATTTTTTTTTAATTTTTTTTATTTTTTGTTCACCTTTTCTGATCTCGCGTAGATCCCGTGCATGAATTTAAATTCCTCCTTTTTTCCTCATATGCACTGTTGCTAACTTTCTTTATAAAGTTCATTGTCAACATACCACTTTCACTTTTACTTGCATTTTTTACGCTTTCGGTTCAGCGTTTTTCTTTTAGTTTTGCTCCAAAAATTCTTTTGGCATATAAATTATCGTTTTTCTTTTAATTTTTTCCGATCGCGACCTCGTGTTTTTATTATGTTTTTTTGGCACATGCACAAAATAATGCACATGCACCGAACCGGATAGCAAAACTAAAGATCAATAGAAAAGCACATGGTCGTCGAAAGTTATCATTGAGCACGGTCAAGAGGCCAAAGACCTGAACCGTTTCGGGGATAACTTTCGTACAGTATATGTTGTTTGTTTATATCAGTGACGATCTTTACCTAGCCCGCGGGTGGCCAATTTATTTCTCTCTCATAGATTCGCTCACACGTACAAGTCAAGCGCTCTCTATACATTGTGGAAAATTAAAGTGCGTTTGCGAATCAATTGATCATCAATTGACTGCTACGCGTGAAAGTAGTTTTATTCTTAAAATATTTATTTCTGCGTGTGCAAAGTTTAGGAAAATTCGCCAAGTTTTCGGCAAAACTTGAAACTTCTGGCATGGAGTTTTTAGACTTTTCTCGAGTACGCAGTTTTGTAGCTCGTTGAATTTTACTATAAGATACTAAGCTTAAGCCGTTAATAAAATTGCCTGATTTCTTCCAATTTTTTTCCTAGTTGTTCTCTACATTTTTTTCAGAATTTTTTTTTATTTGTAAATTTGTATTGAAAATATGCATTCTGTTGCCTTACTTCTTTACCAATACCCTTTTAAATTTTTTTTTTTTTATATACTAAAGTTTTGTTAATTGGGTATTTGCAATTTTTTTGGGTGTAGTAAGAAGCCCTCTCATACTTCAACACAATCGCACGGTTTGGTAGTGTGCGTTTGAGCATCGCTGGTTTATATCCCCTTTTTATTTTCAGCTCGTCGCCGTCACACTGGTACCAGAGAGGACTGAAAGCGAAGTGAGTGTAAGAGAAATAAACACACACACACCCTTGCACCCATATTTTTTGCTGAGCGAGAGATTACTCGCAAATATAAATCTCTTTGTTCATACATTTTTTAGAATGAGCGCACATACGTTCATACATACCTTATTATATGTACATGTGTGCTTATGCACAGATAATTAGCAAGCATTAGGCCGGTTGAATTTAAGATTTTTTTCACGAATTTTTGTTTTGCAAATAAAAATTAAATACCTTTGCTATTAGGATTCATCATCATCATTTATTGGCGCTTAACCGCCTAAGCGGTTTTGGCCGTTGCATATCAAAGCACGCCAGTCATTCCTTTTTAGCGATAACTGACGCCAATTGGAAACCCCAAGGGAGTTCAAGTCATCCTCCACCTGTTGTTTCCATCTCAGTCGAGGCCTACCACTTCCTCTGCTGCCGAATTCAGGCGACGATAGGAAAACCTTCTGTGCTGGAGCTTCTTTGTCCATTCGCATAACATGGCCCAGCCAGCGGAGTCTTTGGGCTTTAATTCGCTGGACTATGGCCAGATCTGCGTAGAGCTCGTACAGCTCATCGTTAAATTTCCTTCAATACTAGCCGTTGGCATCACGGGAAGGACCAAAAATCTTCCGGAGAACTTTTCTTTCAAATACTCCAAGGGCCATCTCATCTTCTCTTGACATTGTCCATGAATCTGAGCCATACATCAGGACAGGTATGATGAGAGACTTATAGAGCGTGATCTTTGTTCTTCGAGAGAGGACTTTACTTCTCAATTGCCTGCTCAGTCCAAAGTAGCACTTGTTGGCAAGAGTGATAATCCGCTGGATTTCTAGACTGATATTATTTTCGGTGTTGATACTGGTTCCCAAATAGACGAAATCCCTCACAGTTTCAAATTTGTAACTATCAACAGTGACATGGCTGCCAAGGCGCAGGTGCGCCGATTCTTTCTTTGATGACAGCAAATACTTCGTCTTGTCCTCGTTCACGGCGAGACCCACTTTTTTCGCTTCCTTATCCAGTCCAGAGAAGGCAGCGCTTACGGCGCGGTTGTTAAGGCCAATGATATCAATATCATCGGCATACGCCAGCAATTGCACGCTCTTGTAAAAGATTGTACCATTGCGGTTTAGCTCTGCTGCACGAATTATCTTCTCCAGCATCAGATTGAAGAAATCGCACGAAAGGGAGTCGCCCTGTCTGAAGCCTCGTTTGGTTTCAAATGGCTCAGAGAGGTCCTTCCCGATTCTGACGGAGCTGTTGGTATTGCTCAACGTCATTTGGCAAAGCCGTATAAGCTTTGCAGGGAAGTCAAATTCAGACATGGCGGCGCTGTCAAAAGCGGCTTTGAAATCGACAAAAAGATGGCGTGTGTCGATTTTTTTATCATGGGTCTTCTCCAGGATTTGGCGTATCGTGAAAATCTGGTCGATGGTAGACTTACCAGGTCTAAAGCCACACTGATAAGGTCCAATCAGTTTGTCTACGATGGGCTTCAGCCTTTCACACAACACGCTAGAAAGAACCTTATATGCAATATTAAGAAGACTAATTCCGCGGTAGTTGGTGCGGTTAGCGGGATCGCCTTTCTTGTGGATTGGGCAAAGCACACTTAAATTCCAATCCGGAGGCATGCATTCGTCTGACCATATTCTGCATAAGAGCTGATTCATGCTTTTTACCAGCTCTTCGGATTAGGATGCAATTAATTGTAATTTTTATATTAAGAACGTATTTTGACCTAGTGTAAGAATTTTCTTCCTTTTTACTATAGGTATAAATAAAAACTATTTATTAGATTGCATTTGAAATTCCTTGAAAAGAGTTTTTTTGCGTTTATGGGTTGAGGTTTATTTTTGTTTTCGCAGATAACCTTAATTGCGACATACTGATGGTGCAGGTGTTGCCCCTAGTGGTAACTGATGGTAAATTGGGGTGGTAGAGGAAATATAAAAGATACGTAAGTACTTAAAGACGGACTTTAGTCAGGTGTAAGGGGACTCTACTCGGGAAGCGGAGCCATAATAGAGTCCAAAGGCTATTCACACCTCGTGAACAGGGGTGGGAAGGCTCCACCTGACTCGGACAGATTTCCTCCCGCTTTTCCTATGTCTCTATTTCTGTTGTTTGCAATTCCTACCGAAATTGTTTTGATGAGGGATTGCATTGTCATGGGGTTGTGACAAATGTGTCGGTTGACACTTTTGTCAGATCTCTACCTGTGAACCCCGTTCTAAACAGTCTTCCACCCGATATTGTTGAAGAAGAACGCACCTTACCAAAGGAAACAAGAGTCACCATGGCACAGCTTAGGTCTGGATACAGTGTGAGATTAATCTCTTACTTGTCCAGACTGAATGATACAATTTCAAACACATGCCCTGCATGTGGTAGGACCCCCCATGATACCCCACATCTCTTCAATTGGCCAATTGAACCTACTCCTAACCCCTCTGAATTTTGTGAAATAAGTAATTTAGTATAAAGTTTTAAGTTTTGATGAAAAATTCCGTATTTTCCTGAATTTTCCACAAAGTTGTAAACTTTAAAAAGCACTACTTGTATTTTATTTTTACACATACTTGAATAAAAATAAACAGATGATAAAAAAATTTTAAAGACAACCTTTATATTAAAGCTGTCAAAAAGCCTCAACAAATTGGTCGTTAAACAACGACATGGTTTCGGTATTTTTGGTGTTTGCGCCACCTACCGGAATTGTTTTGATAAGGAATTGCATTGCCATCAGGTTCCGACAAATGTGTCAAGTTTCAAGTCTCTAGATTACGGGAAGTTACTCAAAAAACGATCGGACGATTCCCCCTTTGTTTCAAAGATTGGCAATTATATAGACCAGCGTGCATTCCATCGGAATTTTGATATTTACTATTTGTAGTGTCACTGTGCCCTCAATTTAATGCCAAGCTTCAAGTTCCTAGATTACCTGGAAATTGGTCAAAAGTCGATCACAAAATTCTCAACTTCAAATTAGTTTTCGAAATATCTCGATCCGTGCGCCACCTACCGGAATTGTTTTGATGAGGGATTGCATTGTCATGGGGTTGTGACAAATGTGTAAAGTTTCAAGTTTCTAACTAATCTGGAAGTTACTAAAAATCGATCGCAAAAGTCCAGGAGTCTTCTAAATTTTTTTCTAAAGATTTGCAATTATATAGAACAGCGTGCCATCTATCGGAATTTTGATTTTTACTATTTGTAGTGTCGCTGTTCCCTCAAATTAATGCCAAGTTTCAAGTTCCTAGGTTACCTGGAAATTGGTCAAAAGTCGATCACAAAATTCTCAACTTCAAATTAGTTTTCGAAATATCTCGATCCGTACGCCACCTACCGGAATTGTTTTGATGAGGGATAGCATTGTCATCGGGTTGTGACAAATGTGTAAAGTTTCAAGTCTCTAACTAACCTGGAAGTTACTAAAAATCGATCGCAAAAGTCCAGGAGTCTTCTAATTTTTTTTTTTAAATATTTGCAATTATATAGACCAGCGTGCCCTCTATCGGAATTTTGATTTTTACTATTTGTAGTGTCACTGTCCCTCAATTTAATGCCAAGTTTCAAGTTCCTAGGTTGCTCGGAAGTTGTTCAAAAGTCGATCACAAAATTCTCAACTTCAAATTAGTTTTCGAAATATCTCGATCCGTCCGCCACCTACCGGAATTGTTTTGATGAGGGATTGCATTGTCATGGGGTTGTGACAAATCTGTAAAGTTTCAAGTCTCTAACTAACCTGGAAGTTACTAAAAATCGATCGCAAAATTCCAGGACTCTTTTAATATTTTTTGTAATTATCTCGACCAGTGGGACATCTAGCGGAATTTCTTGTACAACAGTTTGTATTGTCTTCAATTTTTCATATGTATGCAAATTTTCAATAAATTTTCTAGCTTACCGGGAAGTTCCTCAATATTCGTCCCAAAATTTCCATTTTGAAATGAATTTGCCGTATTTCTTGATCCGTGCGCCACCTAGCGGATACTTTTTTCGTTCACATTGCATTGTCACAGAGCCCCGAACTATGTTTCAGGTGTCTAGCTCAACGGGAAGCTACCTAAAAAGACTTTGCAAGATTCCGAAATTTCGTATGAAAAAGGTGGTGCAAACAAGAAAGCGACTTTATATTAATAAAGGTTTTAAAATAGCGAAGTTTGTGAAAAAATAATTTTTACTGAAATTTGCATTTTTCATGGTGGACGATATTTATTTCATGTCCCTTTACTACGTAGGTACATGACTACTTATGTACATATACAAATGTATGTGGCTAAAATTATGTTTAAATAATTGAGTACATATGTTGACGAGATTATACCAACCAATAATAACTAATAACCAAGTACTTGCCAAACAGGCGCAGCGGCCTTTTGAGTTTTTTGATCCGCGAAAAACTTAAAAATCGGAACTTAATTTTTATCCTTGAACGATAAAATATCGCTCAAAGAATAGCGTTTACTGTCGAGCAAAAATATAAAACTCAAGGGTAAGTTTTATTTTCTCTCAAAATAATAAAACTCAAGAAATAAGTTTTACGTTTGATCAAAATAATAAAACTCAAGAAATAAGTTTTACGTTTGATCAAAAAAATAAAACTCAAAAAGTGATCATTACGCTTAATCAAAAAAAATCAAACTCACTCAAACTTTTTTCAATCATTGTAGATTTCGGTTGAGCATGAACATGCCCATTCATGTACTTGAAACTGTTCTACGAGTTAATTTGGTTTTGTGTTTTTCCGACAGGGTGGATACTAGATGTATATTGGAACGATTTTTCGTCATCCCTTGTCAATTTTGGTTTTGTAACAAACCGGTTTCGGTGATCCGCAATCTTCAGTGTTTGATTTCGTTCTGATTTATGTCTATCTCTTGACACGTATTTATAGTCTGGATGCTGTATCAGGTAATGCTAGTATGTGTGTATATGCTTCGTGTGCATGGTTCAATAATCTATGGTTGAACTGACAGCTGTGGCTAACTGTTCTTTCATGCACAGTTAGTTTTTGATCACTCAAACTATCACACTTGAAATGTGGAAAAACAAGTAAAAAGCCAGGAAAAATAAGTATATCGTTTGTGCACGTGTTTTTATGCGTTTGTTGTTTTGCCACTGCCAATGTTGTTTTGCCACTGCTGGTGTGCTCTTGTAGCATGCAACTGTGGCAGTATGGCTTACTAAAGGGTGTTATATTTGTGCAGAAGTACGCTGACAAGCACGCGCTTAGTTCCGGCTTCTATCTCGTCGGCTAATGGGGTGGAATTCCTTCAGATCGTACTCTGCCAATCTATTTACCACCACGGAATGTAATAAACTTTAATTTGTCGCGTGCTATGGATCGAAATACAGCCTCAGGACGAGAATACTAACGTTTTTGTTTGCCCAGAAAATCGTCTTGTAGTAGTCGGCTTAAATGTTACTACCACCTAATTTTTCCCTCCCAACCATGGCCATCCGTGATACTAACCAATACTAATTTGGCGGTATGACCCCAGATTCCATCAACCGATAATTCCCCCCCGACCAACGAAATCAAATACTTCTAATTTTACTCCATGTTTACACTTTTAATTATGTACATTTTCATATCTTAATATAGGTACAAAATTTCATCAATGAAGAGATATTAATCAATTTAAGCCTACTCGTACGCATTGGCGTAAACGTCGCTATATTAGCGTACAAATTCAAATTATATTAATAAAAAAAATAAGTGTCAGCCTGACTTTTTGAATCAACCTTAAGCACCAAAAACTGAATAGGTAACCCAAGTATTTTTGCACCAAATTACTATAGATTTGCAACTACCGCGCGGGTTATCAACAATTCTCTCTACGTTATATACAAATCATATACATACATGTACATTGGTAACTTACAGGTTTTCTTTGCGTTGCTCCCACGATGAAAGATCTTTCATTGTGGTGCTGTTCACAATCAATATAAGCATGTTTCCAGGCAAAGTGGTTGAGAGAGAGAATATGTTGCCAAAGATATCATAATCATAGCAAAAAAAAATTACGTGTTGCCAACGCTTTTATGCATATATACACTGCGGGCAATAGAAATGGCCATCGCTTATGTACTAAAGATTTACGATATTTCTCAACATGACAAGTGAGCACAATTACGGTTTATAGCAATCTAGGTAACTTGTTGCTACACGCTAGTTACATTATGTGCATATAGGTGACACTAAACTTCTAACATTTATGTATGTAGAAATTACTTATTTAATCACATTAATGGTCTGATTTTATAAAACGAAACGCGACGCGAAGAGTCACGTTCACCCAAGTGAAACCCAATTCGTAGTTTATAAATCACTTCGTGACTGTAAGTGACTGTGGGTGAATATGAGTACGTTTCTTACGTTTTTTGGTAACATATAAGAACGCGAACTGACGCGAACAGTCATTTTAGCTGTCAAACTAAACACTTGCTTTTGGGCCGCGTTTGCTGGATTAACTTTATTTATTTCTGATATTTTTTTAGCAATTTAAAAAAAAAAATTAAAAAAAAAACAGAAAACAATTTGAGGCAATTTGATGATAATTTTTAGAAAAAAACTTCGTTTTCGAGAAAAATCCAAAAAACTTAAAATTTGGACTTTTGACATCGTTTTTTAGAACATATTGGATCGATTGGGACTTTTTAAGTTATTTTTCGATATTTGTTTCCTTAAGGGGTCAACTGCTAATAAATTAGTTAAAATTGTGGGAGATAGCTCAAAAGACGGGATTTGGCCTCAGGATCACGAATCCAGAAGCGCTTTTTTAATATTTTGCTTCTCTGGAGATATTTGCGGTCCTACACCATCTATTACATAACACCCTTATATTACATACAACAATTTTCAAACTTCTATGCAAATATAAACATACATATTTCACATAAAAATATGTCTCCTGACATGTTTCAACGCGGTTTGGCACTCGGTAGCTGCTGAGATGCTGAAGTTTCCCAACTTCAACGAAAACGAAGAATAAACAGTCACAAATGCAAAACAAAACACTCAAACACAAACAAATCCTCACTATAACACTCTTTTCACAAAATTTTATAATTTCATAATTTCAACAATAGAGATACGGCAAGAGCACTAAAACATTTTATTTTACTTTGTGGCTGGTTTACATTTTTGTTTGTGTTAGCTAGCAGAATTGCCAACTACCGCGAACGCAGACCTGTCAAACGCAGTGACTGCGTCGTGATAACGTAACTGGATGAACGCGAAAACTTACGTGCTTATAAATTACGAACTTGAGGGTGATGGTGAAAGTGAGTGACCGCGTCGCGTCTAGTCACCGTGATTTAGAAAATCAGGACATAAATCTTTTGTTAATTCGTTTTTTTCTATTACTTCTTTCTTTCTTTTTTTTCTTTGTTCTTATACATATTTAGTTAAGTCTTCACTAACTATTTCACTTTTCCTTTAAAAAATTTTTTTTTTTCCTTTTTTTTTTTGAGGTTATATCAACCTTTTGTACTTCTGTATTTTAAAAAAAAAAAGACACATCTAGGTCAAACCATACCATGGTTTGATTCAGATTTTCTTTCAATTTTTAGCTTCACTATATCTAGTTATACAAAATTATAGGTGATTTCGGCCTCGCTACTGCGAGCAACGTGATACTGAGACGTCATAAAAGGTTATGTTGAGCCCAAAACTCTGATTCTCTTCTGTTTGATCTTATGTACGGAGCAGAGATGTTCTTGTGTCTTGACAGGGTTACGATATTAGATGTAGGACAAGAACCAGATCTATAGAGAAAATTCCCTTTTAGATATTTAATAAGATTATATAAATTTTCATGAATGGCTCTTGTATACGTTTCTAGAGATGAACGATAATGAAGATTGCGCGAAAGGGCTAAGTGCCTTTCAATTTGAAAATTTTATGCAAAAACTTGTAATTTTAACACTTTTACTGAGTTAAAAAAAATACAACTCGTTTGGTTTCAAATGGCTCAGAGAGGTGCTTCCCGATTCTGACGGAGCTGTTGGTATTGCTCAACGTCATTTGGCAAAGCCGTATAAGCTTTGCAGGGACAAAAAGATGGCGTGTGTCGATTTTTTTATCATGGGTCTTCTCCAGGATTTGGCGTATCGTGAAAATCTGGTCGATGGTAGACTTACCAGGTCTAAAGCCACACTGATAAGGTCCAATCAGTTTGTCTACGATGGGCTTCAGCCTTTCACACAACACGCTAGAAAGAACCTTATATGCAATATTAAGAAGACTAATTCCGCGGTAGTTGGTGCGGTTAGCGGGATCGCCTTTCTTGTGGATTGGGCAAAGCACACTTAAATTCCAATCCGGAGGCATGCATTCGTCTGACCATATTCTGCATAAGAGCTGATGCATGCTTTTTACCAGCTCTTCGGATTAGGATGCAATTAATTGTAATTTTTATATTAAGAACGTATTTTGACCTAGTGTAAGAATTTTCTTCCTTTTTACTATAGGTATAAATAAAAACTATTCATTAGATTGCATTTGAAATTCCTTGAAAAGAGTTTTTTTGCGTTTATGGGTTGAGGTTTATTTTTGTTTTCGCAGATAACCTTAATTGCGACATACTGATGGTGCAGGTGTTGCCCCTAGTGGTAACTGATGGTAAATTGGGGTGGTAGAGGAAATATAAAAGATACGTAAGTACTTAAAGACGGACTTTAGTCAGGTGTAAGAGGACTCTACTCGGGAAGCGGAGCCATAATAGAGTCCAAAGGCTATTCACACCTCGTGAACAGGGGTGGGAAGGCTCCACCTGACTCGGACAGGTTTCCTCCCGCTTTTCCTATATCTCTATTTCTGTTGTTTGCAATTCCTACCGGAATTGTTTTGATGAGGGATTGCATTGTCATGGGGTTGTGACAAATGTGTCGGTTGACACTTTTGTCAGATCTCTACCTGTGAACCCCGTTCTAAACAGTCTTCCACCCGATATTGTTGAAGAAGAACGCACCTTACCAAAGGAAACAAGAGTCACCATGGCACAGCTTAGGTCTGGATACAGTGTGAGATTAATCTCTTACTTGTCCAGACTGAATGATACAATTTCAAACACATGCCCTGCATGTGGTAGGACCCCCCATGATACCCCACATCTCTTCAATTGGCCAATTGAACCTACTCCTAGCCCCTCTGAATTTTGTGAAATAAGTAATTTAGTATAAAGTTTTAAGTTTTGATGAAAAATTCCGTATTTTCCGGAATTTTCCACAAAGTTGTAAACTTTAAAAAGCACTACTTGTATTTTATTTTTACACATACTTGAATAAAAATAAACAGATGATAAAAAAATTTTAAAGACAACCTTTATATTACAGCTGTCAAAAAGCCTCAACAAATTTGTCGTTAAACAACGACATGGTTTCGGTATTTTTGTTGTTTGCGCCACCTACCGGAATTGTTTTGATAAGGAATTGCATTGTCATCAGGTTCCGACAAATGTGTCAAGTTTCAAGTCTCTAGATTACGGGAAGTTACTCAAAAAACGATCGGACGATTCCCCCTTTGTTTCAAAGATTTGCAATTATATAGACCAGCGTGCCATCTATCGGAATTTTGATTTTTACTATTTGTAGGGTCACTGTTCCCTCAATTTAATGCCAAGCTTCAAGTTCCTAGGTTACCTGGAAATTGGTCAAAAGTCGATCACAAAATTCTCAACTTCAAATTAGTTTTCGAAATATCTCGATCCGTGCGCCACCTACCGGAATTGTTTTGATGAGGGATTGCATTGTCATGGGGTTGTGACAAATGTGTAAAGTTTCAAGTTTCTAACTAATCTGGAAGTTACTAAAAATCGATCGCAAAAGTCCAGGAGTCTTCTAAATTTTTTTCTAAAGATTTGCAATTATATAGAACAGCGGGCCATCTATCGGAATTTTGATTTTTACTATTTGTAGTGTCGCTGATCCCTCAAATTAATGCAAAGTTTCAAGTTCCTAGGTTACCTGGAAATTGGTCAAAAGTCGATCACAAAATTCTCAACTTCAAATTAGTTTTCGAAATATCTCGATCCGTACGCCACCTACCGGAATTGTTTTGATGAGGGATAGCATTGTCATCGGGTTGTGACAAATGTGTAAAGTTTCAAGTCTCTAACTAACCTGGAAGTTACTAAAAATCGATCGCAAAAGTCCAGGAGTCTTCTAATTTTTTTTTTAAATATTTGCAATTATATAGACCAGCGTGCCCTCTATCGGAATTTTGATTTTTACTATTTGTAGTGTCACTGTCCCTCAAATTAATGCAAAGTTTCAAGTTCCTAGGTTGCTCGGAAGTTGTTCAAAATTCGATCACAAAATTCTCAACTTCAAATTAGTTTTCGAAATATCTCGATCCGTCCGCCACCTACCGGAATTGTTTTGATGAGGGATTGCATTGTCATGGGGTTGTGACAAATCTGTAAAGTTTCAAGTCTCTAACTATCCTGGAAGTTACTAAAAATCGATCGCAAAATTCCAGGACTCTTTTAATATTTTTTGTAATTATCTCGACCAGTGGGACATCTAGCGGAATTTCTTGTACAACAGTTTGTATTGTCTTCAATTTTTCATATGTATGCAAATTTTCAATAAATTTTCTAGCTTACCGGGAAGTTCCTCAATATTCGTCCCAAAATTTCCATTTTGAAATGAATTTGCCGTATTTCTTGATCCGTGCGCCACCTAGCGGATACTTTTTTCGTTCACATTGCATTGTCACAGAGCCCCGAACTATGTTTCAGGAGTCTAGCTCAACGGGAAGCTACCTAAAAAGACTTTGCAAGATTCCGAAATTTCGTATGAAAAAGGTGGTGCAAACAAGAAAGCGACTTTATATCAGAGCTGTTAATTGAATGAATCAAAACAGTTACAATTCAGGATTTATTCATTTTTTCAAATGTTTTTCGTTGAATTTAATTTGAAATTCCATGTAGATACGATTTGACATGTTGAATTCATATTTTCCATTCAAAGAATTAAAGAATGCGAGAAAGTAATTCAGTTTGAACTGAATTGCATCGAAATAACTCTCATTCAATAACTCTCTCAATTGAATTCCAACTTTGGTGAATCAATTCAATTTTTCAATTCAGTACTCTCGAAATTTAACTTTCAGAGGTGATATTTGCGTACTTTCAGTCTTTAACATGCCTGGAATTGATTTGAAGCTGTCAAAATAGTAATAAAACACGAGACTGCCATGTATCATTGTAAAATTTGGCCCTAACTCTAAAATTTTATATGTGATGGATTATGTTTCAAGTCTGTTGATTTTAATGTAAATAGGCCAAAATTTTATTGAAACCATTCAGAAACTGAAAGTTATATTTATATATTTGTTCAAAACTTATTTCGGCTATGATATTGTCTTCGGAAAATTGTTTTGAAACTATAAGCCCGAAAATTTGGTTCCGTTTTCTTTAGCTACGGCAACTCTTACTCAATGTTTTCATATATTTACATACATACATAAAATCTTGCTGTTTTTAGCTGATTTCTCGAAGATTACGGCAAATTTTTCAAGAAGGTAAGTAGAAAATAATCGTCACATAAAAAAGGAACAACATGAAGTGCAGTTCCATCGTTTTATTACAGGGAAAGTGGAGAAAAACGCGTTTGAAAATTCGAAGCGGTAGACGTCAAAATGCAGCGCACAGTGTTAAAATTTAGATAAAAATGCAAACAAAATTCCGTGTTTTATCTACAGACCCGGAGTTGATGGACTCGTAAAGAATATAGCTTAAGGAGGCGAGGTTCTTGTTTAATGTATTTATTTTATTTTGTCATAATATAAACGTAGGAATAAATTTATTGAAACATTTGATTTAATTTAATTTTCACTTTTAATATAATTTCCCTCTGGAATATTTTAAGACATAGAAATTAAAATTACTGTCTACCGCCGCGGTATGATGACTGTGCGCTGACTTGCCATATTGAAAGTACCTGGTGCAAGTACCGAAACAGGTCACACCAAAAATTCTTTGAATAACTTTTTCAAAACGAGGACACCTTCGGCAGTGTTCGGCAACGCTCCGGGGGTTTTTCAGCCAAAATGAAAATGCCTTGCCAGATACTGTGTAAAGTTGGGCCAAAGAAATTGTAGGTCTCGCCAATGTGTACTAAAACTTAAACCACAAATTGGAAGACAGGCTGGACCTTATCCTCTTAGAAGGTATTTGTATTATTATTATTATTATTATGAGTATTCCACGATGTTTGGAATTTGATGGTGCTACGAATGATCTACAGAAAACAGCTATTAAGATTTACATAGGCTAATTATAGACTCATACAATTCAACTCGAAGGTGAAATATGTACATTATTTTTTGATGTGATTAAATTACATATTTGGGGAGGTTTTATCAGTCCGCAAATATTATAATATAACGAAACCACAGATATGTCAGTAATCCCATCTGACTGAAGTAAATGCGCAAAATTCAACACATAGATGTTTCAAGTCAAACTATGGACGTGAGGTAACTTCTTTTTTTTTCAGGACAATTAAAACTCGAAATGTCGGTAAGGCAAATTCGAAAGCGAGGACCATATATGTATGTCATACATTTTACTTAGCTGCTAAATCTTTCAAAAAATCCCACCGATTCTGAGATAAATGCGAAAATAAAAAATTTGGATTTGTCGAAATTGCTACACTGTGAAGAGCGGCCATGTTTTTTTCGGTTTATAAACAAAACAAAAATTTGAAATATGAAAAGTAACAATTTTTTATAATTGACAAGACCTCAATGCAGAACCATGCCTAGCGGGAAATATATTATAATTAACATGTCGTTGCATCTTTGCCTCTGATCTTAAAAAAAAAATAAAAATGTATTATTCTTTACCTAAAAGCTCATCCTAAATCATGAATATTTCATGTATATACATAGTAATTATCATACAAAAATATAAACAAAGCGAAAAACACGTTCGTAAAAGCAAAAATGGCATATCAAGGAAAAGTCCATCGTTTGAAAAAATTGTAACATATTCCGATGTTGCTAAACATTTAGGTGACAGAGCAGGATAGGAAGAGGGTTTTGAAGCATCGAAGCGAATAACGTTCTAAGTTACAAAATCAGAATTTGTCAGGAGAGCAAAAAAACGCTAAAGTCATATATTTTAAATCTATTTTTCTCATCTGTCTCCCTTAACTTTTTCTTTTATATCTTTCATATTATGAGTTTTACACCTTTTTATGATCTTCCAGTGCCGTTACGAATCACTTTCGACGCTTCAATGCAAAATAATGTATGTCACTTTAAATTACCCTACTATTTTTAAATGCATTTTTACAGTTTTGGTGTCAAATTTTAGAAAATTGGTTAACTGGAGAGCAATACAAAATGTTTTATGCAATGAAACTGGTTTTGAAAAATATTACACTTAGAACGTTATTCGCGATGATGCTTCAGCTGACAAGCACTGTATGATTGTTTAGTTCTTTTCCAGCATTTGGTTTACAACACTAATCACATGTCAAAAGCCATTAAAACTTTTCTGTGTATGTACTAATTAAAATTAGAAAAAATCAAAATTAGGCAATTCAAAATTTAAGACTGCCATATTTTCTTTGTTGTCATTTCTTATATAAAATTTGAATAGCACAATAAAATTAAGCAACCCAATGCGCAGGTGTGCTATTTTGCTTTTCCTTGTTTTTTCGTTTTCTCTAGTTTCAAAAGTAAAAGAGCCACGAACACAAAAATTCAATATTTTCTGACAAATTTGTATGAAAATTTAATTTAATGTATTCAGACACAACATTCAACTCATGTAGTGCTCTCAAGTTTTGTGTTGTTGAAATTGTACATACAACTATAAAAGACCTTGTGAATTTCCTTAATAATAAACACTTAAGCTGTAGATGCAACACCGCAACATAGATATATTGTGATAAGTCCTAATACTTATGTAAGATGTCAGAAACGTACCTCACTGTTACAATTTCCTACTGGTGCGCTTATTGTATCATGAAATGTTGTCATTATATATTTTTTCTTTGACATTTGAAGTCAATCCCGGGATTGTTTTTTATTAGTCCCGAAATCTCGAAAAGCAGTTAAAAAATCCCGAATGTTTAAAATAGCTAGTTTTTTACGAATAATATGATATTAAGTTGGATTAAGGCAGTTTTTTGAGCTTTTGGTTTTATATATAATCATAAAAGCAGGGTATAAAAATTAACACCTAATATTACAGCCCACTTATGAATGGAGAGAAATTTTATAAAATTCCTAACTTTTTCGCTTGTTGATTTGCATTAACTTCCAAAGCAGCTAGGAGAACCCGTAAGAAGATGTTTGGTTATTCCCGGTCTTGTACTAATATAAAAATATGTAAAGAAAAAATTATAGGATATATTTAAACTCTACTTACATATTTTTTATATATATTTAAGCATCTTGTTGGTAATGAAAATAATATTGATGTACTGTATTCAGTTTGTTTGTTAAAATGTATAAAATATCTAAATAATACATATTCGGGATCTCGAAACTTTTGGGCTCACAAAACTAAAATAGCTGCCATCCCTACTATGCCTTTAAGGTGCTGTAATTTTTATTAACCCGTTTCTTATCCGTGATAAAAAATGTCCTGAATTCGACACTATCACCGACCAGAACTCCGGTCACCCATTGAAGACTTGTAAAAAGGCGGGATACTACCAAACGGCCACGTCGATTGTAAAATCGCGGATTTATTGCTTTTATGAGCTTTTTTCAGGCACTTCAGTAATATGTACAGTTAGACACAAAATTAAAGATGTCTTTAAGAATTTGGACAAAGTTCAGGGGAGCTTAGCAAAATGGCCATCCAAATTTTCAACGTTTTTGGCAGATTTTTCTTAGTTTTGTAGGACAATCAATTTCAGTGGTATGATGTGAAAGTTAGAACTAATTTAAATATTTTCCTGATTTTTAAGAATTTTTTTCGATGAGGGTGTTAAGTAATATCTTTCATACAACGCATGAACAAAATTTAATTTCGCATAAAAAATTACTTAACACCATCGACGAAAATCGTTCTTGAAAATCAGGAAAATATTTCAGCTAGTTCTAACTTGCATATAATTATACTGCTTGGTCTACCAAACTGAGTCCTCAAAAATTTCATACAAAATCTGCCGAAGAAGTTGAAAGTTTAGATGACCGTTTTACTCTCCTGAGCTTTGTGAAAATTTTAAAAGACATTTCAAATGGTTTCTGTTATACAATTAAATGGAAATTAATTCCACTACTAGTTATTGTTGACTAAAAAATCGAAATAAAATACTCATATTTGGAAAGAATTTCCATATTTCAAAGTATAAATCCAAAAAAAAAAGATTTGATTTTTTTTTCATTTTTCAAAACTGACGTATGTATATGACTAATAAAACCATGAAAGAGCTCCGAATTTTTTTATATTCATAAAAGGCATGAGTTTCAGCTGAACGTAATATTGTGTATTGCCTGTACAACTTGTAGATATGAGAGCAACGCAAATTCATATATGGTAATAGCAGGGCGAATTCGGCAATATTCGCTGTGCGTTCAAGATCTTTAAAAATACTGAAGCACTTTCGAAGTTGTTAAATTTAAACTTGACACTGCCAAATTTTCCAAAACTAAATATGCCAGCAAAAAATTCATTTGCTTTGCAAGTGCCGTTCGGCAAAAAACTGTAGGTCCTGCCAACTTGTAGGAAAACTCAAAAGCAACACACCACAAGTTGGAAAGAGAAGCACGGCTAAAAATCTCGTTAGAGGTTATGATAATAAAATAATTACACATTCATATTTATTTTTTATTTATGTGACAAAAGCTTATTTAATTAAATTCAATAATGTGCTCAGAGGGTTAATAAAATATGCCCGAAAAGCTTCATAACTAACACATCAGCAACACTAATAAGGCAGTTTATGTGAAGACCAGGCATGTTATACCTTTCAAAATCATACTTTTTTATGTTTTAACTTGAATTTTTTTAAATTCACATATTTCTTACACCCGAATAAGCTTTTTCCACTAATTTTATGTTATAGATTATTATAATATGTAATGTAATTTTTTTTTCAAATTCTTCTAGCGTGAAAGGAACTTAAAAACTTTTAGTACTATTTAAGGGAGTAAATTAGCATTTTTCCAAAAACTGATTCGTACTGAATTAGCGGAATTAACTCTCCAAAAGAATCAAATCAACTGAATGGCCATTCTGAATTAAAGAGCTTTTCTTCGTAATTCTATTTTGAATTCTTGTTGAATTGACACTTGGTGGATTTATAAATCATGATTTCTGTAAAGAATTGCTGAATGCGTAAATTGAAGTTAAATTCTTCAACGATGAAAAGAATTTCAAGTACTGAATGAAGAAAAACTATGATTTCAAAGAGCAAAAGATTTAATTCTTTAACAGCTCTGCTTTATATTAATAAAGGTTTTAAAATAGCGAAGTTTGTGAAAAAATAATTTTTACTGAAATTTGCATTTTTCATGGTGGACGATATTTATTTCATGTCCCTTTACTACGTACATGACTACTTATGTACATATACAAATGTATGTGGCTAAAATTATGTTTAAATAATTGAGTACATATGTTGACGAGATTATACCAACCAATAATAACTAATAACCAAGTACTGGCCAAACAGGCGCAGCGGCCTTTTGAGTTTTTTGATCCGCGAAAAACTTAAAAATCGGAACTTAATTTTTATCCTTGAACGATAAAATATCGCTCAAAGAATAGCGTTTACTGTCGAGCAAAAATATAAAACTCAAGGGTAAGATTTATTTATTTGTGTTTTTCCGACAGGGTGGATACTAGATGTATATTGGAACGATTTTTCGTCATCTCTTGTCAATTTTGGTTTTGTAACAAACCGGTTTCGGTGATCCGCAATCTTCAGTGCTTGATTTCGTTCTGATTTATGTCTATCTCTTGACACGTATTTATAGTCTGGATGCTGTATCAGGTAATGCTAGTATGTGTGTATATGCTTCGTGTGCATGGTTCAATATTCTATGGTTGAACTGACAGCTGTGGCTAACTGTTCTTTCATGCACAGTTAGTTTTTGATCACTCAAACTATCACACTTGAAATGTGGAAAAACAAGTAAAAAGCTAGGAAAAATAAGTATATCGTTTGTGCACGTGTTTTTATGCGTTTGTTGTTTTGCCACTGCCAATGTTGTTTTGCCACTGCTGGTGTGCTCTTGTAGCATGCAACTGTGGCAGTATGGCTTAGTAAAGGGTGTTATATTTGTGCAGAAGTACGCTGACAAGCACGCGCTTAGTTCCGGCTTCTATCTCGTCGGCTAATGGGCTGGAATTCCTTCAGATCGTACTCTGCCAATCTATTTACCACCACGGAATGTAATAAACTTTAATTTATCGCGTGCTATGGATCGAAATACAGCCTCAGGACGAGAATACTAACGTTTTTGTTTGCCCAGAAAATCGTCTTGTAGTAGTCGGCTTAAATGTTACTACCAAGGCCTGAAACCGATTAAAATAACGTTCGGGTTACGGTTTCGGTTTTGCAACGTGTTTCGGTTTCGGTTCCGGTTTCGTTCTTCAACATTTATTTCGGTTTCGGTTACGGTTTCGTTCCGGTTTCGGTTACCAAATAAAAACACAAACAAAATAAATTTTACTACTAAAATAGTCAAGTACCTATGTAGCTTCGAAATAGATCTGAATTTTCATAACTTTTTCCTGCTGCCATGATGGGATTTCTCTAATATAATAATAAATTTTATTAACGCTATGCATGGATGAAATTTCTGCAAAACAAATTCCTAGAATTAACTCTACTTTTTTATTAGAAAAATATTAAATGAAATGTATAAATCGCCAAAAACATTAATATGAGTGGTGCTTTCTGAGTCAAGCCTGAACATTTCGTTTTCGTATCTCGTAAATTTTTTTCGGTCGCTTCATTCAACTATAATCAAATTTCCTCTTTCAGAATTTTTATACTAAGGTTAAAACGCGTATTTTGTAACCTTGCTCGACAATCCTCCCTGAAAGTTTTCAGAGTACCTGTTTGTGCCCACTTAAAGAAGTGATACATTAAAAAAATTCAAAACCGTTTGGAACCGGTTCCGGCTTTTGAAACGGTTTCGGTTTCGTTCTTTTCCAGATCAAAATAACGGTTACGGTTTCGGTTTCGGTTTTGAAAAATGAATCGGTTTTAATCGGTTACGGTTACGGTTTCGGTTTCGGTTTCAGTCCTTGGTTACTACCAACTAATTTTTCCCTCCCAACCATGGCCATCCGTGATACTAACCAATACTAATTTGGCGGTATGACCCCAGATTCCATCAACGGATAATTCCCCCCCGACCAACGAAATCAAATACTTCTAATTTTACTCCATGTTTACACTTTTAATTATGTACATTTTCATATCTTAATATAGGTACAAAATTTCATCAATGAAGAGATATTAATCAATTTAAGCCTACTCGTACGCATTGGCGTAAATGTCGCTATATTAGCGTACAAATTCAAATTGTATTAATAAATAAAATAAGTGTCAGCCTAACTTTTTGAATCAACCTTAAGCACCAAAAACTGAATAGGTAACCCAAGTATTTTTGCACCAAATTACTATAGATTTACAACTACCGCGCGGGTTATCAACAATTCTCTCTACGTTATATACAAATCATATACATACATGTACATTGGTAACTTACAGGTTTTCTTTGCGTTGCTCCCACGATGAAAGATCTTTCATTGTGCTGCTGTTCACAATCAAAATAAGCATGTTTCCAGGCAAAGTGGTTGAGAGAGAGAATATGTTGCCAAAGATATCATAATCATAGCAAAAAAAAATTACGTGTTGCCAACGCTTTTATGCATATATACACTGCGGGCAATAGAAATGGCCATCGCTTATGTACTAAAGATTTACGATATTTCTCAACATGACAAGTGAGCACAATTACGGTTTATAGCAATCTAGGTAACTTGTTGCTACACGCTAGTTACATTATGTGCATATAGGTGACACTAAACTTCTAACACTACTAACATTTATGTATGTAGAAATTACTTATTTAATCACACATTAAATCTTTTGTTAATTCGTTTTTTTCTATTACTTCTTTCTTTCTTTTTTATACCCATCTGTACTTGTACACAGGGTATTATAACTTTGTTAGGATAACGGTTGGTTGTACAGGTATAAAGGAATCGAGATAGATATAGACTTCCATATATCAATATGATCAGGATCGAAAAAAAATTTGATTGAGCCATGTCCGTCCGTCCGTCCGTCCGTCCGTCCGTCTGTCCGTTAACACGATAACTTGAGCAAATAATGAGATATCTTCACAAAATTTGGCATGCGTACTTATTTGGGTTCAGAATAGATTGCTATTGAAAATGGGTAAAATCGGACCATAACCACGCCCCTTTTTCGATATCGAAAATTTCGAAAAACGTATAAAATTAGAAGCAGCTACAATGATAAAATTTGCAATATGTATTGATTTAGATGTTCTAAGGCCGATTTTATAAAAATTTTTGAAAAGGGGGCGTGGTACTGCCCACGTATATTTGAAGAAATTTTAAAATTTTGACTCTTAATAACTTCAGAACAGTTTATGCTAGTATAACGAAATTTCGTAGAGGACATACTATTGTTGTGGTAAATTCAGCTATAGAAAATAAACGAAATCGCTTCGCGACCACGCCTACTTTTTCATAAAAGTTATATTGAAAGGAGGTGGAAATATTGAAAAGTCCATATCTAATTAACTGATTTCGCTATAATAATATAATTTGGTACATACATCAACTTTCATATTCTTTACATAATTTTTTCAAAATTTTGGAAAGTGGGCGTGGCACCGCCCACTTATGAGTTAAGCAATTTTTATTAATTTTAACACCATTAACTAAACAAAACAAAGAATAACAGCATTATATGTGCACAGCTGGGTATGTAATGTTCGGTTTCACCCGAGCTTAGACTTCCTTACTTGTTTTCTTTGTTCTTATACATATTTAGTTAAGTCTTCACTAACTATTTCACTTTTCCTTTAAAAAATTTTTTTTTTTTCCTTTTTTTTTTTTTGAGGTTATATCAACCTTTTGTACTTCTGTATTTTAAAAAAAAAAGACACATCTAGGTCAAACCATACCATGGTTTGATTCAGATTTTCTTTCAATTTTTAGCTTCACTATATCTAGTTATACAAAATTATAGGTGATTTCGGCCTTGCTACTGCGAGCAACGTGATACTGAGACGTCATAAAAGGTTATGTTGAGCCCAAAACTCTGATTCTCTTCTGTTTGATCTTATGTACGGAGCAGAGATGTTCTTGTGTCTTGACAGGGTTACGATATTAGATGTAGGACAAGAACCAGATCTATAGAGAAAATTCCCTTTTAGATATTTAATAAGATTATATAAATTTTTATGAATGGCTCTTGTATACGTTTCTAGAGATGAACGATAATGAAGATTGCGCGAAAGGGCTAAGTGCCTTTCAGTTTGAAAATTTTATGCAAAAACTTGTAATTTTAACACTTTTACTGAGTTAAAAAAAATACAACTCACAACTCAAAAGTGATGTTCTTACTTGGCGGCTTGAAAGTGAAAAGAACGATCGGCTTAGAATTTGTTTTGTCGAAGGCCTTAGTAAGGACAACTTCTACGATTCGGCTTGAATCGTATAACTTTTCCTAGTAGAAAGAGACAAACAATTGACGTTTGGGTAATACGCTCATCGTTTAAGGCAGCACCGGAAGCGGTCGAGTTGCCAATAATCCACAATAATGACAGCCCTGTTTGTTATTAAGGGTGTTCACCTAAAACTCTGTCTTTTGTTTAATCGTAATTATGATTAGCCTAGTAATGCTACAAGTGCCACTACATTTCCCCCCCACCAAAATCAGACTTGCGGGTCAAGGCACGGAAGCTGATACCACTTGTAGCCTGGTTAATCGTTATTGCCGTATATCCTTGGCGTGGTAAGTTCCTACAGGCTTCCCCTGGAGATCTTCCAGTTCATAGTAAGAATTACCCAACTTCCGCAGTACTCTGGCTTTAATAAAGCTTGGCGAGTTTAGCTGAGAAACCTTTCTCGAAATTACTCTGCTGGAAATTTCTTCGGTATATTTCTTGTCCCACTTCGAAAGTTACCTCTTTCGCACGAAGATTATACGTTCTTTCGTTTCGTTCGTGCTGTTTTCGCATCTGTTGGCCTCCACGATTTCTTACTATTTCTAATGTATCTCCCTTATCAAAGTTTATCTGTCTATCTTCTAATAGTTCGAGCTTCCGCAACAGTTCATATGCTTCTCCATTCGTTATCATGTGTTGGCCGAAAGCCATGAAATATGGAGAAGTACCGATCGCCGAGTGAATAGCTGATCGTAAAGCACAACATATACCACTGAGATTTTCATTCCAATTCTTTTGGTCTGGATCGATATAGGCTTTTATGGCAGCAATTACAGAGCGGTTGACTCGCTCGGATGCATTCGCTTGTGGCGCATGTACGGCGGTGTAGACATGCTTTATGTTGTACTTCTGCAGAAGGAAATTAAAAGGGCGCGATTTAAATTGGGATCCATTGTCGGAGACAATCGTTTCCGGCACGCCAAAGGTGTGGAAAAGCTCTTCAAACCACTCTAATATTGCATCAGCAGTGAATTTGTTTACTGCCTTCAAAAACGGAAATTTGGAAAAGTGATCTAATACGATAAAAATCCCAATATTTCCTCTTCGGGATCTTGGGTATGGACCTAAAAAATCTACAAAAATCTTTTGAAAAACCCTACAGGTGGAGTTTAATTGCCCATTGGCGGTCTCAAAACGCTATTTGGATGCTTCGTGCACTTGCAAGTTTCGCAACCATTAATATAATCTCTGACGTCATCAACTAGGTGAGGCCAAAAATAGTACTGCCGTATTTTAGCGATTGTTTTGTTTATGCCACAGTGTGCAGATAAGTGGCTATCGTGTGCTTTTTCCAACACCTCGGGTATCATACCTTTGGGTATCCACAATTTCCAAGTTAGGTCGTCATGCAAGCGCTCTCCAGTGGCATGTTCCGTCCGTCTGTATATATATCCGTCTATCACTTTAATGTCCGCGAACTTATTCCCATTCTCAGCCATCTTCGTTTTAAGTTTGATGTATTCAGGCGATTTAAAGTGTGAAGACTTTAGATCGATAGTGACCCCGCCGCTTATTGCCGAGATATCCGTAGTGTTAACTCGAGAGAGGGCATCAGGAACTATATTCAGGCTACCTTTCCGGTGTTGAATTTTGAAAGAAAACCCTTGGAGTTTTAAAGCCCATCGTGCTAGTCTCGAGCTAAGGTCCGATTGTGACATAAGCCATTTCAAAGACGCATGATCTGTTATCACGGTGAACTCATGTCCTTCCACGTACGCTCTGAACTTTTTAATGCTGAGCATTGCTGCTAGGCACTCTTGCTCAGTCACGGAATAATTAAGCTGGGCTTGATTGAGTTTCTTTGACATGAACGCTATCGGAATTTCCTCGCCCTCAGGGGATATTTGCGCTAATACACTACCAATGCCGGTCTTACTTGCATCACAGTGGATGTAGAATGGTCGTGTAAAATCTGGGCTATGTAACACTGGGGCTGAGCACAAAGCAGCTTTCAATTTTTCAAATGCTTCCTGCGCTTCCTTATTCCACAAAAATTTTCGATTTCCCTTAAGCAAATCAGTCAATGGGCAAGAAATTGAGGCATAGTTCTCAATGAACTTCCTATACCACCCAGTCATTCCTAAAAAGCGTCTAAGCTCCTTGACAGAACGTGGCTGTGGGAACTCAGATATGGCAGAGACTTTTTCGGGATCTGTTTGCACTGTTCCGTTCCCAATTACCTACCCAAGGTAATGAACCTTTTTCAAACAAAACTTGCTTTTAGCTATGTTTATAGTTAGCCCGGAGGTTCGTATACATTTGGAAACTTCAGATAGAACGTCGAGATGGTTTTCAAAGGATTCGGATACGATCAAAAGGTCATCCAAATGAACAAATACCTTAGTCTTAAGGTGCGGCGGAATGACGCGGTCCATAAGCCGGGACATAGTCTGTGGCGCATTACACAGGCCAAAAGGCATTACCTTGTATTGATATAATGGCGTTCCTGGTACCGTAAACGCAGTTTTATCTTTAGATGCCTCTTCCAAGGGTATTTGCCAAAAGGCGTCCTTCAGGTCTAGGCTGGTAATAAATTCTGCCTTTGGTAACCGGGATAAAATCCCGTCAATATTGGGTAACGGATATGCATCCTTTTTAGTGACAGAAATCAATTTTCGGCTGTCCAGACACTTTTCCCG
Organism: Campiglossa producta; assembly: GCA_964058755.1. Lineage (NCBI taxonomy): Eukaryota > Metazoa > Arthropoda > Insecta > Diptera > Tephritidae > Campiglossa > Campiglossa producta. The sequence continues at coordinate 530,969 of CAXKVI010000023.1, read as the reverse complement.
GCTTGCGAACGAGAACGATGGGAGGAGACCAAGCACTTTCTGACTCCTCTATAACTCCTAATTCCAGCATGCGATCCAGTTCTTCGAACATCATTTTTTCAATCGCTGGAGATACGGGAAAATGTCTTTGCTTAATGGGCTTGGCTTTACCAACGTCAATCACATGACTTAATACTTTAGTTCTGCTCAAGCCTTCGCTAGAAAATGATGGAAACATACCTATTACCTTTTCTAATAGCTTTTGCTGGGTGTCTGTTAGCATATGTGAAGGTGAATCTTCAGCCGGACCGTTTATAATAAGTTCACATATTAGGCTCTTAGGCAGAAGATGTGGAACGAATTGCGTGTTGAGACTTTGGTAGGTCTTGAAAGATTGTTTGACGGACTTTCTCATATTCTGCCAGGCGAATATGGTATGGTTTGAGTGGGTCTAGGCTTTTATTGCTTTCAGGCAAGGAATCAAAGTTTGGACAGGATTAGAGTTAACTCTATTTACTTGGTTTGGGGTGTTTGGGTTGGTCTGTGTGCACACCGAGGTGCACTTCCCTGCAAGTTTTTTGACTTAATGCAACTTTTACAAGTGGGTTTATATGAATTTGGCTTGCCACAGCCGTAGCAAAAAGTTTTGCGTTCGCTTAGACAATCTTGATAACGGTGACCGGTTTGAGAGCAATTCCAGCATGTTAGCGAGATGGCGGATATATCGTTACTCTCGGGTATGTCCACCATTACCTCCTCACTTTGGCTGTTAGCATTCTGATCGCTGGTGATTTCAGTCACAAACTTTCGTGTTCCTATATGCTTTGTGGACGGAGTGAAATGTCGACGTTGCAAATCTTGCAAAAAGAATTCACGCTTACGACAAATCTCTCTTAAACGTGAAACGGACGAGATTTGAATATTTAGGATTTCGTGTTGTATTTCTGGTAACAAATTCCTGCGCAAAATTTCTACTAGTGCTTGCTCCGGGATAGGCTCAGACAGTCGATCTACGATTTGGCAAATACAATCGTAACACGAATCGAAAGTTTCGTTAACTTTCTGTTTTCTGTCCCTAATCATTTCGCGGAAGTCTACGTCACTGCGGGTGTCTTTGTATTGTAAACGTTGATGTTACGCACAGACTTGTGGTAACGCCAAAACCAGTCACTGGCTTTACCATCGAAAAGCGTACTTACATAACGACATAGCAAAGTGAAATTGCCACCTAAGGTTTGCAAGGTTAATGCTTCTACACGATAGATAAAATTTTCCACGGTGAGGTTATCTACACCACCTGTAAATTTGAGCTTCCAATTATATATTATAAGGCCAACCTTGTCCGGTCGGTATGCCCTATCAGAATCATCCCGATCTCTACCTAGTTCTGGATTTTGAAATGGTCGCTCTATGTTATTATTTGGCGGTAACCCAAGCAATTGCTCAAACGTTTGTTGCTCTACGTCTGGTAATGTCTGCATTCTCGAGGCTGTTTGGACCGTATTGCTAGGACGAGGTGGAGCTTGAAGGATTAACCTTCTTACACCTGATTCAAAACTTGTTTCAACAAGCTGCTTGAGCTGCTCGCTAAGCTCTGAAAGCATCAGCGCTTGCTGTGCACCAACAGCTGTATGCACGATATTTTGGATGTATTCTGTCGATTGTGGTGGGGAATTATGTGGGGAATTATGTGGCGAATTATGACGATGAGCTTCCCCGGTGTCTTCAACCTGTATAGACTCTGAACTTCCCTTTTGACTAGTTGCTGCTTGTAACCTTGTATTATGGCCATGTGGTGGGTGTCCCAACCCTCCCTCTTTGTGGATTAAACTTTGTATGGCAAACTGGACAAGAGTCCGAGGTTTGAGAAAATCTGTATATACAAGATTTATGAAAAGTATGGCGGAATGCGGCAGTGGCCATTTGTGATGACTTGGCAATGCTGTCTTGACATATCTGACATGTCACCGTAGCCCCTTGAAGTGACAAACTTTCTGAACTGGCCTTAAAAGACATTGTTTCGATTTAAACCAAGATCATACGGATCCAATAAAAAAAATTGAACTGCTTTTGAGAGTTATGCGAAAGTTTTGATTATTTATACGAGAAAAGTGAAATATCTTCGCTGTTATACTTGATTTCGTTGGTTGGTCGGTAAGGAATACCTTGTTATGGATGCTTAGGTATGTGCATGAATACCATTCGCATATAAGACGATGTCCTAGGCAACAAGAAGATACGGAATTAACGTAAGTGAATACATGGTAACTCTTTCGTGTGGTAGCTAAATCAAGTCTCTTGATATAAGCTAATTCCTGACAAAATACCATTAAAAGTGGAAAAAAATTAGAAAAGGCATAACAAACAAAATCTTAAAGCGCGGTCAGTTCGCAGTCCATGACCACATCTCCCGTATTCCTAGCAGCAATAAGAAGTTATTCACAATCCCCTTGTAAAGGTCAAAAGATTGAAATTTAAAATATGTGTACATAGTGTGACGAATTCGACGATTCCTTGATTATTTTCCCTGAGTTCGATCACTGTACGTTAAATAAAACACTCCGATTCTGCTTAATAAATAGTACGCTTTATTTACTACTAAAAACCGTAGTACAATATCGCGGGTTAACTCACTGTTCAGCACTTCACTGTACAACACTTGAAAATAAACTGATTGATTTGCGTTGTCTTTGCGCGGTTTATATACCCTAGCAAACAGCAGCTTCACAACCTAGAAATGTCTACCCCTTTCTGGTTTATTCGTGCAACAGTGTTCTCGAAGCGTTCATCTATCGTCATCTCCTCTTTGTGCCACATTCGCAAACACGCGAGCTGCCTCTCTCTCTGTCGCTCTCACGTCATGTATCTAAACAGCTGTAGTTGTGGTAGTGACGCTAGTGGTGGAAGATGAGCGATTCTTGATAACATTCGCCACACTGCCCTCCACCTAAGTCTGATCGTCCCGATCAGACAATGTCTACACCTTTCTGGTTTATTCGTGCAACAGTGTTCTCGAAGCGTTTATCTATCGTCATCTCCTCTTTGTGCCACATTCGTAAACACGCAAGCTGCCTCTCCCTCTCTCGCTCTCACGTCATGTATGTAAACAGCTGTAGTTGTGGTAGTGACGCTAGTGGTGGAAGATGAGCGATTCTTGATAACATTCGCCACACTGCCCTCCACCTAAGTCTGATCGTCCCGATCAGACACATTTCCCGATCCGAACGTTGCTAGTCTCTCCAGGGGAACCACTTTCATTTTGTTCCGTAGCATTCCAACAGCCTGTATGCGGTAAACAACGTCGTTGATCCGTTTCACAACTCTGTATGGTCCTTCCCAGTTGCACTGAACTTTGGGAGACACACTTTTCCTCCGTTGTGGCCTGTTAAGGAATACTAAATCTCCTTCCAGAAACCCTTCTGTTTCCATTGCTTTGTCGTACCTGGTTTTCATGTTTTTGCTTATAGTTCTGGGGAATGGACCAGCTTCATCCAAGGCAATCCTCTCAACCGGTGCATCTGAGTTGCACTGCCTCCTTCGACCATGACTCGTGGACCTCAGCACCTTTGCTCTGATGCACTCATCGCATTTGGCAATCCACTCCTTTACCGACTGACCGTAACCAACCCAATAAAATGTCTGCTTAATCCTGTCCAAGGTCTTCTTGACTCCTAGATGACCTCCACTTGGATCGTTATGCAGTTCCCTGAGAACAACCCGCTTCCTTGGAACAACTATAAGCTTCCGAGCGCATTGACCATCCTCACTCTCCCATATTCGATGCAAACAACCGGATACCATTCGCAAACTGTTCCATTGTGCCCAATATGACTTGGCAACTGGACTCGCCGCTGACATTTCTTTTCTTGCTGGTCGTTTGTCTCGCTCAAGCCCTCGGATCACACATGCCAGATCTGAATCTTCCTGTTGACTTCTCCAAATATTCTCAAGCAGGCATTTGTCTATCAAAGCCATTGGTTGAGGAGGTACCTTTGCCTTTCGAGTGTCCCTGTGCCTCATCTCTAATGAAACTCCTCTGGTGTAATACCCAATCTTGTGTCCAAAGATCAGAGGTACTTCTTGGCCATTGTATCTCATAACTCTATTTCTCAGGTTCATGTGAATATCTCTCACAGCCAAGAAGTCGACGCCAATGATGACTTCGTCCACAATATCTGCCACTAAGAAGTTGTGGTATGTAGTCGCATTCCCAATCGCAACTTTGCACCGCACTTCTCCATGAACCAGCTTACTTTCACCAGTTACTGTCCGCAACTTTGCATCCTGCAATGGTCGTACTCTCTTTTGGACCAAGTCACTTCTAATGATGGAATGAGATGCGCCAGTATCCACAGTGAATAACCGCTCTTTTCCGTCCAAGAAACCTCTAACAGTAACAGTACTTGCTTTCCCTCCGACCTGCGACACAGAAACTATAGGGCATTCATCTTGGTCATTTCCTCCAGCGTTACCCTTACGTCCACAAGCATTGCCGAAGTCTCTGGAGCCGATGTTGCAATGACGCACCATATGGCCAGATTTTCCGCACTTGAAGCATTTAATGGCTGCTTCATTTTTCCGTTGCTTTCCGTTCAATGCTTCTAGGATTGCGTCCACCCATTCTGGTCGTTCTACTTCCACACGATGAGCTTTGTACGCTGGTTTGGACAAAAGTGATGCTGTTTCTTGAGTTAGAGCATGTGATACCGTCTCCGCAAATGATCTCTTTAATTGTAATCTGCCTGTAGCGCCTAAATCTATACCACTGCGATCCATTTCATCAGTATCCAAAGACGATGTATTCATATCCAAACGTTCAGTCACATTGCCAACCTTCATTGGTCGACCAGCCAATTCGAATCCATTTAATTGATCTAGCGCTTTCTTGGCATCTTCCGCATTGTGATACGTAATAAATCCATAGCCTTTTGAACGACCAGTCTCTGTATCCATTATGAGTTGTATGGTGTCAATTTTTCCGAAAGGTTCAAATATTCCACGCAGCATATCCTCGGTAATATTGAAATGCAGCGATCCAACATAAAGACGCATAGGACCTGTATGATTTTTGGGTGGCGTAAATACGGGCGCCGCATTTGCAATACGATTTTTCTCAGCCTGTGTATGTTGCACCGAAATGGGAATACCAAGTAGACGTTGACCCGACAATCCCAGTGCTAGTGCAACTGATTCTGGATCTTTAAATTCAATATATGCTTGAATTCGTCACAATTGGTGTCAGAAGTGGGATGATTCCTTGATTATTTTCCCTGAGTTCGATCACTGTACGTTAAATAAAACACTCCGATTCTGCTTAATAAATAGTACGCTTTATTTACTACTAAAAACCGTAGTACAATATCGCGGGTTAACTCACTGTTCAGCACTTCACTGTACAACACTTGAAAATAAACTGATTGATTTGCGTTGTCTTTGCGCGGTTTATATACCCTAGCAAACAGCAGCTTCACAACCTAGAAATGTCTACCCCTTTCTGGTTTATTCGTGCAACAGTGTTCTCGAAGCGTTCATCTATCGTCATCTCCTCTTTGTGCCACATTCGCAAACACGCGAGCTGCCTCTCTCTCTGTCGCTCTCACGTCATGTATCTAAACAGCTGTAGTTGTGGTAGTGACGCTAGTGGTGGAAGATGAGCGATTCTTGATAACATTCGCCACAATAGGTATATGTACGTATGTGCATCCGACGTTCGTAACTTAAACGATTTTTCTTGACTTAAGAAAACACGAATTTCCAAGCGGATACTAAAGAAAAAAATTAAATTGGGAACCCACAACTGTCGTTTGAAATCGTTACTGAACTAGTAATTAACTAATAGTTGTTTATATACCCTAGCAAACAGCAGCTTCACAACCTAGAAATGTCTACCCCTTTCTGGTTTATTCGTGCAACAGTGTTCTCGAAGCGTTCATCTATCGTCATCTCCTCTTTGTGCCACATTCGCAAACACGCGAGCTGCCTCTCTCTCTGTCGCTCTCACGTCATGTATCTAAACAGCTGTAGTTGTGGTAGTGACGCTAGTGGTGGAAGATGAGCGATTCTTGATAACATTCGCCACAATAGGTATATGTACGTATGTGCATCCGACGTTCGTAACTTAAACGATTTTTCTTGACTTAAGAAAACACGAATTTCCAAGCGGATACTAAAGAAAAAAATTAAATTGGGAACCCACAACTGTCGTTTGAAATCATTACTGAACTAGTAATTAACTAATAGTTGTTGAAGGGGCCCCACGTTGGGCGCCAAAAATTTATTTCTGTAGCATGCAACTGTGGCAGTATGGCTTAGTAAAGGGTGTTATATTTGTGCAGAAGTACGCTGACAAGCACGCGCTGAGTTCCGGCTTCTATCTCGTCAGATCGTACTCTGCCAATCTATTTACCACCACGGAATGAAATAAACTTTAATTTATCGCGTGCTATGGATCGAAATACAGCCTAAGGACGAGAATACTAACGTTTTTGTTTGCCCAGAAAATCGTCTTGTAGTAGTCGGCTTAGATGTTACTACCAACTAATTTTGCCCTCCCAACCATGGTCAGCCGTGATACTAACCAATACTAATTTGGCGGTATGACCCCAGATACCATCAACCGATAATTCCCCCCCGACCAACGAAATCAAATACTTCTAATTTTACTCCATGTTTACACTTTTAATTATGTACATTTTCATATCTTAATATAGGTACAAAATTTCATCAATGAAGAGATATTAATCAATTTAAGCCTACTCGTACGCATTGGCGTAAACGTCGCTATATTAGCGTACAAATTCAAATTATATTAATAAAAAAAATAAGTGTCAGCCTGACTTTTTGAATCAACCTTAAGCACCAAAAACTGAATAGGTAACCCAAGCATTTTTGCACCAAATTACTATAAATTTACAACTACCGCGTGGGTTATCAACAATTCTCTCTACGTTATATACAAATCATATACATACATGCACATTGGTAACTTACAGGTTTTCTTTGCGTTGCTCCCACGATGAAAGATCTTTCATTGTGCTGCTGTTCACAATCAATATAAGCATGTTTCCAGGCAAAGTGGTTGAGAGAGAGAATATGTTGCCAAAGATATCATAATCATAGCAAAAAAAAATTACGTGTTGCCAACGCTTTTATGCATATATGTATACACTGCGGGCAATAGAAATGGCCATCGCTTATGTACTAAAGATTTACGATATTTCTCAACATGACAAGTGAGCACAATTACGGTTTATAGCAATCTAGGTAACTTGTTGCTACACGCTAGTTACATTATGTGCATATAGGTGACACTAAACTTCTAACACTACTAACATTTATGTATGTAGAAATTACTTATTTAATCACATTAAATCTTTTGTTAATTCCTTTTTTTCTATTACTTCTTTCTTTCTTTTTTTTCTTTGTTCTTATACAAATTTAGTTAAGTCTTCACTAACTATTTCACTTTTCCCTTAAAAAAATTTTTTTTTTTTTCCTTTTTTTTTTTTTTGAGGTCATATCAACCTTTTGTACTTCTGTATTTTTAAAAAAAAGACACTTCTAGGTCAAACCATACCATGGTTTGATTCAGATTTTCTTTCAATTTTTAGCTTCACTATATCTATACAAAATTATAGGTGATTTCGGCTTCGCTACTGCGAGCAACGTGATACTGAGACGTCATAAAAGGTTATGTTGAGCCCAAAACTCTGATTCTCTTCTGTTTGATCTTATGTACGGAGCAGAGATGTTCTTGTGTCTTGACAGGGTTACGATATTAGATGTAGGACAAGAACCAGATCTATAGAGAATATTCCCTTTTAGATATTTAATAAGATTATATAAATTTTTATGAATGGCTCTTGTATACGTTTCTAGAGATGAACGATAATGAAGATTGCGCGAAAGGGCTAAGTGCCTTTCAATTTGAAAATTTTATGCAAAAACTTGTAATTTTAACACTTTTACTGAGTTAAAAAAAATACAACTCACAACTCAAAAGTGATGTTCTTACTTGGCGGCTTGAAAGTGAAAAGAACGATCGGCTTAGAATTTGTTTTGTCGAAGGCCTTAGTAAAGACAACTTCTACGATTCGGCTTGAATCGTATAACTTTTCCTAGCAGAAAGAGACAAACAATTGGTCTTATTTTGACGTTTGGGTAATACGCTCATCCACAATAATGACAGCTCTGTTTGTTATTTTTTTTGTTTAATCGTAATTATGATTAGCCTAGTAATGCTACAAGTGCCACTACACTCTCGGAATCGTGTACTTATTTTTCGTCCTGTTTGCCCTATGTAGCTGTGTTGGCACTCGCAGGTAAGCTTGTAGATCCTATTTTCGGTAAACGGTTAAAAACATCTGAAGACGATACTGAGCGACACACTTGAACTAGACCACGAACATACAATAAAGAATACAACCGAACTAATTCAAAGACTTGAGACCGTCAAACTCACAGAGAACATCACTATCGTCTCATTTGATATAAAAGACTTGTACCCTTTTATACCGCTTCCAGAGACATTGGACATAATAAACAAAACACTACTTGACAAAAGAAAAGATAAGGTCAGAACAGCACAAATTACCAACATACTAAGAACGCCGCTACAACAAAATTACTTCAAATTCAACAAAAAAATGTAGAGACAAACAAACGGACTCGGAATGGGCAATCCAACATCGTCCATTCTCATGGAGGTATTCATGCAGAACTTGGAAACAAAGTACATGCAAGAACTAAAAACAAATCTAGGAGTAACTTTTTACGCACGGTACGTCGACGACATCTTCTGCGTTTTGAATACTAACAATGAAGAACGAATACTAGAATTCCTAAACAAACAACACGAAAACATAAAGTTCACTATGGAAACGGAGAAAGATGGAGAACTGAACTACCTGGACCTAACGGTAAGAATTGACGCACTCACAAACAAGTTTACTACGACATCTACAGAAAACCAACAACTACAGACACCATAATTCATGCTACATCAAACCATCCTCAGCAGCACAAGAATGCAGCATTAAGGCACCTAGTGGACAGACTTCAAAGAACACCCCTCACCCAGGAATCATACAGGAAGGAGCTTACCACCATATACAACATTGCAACGTGCAACGGATACAAAAAACCCTAGTGGACAAACTCCGGAGGAAGCTGAGATCGCAGGAAAGGAACAACGCAGATGAAAAATCCAAGATCTGGACCCCGATGGCATACACTGGAAATACGACAATACAAACTTGCAAACTTTTTCAAAAAACACAGCGTTCAGAACATTGAAAAACTTAGGACAAAAACTAAGAACCAACACTAACTCGGAGGAGCCGTTTACCGAAAATGGTATCTACAAGCATACCTGCGAGTGCCAACACAGCTACATAGGGCAAACAGGACGAAAAATAAGTACACGATTCCGAGAGCACAACAGGGACTACAAAAAGAAAGCACGGAAACCCACCATTACACCAGAATCGAACTATGCAAATCACATGTTCGAAAACAAATGCACCCCGGCCAACATCAAAAACACAGCCAGAACCTTCAAGTACAAAGAAAAGGTCGTCAAACAAATTCCTGCATGATTGGATTCAAACTTTGAGTACAATAGAATACAGTAAATTTGAATTTTCCATTTGAAGAACCAAAAAACTTAGCCTTGAATATTTTATATTTTGAATATTCACTTTGCCTAAAATTTTCAAAATTAAAAAAAGAATATGAATGAATGAATGAAAATAATTTTTAATGTTTCTTATTGGAGCTTAGCTCGAAAATTGTTTATACCTGCTGTACTTTTTACTAGTACTAGGGTATTCTAATTTTTGATGTTACGAAATTTTTATGAATTTTGATACTTAGAGAAAATTGACAAAGATTTACACAGCGATGGATACCATGACGCGTTTCGGACTTTCCAGGGTCCACATCAGATGGATTTTCGGACACAGAACTACTGTGTCTGCACCGAAGCGGTTAAAGCAATTGCTTATAACAAATCAGCTACGATGCCCCGTAGTATTTCTAAGTCAACTAAGACATATTTTCCATATGATACACGGAATATGAGTATATTATTAGGCGTGCATATTTATGCAGAAGCACACTGAGGTTTTTAATTTGCATTCCTTCATACCAATTTTTTGTGTATTATTGGTTTGCTCTACCTATGGTGTGTACTTATGTATCAATTATGAATGTTTTTTATTGGAGCTTAGCTCGAAAATTGTTTATACCTGCTGTACTTTTTACTAGTACTATGGTATTCTAATTTTTGATGTTACGAAATTTTTATGAATTTTGATACTTAGAGAAAATTGACAACTATTTAAACAGCGATGGATACCATGAGGCGTTTCGGACTTTCCAGGGTCCACATCAGATGGACTTTCGGACACAGAACTACTGTGTCTGCACCGAAGCGGTTAAAGCAATTGCTTATAACAAATCAGCTACTATGCCCCGTAGTATTTCTAAGTCAACTTTCTTATAAACGTGCCAATTTCATACCTTTAGACATAAGGCCGCGACATATTTTCCATATGATACACGGAATATGAGTATATTATTAGGCGTGCATATTTATGCAGAAGCACACCGAGGTTTTTAATTTGCATTCCTTCATACCACTTTCTTGTGTATTATTGGTTTGCTCTACCTATGGTGTGTACTTATGTATCAATTAAGAATGTTTCTTATTGGAGCTTAGCTCGAAAATTGTTTATATCTACCTGCTGTACTTTTTACTAGTACTAGGGTATTCTAATTTTTGATGTTATGAAATTTTTATGAATTTTGATACTTAGAGAAAATTGACAAAGAATTACACATCGGTGGATACCATGACGCGTTTCGGACTTTCCAGGGTCCACATCAGATGGATTTTCGGACACAGAACTACTGTGTCTGCACCGAAGCGGGTAAAGCAATTGCTTATAACAAATCAGCTACGATGTCCCGTAGTATTTCTAAGTCAACTTTCTAATAAGCGTGCCAATTTCATACCCTTAGACATAAGGCCGGGACATATTTTCCATATGATACACGGAATATGAGTATATTATTAGGCGTGCATATTTATGCAGAAGCACACTGAGGTTTTTAATTTGCATTCCTTCATACCACTTTTTTGTGTATTGTTGGTTTGCTCTACCTATGGTGTGTACTTATGTATCAATTATGAATGTTTCTTATTGGAGCTTAGCTCGAAAATTGTTTATACCTGCTGTACTTTTTAATTGTACTAGGGTATTCTAATTTTTGATGTTACGAAATTTTTAGGAATTTTGATACTTAGAGAAAATTGACAAAGATTTACACAGTGATGGATACCATGACGCGTTTCGGACTTTCCAGGGTCCACATCAGATGGATTTTCGGACACAGAACTACTGTGTCTGCACCGAAGCGGTTAAAGCAATTGCTTATAACAAATCAGCTACGATGCCCCGTAGTGTTTCTAAGTCAACTTTCTTATAAGCGTGCCAATTTCATACCTTTAGATATAAGGCGCGACATATTTTCCATATGATACACGGAATATGAGTATATTATTAGGCGTGCATATTTATGCAGAAGCACACCGAGGTTTTTAATTTGCATTCCTTCATACCACTTTTTTGTGTATTATTGGATTGCTCTACCTATGGTGTGTACTTATGTATCAATTAAGAATGTTTCTTATTGGAGCTTAGCTCGAAAATTGTTTATATCTACCTGCTGTACTTTTTACTAGTACTAGGGTATTCTAATTTTTGATGTTACGAAATTTTTATGAATTTTGATACTTAGAGAAAATTGACAAAGATTTACACAGCGATGGATACCATGACGCGTTTCGGACTTTCCAGGGCCCACATCAGATGGATTTTCGGACACAGAACTACTGTGTCTGCACCGAAGCGGTTAAAGCAATTGCTTATAACAAATCAGCTACGATGCCCCGTAGTATTTCTAAGTCAACTTTCTTATAAACGTGCCAATTTCATACCTTTAGACATAAGGCCGCGACATATTTTCCATATGATACACGGAATATGAGTATATTATTAGGCGTGCATATTTATGCAGAAGCACAACCTCAGTGTTGCATTCCTTCATACCACTTTTTTGTGTATTATTGGTTTGCTCTACCTATGGTGTGTACTTATGTATCAATTATGATTGTTTCTTATTGGAGTTTAGCTCGAAAATTGTTTGTACCTGCTGTACTACATATTTTCCATATGATACACGGAATATGAGTATATTATTAGGCGTGCATATTTATGTTGAAGCACACTGAGGATTTTAAGTTGCATTCCTTCATACCACTTTTTTGTGTGTTATTGGTTTTCTCTACCTATGGTGTGTACTTATGTATCAATTATGAATGTTTCTTATTGGAGCTTAGCTCGAAAATTGTTTATACCTGCTGTACTTTTTACTTGTACTAGGGTATTCTAATTTTTGATGTTACGAAATTTTTATGAATTTTGATACTTAGAGAAAATTGACAAAGATTTACACAGCGATGGATACCATGACGCGTTTCGGACTTTCCAGGATCCACATCAGATGGATTTTCGGACACAGAACTGTTGTGTCTGCACCGAAGCGGTTAAAGCAATTGCTTATAACAAATCAGCTACGATGCCCCGTAGTATTTCTAAGTCAACTTTCTTATAAGCGTGCCAATTTCATACCTTTAGACATAAGGCCGCGACATATTTTCCATATGATACACGGAATATGAGTATATTATTAGGCGTGCATATTTATGCAGAAGCACACTGAGGTTTTTCATTTGCATTCCTTCATACCACTTTTTTGTGTATTATTGGTTTGCTCTACCTATGGTGTGTACTTATGTATCAATTATGAATGTTTCTTATTGGAGCTTAGCTCGAAAATTGTTTATACCTGCTGTACTTTTTACTAGTACTAGGGTATTCTAATTTTTGATGTTACGAAATTTTTATGAATTTTGATACTTAGAGAAAATTGACAAAGATTTACACATCGGTGGATACCATGACGCGTTTCGGACTTTCCAGGGTCCACATCAGATGGATTTTCGGGCACAGAACTACTGTGTCTGCACCGAAGTGGGTAAAGCAATTGCTTATAACAAATCAGCTACGATGTTCCGTAGTATTTCTAAGTCAACTTTCTAATAAGCGTGCCAATTTCATACCTTTAGATATAAGGCCGGGACATATTTTCCAAATGATACACGGAATATGAGTATATTATTAGGCGTGCATATTTATGCAGAAGCACACTGAGGTTTTTAATTTGAATTCCTTCATACCACTTTTTTGTGTATTATTGGTTTGCTCTACCTATGGTGTGTACTTATGTATCAATTATGAATGTTTCTTATTGGAGCTTAGCTCGAAAATTGTTTATACCTGCTGTACTTTTTACTTGTACTAGGGTATTCTAATTTTTGATGTTACGAAATTTTTATGAATTTTGATACTTAGAGAAAATTGACAAAGATTTACACAGCGATGGATACCATGACGCGTTTCGGACTTTCCAGGGTCCACATCAGATGGATTTTCGGACACAGAACTACTGTGTCTGCACCGAAGCGGTTAAAGCAATTGCTTATAACACATCAGCTACGATGCCCCGTAGTATTTCTAAGTCAACTTTCTTATAAGCGTGCCAATTTCATACCTTTAGACATAAGGCCACGACATATTTTCCATATGATACACGGAATATGAGTATATTATTAGGCGTGCATATTTATGCAGAAGCACACTGACGTTTTTAATTTGCATTCCTTCATACCACTTTTTTGTGTATTATTGGTTTGCTCTACCTATGGTGTGTACTTATGTATCAATTGTGAATGTTTCTTATTGGATCTTAGCTCGAAAATTGTTTATACCTGCTGTACTTTTTACTAGTACTAGGGTATTCTAATTTTTGATGTTACGAAATTTTTATGAATTTTGATACTTAGAGAAAATTGACAAAGATTTACACAGCGATGGATACCATGACGCGTTTCGGACTTTCCAGGGTCCACATCAGATGGATTTTCGGACACAGAACTACTGTGTCTGCACCGAAGCGGTTAAAGCAATTGCTTATAACACATCAGCTACGATGCCCCGTAGTATTTCTAAGTCAACTTTCTAATAAGCGTGCCAATTTCATACCTTTAGACATAAGGCCGCGACATATTTTGCATATGATACACGGAATATGAGTATATTATTAGGCTTGCATATTTATGCAGAAGCACGCTGAGGTTTTTAATTTGCATTCCTTCATACCACTTTTTTGTGTATTATTGGTTTGCTCTACCTATGGTGTGTACTTATGTATCAATTTTGAATGTTTCTTATTGGAGCTTAGCTCGAAAATTGTTTATACCTGCTGTACTTTCTACTAGTACTAGGGTATTCTAATTTTTGATGTTACGAAATTTTTATGAATTTTGATACTTAGAGAAAATTGACAAAGATTTACACAGCGATGGATACCATGACGCGTTTCGGACTTTCCAGGGCCCACATCAGATGGCTTTTCGGACACAGAAGTACTGTGTCTGCACCGAAGGGGTTAAAGCAATTGCTTATAACAAATGAGCTACGATGCCCTGTAGTATTTCTAAGTCAACTTTCTTATAAGCGTGCCAATTTCATACCTTTAGACATAAGGCCGCGACATATTTTCCATACGATACACGGAATATGAGTATATTATTAGGCGTGCATATTTATGCAGAAGCACACTGAGGTTTTTAATTTGCATTCCTTCATACCACTTTTTGTTCATACATTTTTTAGAGTGAGCGCACAAACGTTCTAACATACCCTATTCTATGTACATGTGTGCTTATGCACAGATAATTAGCAAGCATTAGGCCGGTTGAATTTAAGATTTTTTTTCACGTATTTTTGTTTTGGTACAATTAATTGTAATTTTTATATTAAGAACGTATTTTGACGTAGTGTAAGAATTTTTCTTCCTTTTAACTATAGGTATAAATAAAAACTGTTCATTCGATTGCATTTGAAATTCCTTGAAAAGAGTTTTTTGCGTTTATGGGTTGAGGTTTATTTTTGTTTTCGCAGATAACCTTAATTGCGACATGTTAGGCTAAGGACATACTGTTCTTGGTGCAGGTGTTGCCCCTTGTGGTAACTGATGGTAAGTTGGGGTAGTTGAGGAAATATGAGACGTACGTAAGTACTCAAAGACGGGCCTTAGGCATGTTTAAGGGGTCTCTTCTCGGGAAGCGGAGTCATAGTAGAATCCAAAGGCTGTTCACACCTCGTGAACAGGAGGGTTGGGAAGGCTCCACCTGACTCGGACAGGTTTCCTCCCGCCTTTCCTATATCTCTATTTCTCTTGTATGCATTTATTCTTTCCCCAGGCATGCATCCTAATTTTGCTATGCAACTGTTGGGAAAGGTGAAGGCGGGCTACTACCATGCCAACCCGCTACTCCTCCTCTCCCGTACCAGGCAGTTACATAACAATGGCGCCCAACGTAATAGCCCACTAGTTTAAAGTTTAAATTTTCCCATATTTTTCTTAGTTTCTAATTTTTACTTGCCAATTTTTAATTCCTCATACTTTCTTTTATACTATTTTCAGTTTTTTTATCTCTTTCAATTTCTTAATTTTTCCTTCTCACGGATGGAGTTAGGGTCCCGAGGGCAACATCGCTTGTTATAGAGCAACGAGCGATATGTGCCTAAGTGAAAAGACAGTGGGGTGAGTGGTATTTTTTTTTGTTTGTTTGTTGCAAGCAACATTAACTACCATACGCATGGGGTAAAGTAAATTGTTAGGGTAAGGGGGAATTGTGGCAACCACGCCTTGAGCTAGCCTTAACACGCTGTCGTGCCACATTTCATAATTAAGAGGGGATTAGCTGATTTTGGAATTCGTTATCATACTCAACTACCTACAGTGTCCATCGGGCGAGGACAACACCAAATGTACCAACAGTCTCTTAACTTGATAGTTTTCGAATAAAAATTTCGTTTACTGCTATTTCAACTTTTCCATTATTTTTCAGTTTGCTATATGAGTTTTAACTTTTATCGTTTAAAAAAAAAAAAATAAAATATGTCATTGTGAGCAGACGTGTTTATGTAGTGCTGCGGAAATTCGTGCTTTTAAATCGTAATTCCCGATCTATTAAAGCCAAAAATCATATACAATTCTCAACAAGAACTTGTGCAAACGCCCGCAATTAACCATCGTTTTGTTCATCCCGCATTAATTTTAATAAAAACAAAAAGAACGAAAACTAAAAATGACACCACAAAGGAAAAGTGCGCGCAATGTTTCATCTGCGCAACAAAAATCTGCGCAAAAATCATCACAAGAACAACACCCAGTGTTGGAAGTCAGCAATCCGACAGCGACAGCACAAAAGTCAACACAAGAACAACACCTAGTGTTGGAAGTCAGCAGTCCGACAGCGATGAGTTTGCTAAAGAGAATTTAAAAGCAAGTTGAAGATGCCATGAACAGTATTCTCACGAAGCTAAAAGAGAGCGAAGAGCGCCTGATGCTTAAAATTTCTGATGTTCATGAAAATGGACATAAAGAAATTGGATGACCGAGCGAACTTGAGAATTGTAACAGTGAAAATGGTAAGAAAACCGAAAACATCGAAGCTCTTGGTAAACAAGTGGATGAGCTTGAAAATGCGTTGATGTCGACAGATGTGATTGTGTTTGGCGTACCACAAAAAAATGACGAGAACCTAACAGCTGTGCACAAGTATAAATTTGCCCCCGCTTCCCCTTCGCTCAGCTTTTCGGGCGCGCAAAAACGAAGCTACCAATAATCACTCTCCTATTATTTTCAAATTGAATTCTGCCTATGATCGCTCACTGCTATTTAAATCAATTAGCAGAGTATTTAAAACTGGGAGGAAAGAGCTTGTCCTCCGCGATGTTGGTGTGATGGATGATGGGAAGGTGTTTGTGCATGAATGCATGACAAAAAAGAACAGAAACCTTATGCATCACGCATCAAAGTTAAAAAAACAAAAGCGGCTGGTGAGTGCATTTTGAATACATGGGCACGTTTATGTGAGAAAACGTCAAAATTCTGAAGTAGTTAGAGTATATGATACAACAACTATTGATTGCATTGCAGCTGCTACGTGAGTAAACATTTAGTGTTGTTAATATTATTAAACTTATGTACTTTTTTAAGAGAAAGCATTATTTTACCCTTCCTTCTTCTATTGTTCTTTTTTCTCCTTGCTTAATCTAGTTCCCCTTTAAAACTGCCAGCTTACAAGTATCTCTTATCTGCTCTCGGTTTGGACAATGACAGTGGCGTATACACTAACAAAGAAAATCTTAAGGTGGCACTTAAATTGGTGTGTGATTATCACCGGGGTTTTAACATTTTCCACTTTAATGCTCGGAGTTTAACAGTGACCAAACTCGACTATTTGAGTCATATATTTAATAAAACGGAAATTGATGTGGTTTGTGTAACTGAGACCTGGTTTACAGCAGATATCCCGAATTCATTGTATTCTCTTTGCGATTTTTCCCTTTTGAGAAACGACAGGTCTACTGGAGGCAGAGGCGGGGGTATAGCGATCTATTTCAAACCTAAGTTAAAGTGTAAAGTCTTACATAAATCGATTGGTACTGATGTTGTTGAATGTATGTTTGTAGAATTCAGCGATAACACTTATAAATGTGTAGTTGCTTGCATATATAACCCGCATAAATCTAATGACCTGTCATCAGTCTTTGCAAAAATTAATGAAATGTGTGTTAATTATGTTCACATCGTTTTATGTGGAGATTTTAACATTGATATTTTAACTGAGGATAATAGATCTAAATGTCTGAAAAATAGCTTAAATAGTGTAGGCATAATGATTGTAAATGAATACGCTACTCGGTTCGCATATCAAAATAAACCATCCATGTTAGATATTTTCGGTGTCGGTGATGTTGGCAAAGAAAACCACATTGACCAATTCCCACTCGCAGGTGTGTCAGATCACGAATTGATATTTTTGTGTTACAATATTGATTTTAACACGGCACACCATAAGACAAATTTAACTTTTCGCGATTTTAATAATATAAATATGCCTGCCTTAGTAAGTGAAGCAATTTCAATGGATTGAAATCTCTGCTGGTTTTTTACAAGTGTCGATGAAAAAGTAAGTTATTTTACAACAATGGTTACGACCTTACTCGAGAAATATGTTCCCACTCGATGTATAAAAATTATCGATAGCAGAAAACCGTGGTTCACTAAGGTCATTTTAAATCTTATTAAGGACCGGGAAAAAGCATACAAGTACTGGAAGCGCGATCCTACTCGGGAACGATGGAGCGCATATAAGAATTTAAGAAATAAGGTAATGATGAAAATTCGCCAAGCTAAATCTATTTATTTTAAAAACAAATTTAATGATGGTATTTCCTCCAAAAAGTTGTGGAAAAACCTTAAGACAATAGGAGTTGGTGTAAAAGAAAAAGTATTATGTACGATAGACGCAAATGACATGAACTGTTACTTTAGCGGGCTGAATAGCCGCAAGTACATGAGTCGTGGTTTAAAATAACCGAAGATCTCGTATGCGATCGTTCGGTAGAATTTACATTCATCCCAGCCACCGAAAACGATGTTGTTAGGTGTATATACGCCATCAAATCAAACGCCGTTGGTGTGGATGGTATTAACCTACGCTTTTTAAAACTTATCCTGCCTTGTGTGCTATCTTCACTGACGCATATTTTTAATTCTATTCTGACATCATCGACCTTTCCTAAACAGTGGAAAGTGTCAAATGTCTTTCCGACCGCAAAGGGAAATGCGTATGACGCCCCAGAAAGTTACCGACCAATTAGCAGTTTATCATCATTGTCGAAAGTCTTTGAAAAGTCTATCTCGTGCCAATTAGTGTTGCACCTAAAAAATAATAAACTTTTATCGAAGTATCAATCTGGCTTTAGATCTGGACACAGTTGCTCCACAGCCATGCTCAAAGTAACAGAGGATATACGACCTGCTTTGAAAATAAGATGTTAACAATATTAGCCCTCTTAGACTTTTCGAAAGCTTTCGACACTGTCAACCATAATATTTTGTTGCTTAAACTGCAACATTATTTTGGGTTCGACACAACGTCCATAAAATTGATTAGGTGTTATCTTTCAGATAGGCTACAGTAGACCGTGTGTGGCGACAACATCTCGCAACCGCGCATCGTATCTTCTGGTGTGCCTCAGGGTTCTATCCTAGGCCCCATCTTATTTACTATTTTTATAAACGACATTGTCAGATGTTGCCAAAATACATCTATTCACTTGTATGCCGACGATGCTCAGATCTACCTTTCGCGTCCTATTGGTCTGCGCGAAGATTGAGTGTTCAGAATGAATGAGGACCTAAAAGCCATATCAGATTGGGCCAAGGTGAATGGCCTTAGCTTAAATGCAGCAAAAACACAAGTCCTGGCAATATCCTTCAACTCTTATGACATTAATGAATTGCCATCTATAGTATTGAATGAAACCAAAATACCATTTCTTTCGGCTGTGACTAACCTTGGGTTTAAAATGAACTCCAGGCTCACTTGCATAAGCCACATTAATTTCGCTGTCTCTAAAATATATTATATTCTTAGGAGTTTGTGGCTTGGCTCTTATTTTCTTCCAACTAATACAAAAATGAAACTTGTAAAGGTCCTCGTTGTTCCGCAAATCACTTACTTCGAAGCAGTATATGGTGATCTCGACTTTGAATCCAAAAGGAAATTAAATGTAGCTCTGAACAATGCTGCGAGATTCATATTCTGTAAGAGAAAGTTTGACCACATATCTATCTTTACAAAAAATATCCTTGGAACGAGCTTGGAAAATTATCTTCAAATCATGAACGTAATTTCCCTTTTTAAAATAATTAAATACCAGAAACCCGGCAACCTTTATGAAAAGCTTAGCTTTGTTACATCTTCTTGTACTAATAATATTGTAGTATCAAGATTTGTATCCTTACCTGGATCTAGATTATTCTTTGTTAGTGCTGTCCGACTTTGGAACTCATTGCCAATATCAATTAAACATATTAGATCGGATAGATGCTTTAAGGTGGCAGTTGAAAATCATTTTTCTTAGGGGCTTTTCTTACATTCGCCTCGTCCTTGAGGTTTCTTTCCTCTGTCTATTGCAATATTATTACTATTTCCTATTTCATTTTCTCCCCTTTCGTTTCTTACCTTTTACAATAGCTTAAGCTATTTTAGAATTTAATATCAATAAACAATGTTTCGAATTTTAGATCATTAAACTCTGTAATTTATACGTTGAACGTACAAAAAAAGACTCGAAGTCTTAATGTGGTATGGAAAAAAATAAATTATTATTATTATTATTATTATTATTATTATTATTAAAACCTTTGTACGAGGAGTTTCATTAAAGTTTATTTTCAATTATAAATTGTTTTCAACTTATCTTCCACATACACACATCGTCTGGTAATTTATTCGAGTATAAATAGAAGAAATAGTCGTGGGCAATTTTTTTGGGATTTTTATAGTTTTTCTTTTATTTACAGTCCTAATTCTGGAAGATTTTATTTAGGATCGTTTTTTTGTTTTAGGTACATACTAGTTTTCCTTTTTATTTTTTACATTTTTCTAGTTTTCCTTTTTATTATTTACATTTTTTAATTACTGAATCTTTTATATTTTTTGAATTCTTTGAATTGGTATATTTTTGTTAATTTTTGCAATTTTATAAATTTTGTTTCTAAAGTCCATTAAGGAAGTGGCTTAACTATATACATATGTACATGCAATTGTAAATTCGGTCAAATCCAATTTTGTTTCATATGTACATACATGAACACACGCTTAAAGATTAAAGATTGAATTTTGCTTTAATTTACACACATTGTTTATCCACATGCACTTACATCTCGGTTCACACATTAGAAATTATGATTTGTTGAATCGTACTTTAATTTGAATTGCGCACTTTTTCCAATACGCGTAGGTACCCATTCATATATGTATATCTATATCCCTAAGAAAGTTTAATTATTTTTAATTTTTTAATTACACGTTTATTATTATCATATTTTCATAAATATTCTGTAACCTACATATATAAGCATATACACTAGAGGTGTCCTTATTTTTAGAAATATACTTTTTAAAGATTGTTGTTCCTTTCGGTCTAAAAAACGGACACGCGAAGTTTGGCTTTATATTGGTTTTGCTTGCATATGAGTAACTTTTGTATGCGTACCGAGCAGAACCATTCTTAAGGGTGTGTTTTTTTAGGGTTTTAAACAATATTTATAAATCGGATCCTATTACACACTTAGAGCATTAATATGATGCTTGGTTAGCGTGATGTGCACTGTCGTAAAATCTAATTGTTAGAAAATCTACTTGTTGGAAAAAATACTGTGGTAAAATCTACTTGTTAGAATATGTTGAAAATAGTTATAGTTGGCAATGAAATATAAATTGTGAAAAGTATTTGAGGAATAAAAAAAGATTCATTAAGTTTTGGATTTGAGTTACAAAAAGTATCAGTGCGCGTCAAACTAACCTAAATTTACTAATCAAATACGTATTTTGTACATCATGTCGCTCTCAAGTGCAGAGCAAGTTTTATTTTATTTATTTATTTATTTTATTTAGTTCAGTCTACAGAATTTAATTCTTACAGACTAGATATAGTACGCAGTACTCAATTAAAAATAGTATACAATTTTAATTTAAATGTACTTATATTAACATTAAACTCAATAACGCTAGCATAGGTATTGCATAATCTAACGCTCCTAGCAATCGGCTCGTTCATGGCGTAATTAGTAGAGTGCATTGTGTCTACCAATAAGCGAGTATTTCTTAAGTTTCGCGGCGGGATATATAAATTGACCAAATTAGATAAGTCATCACAGTGGATGTTGTTATTAATACCATTATAGATAAAAATTATTGAGAATTATTGGTTGCTAAGTGACCTTGCTCAATCCCGACTCTTGCGTCCTCGTTCGTGCACTCTGGGCAACGGGAGCTACTTAGGCTCGCGGCAGAAAGAGAGGGAGCCCCGGTGGGGCCACTCTGACATACTTGGTTTAAGGGCTCACCGAGGTTTTTGCGCCGAGGTGAGACGCTAGTCTGTTCACCATGAGGTGCGGCTGCAAGCGGGCGTCTGTCTTGAAGCAAGCGGCTCGCTATATAAATGTGTAAATATTTTCCAAAACCCCGAAACGGGTTGTGCGCTGGGTTTGGGACCCGCCACGTAAAAAACTTAATGAAAACAAATGCAAAGCCTCGCATGAGAACCCCCTTTAATGTTGACGACCCGGCAAAACGAATAAGGCATAATGATTTGGATATTAGGGCATGTACCGGGAATGTCCGGACCCTTTCAAGGGACGGTACCGCTGCCCGACTGGTTGATGTCCTTGTAGGCGCAAAGGCCGACATCACCGCCCTGCAGGAAATGCGATGGACGGGGCAAGGAAAGACGACCATCGGTCCTTGTGACGTATACTACAGTGGCCAGACACGCGGCAAAGCGCGTGGTGTAGGACTCGTGGTGGGAAAGAGACTTCGCCGCCAAGTATTAGTGTTCACTCCTGTGAACGAGCGTCTCGCTGCGATCCGCATCAAGGCGAGGTTTTTCAACATAACATTTATCTGCGCCTATGCGCCGACTGAGGAGACGGACGACGCAGAGAAGGACTCCTTCTACGATAAACTTGAACAGACTTATGATCGCTGCCCCCAGCATGATATCAAAATCGTGCTCGGCGACTTTAATGCCAAGCTGGGCAAGGAAGGAGTCTTTGGTCCCACAGTTGGAAAATTCAGTCTCCACGATATAACATCCCCCAACGGCACTAGGTTGATTGACTTCGCCGCTGCTCGCACTATGGTCATCAGTAGTACCAGGTTCCAGCATAAGCGAATACACCAAGCCACATGGCTGTCCCCTGATCAAAGAACTAGAAACCAGATTGATCATGTCTTTATTGACGGCAGACATAGCTCCACCGTTCTGGACGTGCGTACACTGCGTGGTCCCAATATTGACTCTGACCATTATCTTGTCGCAACCAAGATACGCACACGCCTCTGTGCAACGAAGAAAGCGCGCACAGTAAGGGAAGGAAAGTTTGACGTCGAGAAGCTGCGCATGACACAGACAGCTGATAATTTCACAACTCGACTCTCACACCTGCTAACAGAGGGCAATCCTCGACCTAACGATGTAACCGAGCAATGGAAGCATATCTCTCACTCATTGCGTACCGCCGCTGAGGCCACTATAGGGTTCCAGCGAGCCCGCAAGAACAACTGGTACGATGAGGAATGCAAAACTGCCTCGAAAAAAAAGGACGCTGCCTACAAGGAGACGTTGCGAACGGGCGCAACCCGCAGTGTATGGCAACAATATCGTGAGGCAAAGAAGGAAGAGAGACGCCTTTTCAGAAAAAAGAAAAGTGAGGCCGAAAGGCGTGAGTGTGAGGAGCTTGAGATGCTGGCTGACAGGAATGATGCCCGAAAATTCTATGAAAAGATGACGGAAGATTTTAAGACCGGGGCAAGCTCCTGTAAGGACAATAATGGCGACCTGGAAAACGACGTACAAAGTGTACTTAAATTATGGAGGGAGCACTTCTCCTCACTGCTAAATTGCGAGGGAGACGTCGAACCCGATACCCCAATCCCTGACGATGGAAAAGTCGTCCCACCACCTGACTATGATGAAGTGAGGATAGCTATATCCCGGCTCAAAAACAACAAAGCGCCTGGAAAAGACGGACTACCCGCCGAGCTGTTCAAACACGGAGGCGAAGAGCTGGTAAAAAGCATGCATCAGCTCTTATGCAGAATATGGTCAGACGAATGTATGCCTCCGGATTGGAATTTAAGTAAAAAAGTAAAAAAGAAAGGCGATCCCGCTAACCGCACCAACTACCGCGGAATTAGTCTTCTTAATATCGCATATAAGGTTCTTTCTAGCGTGTTGTGTGAAAGGCTGAAGCCCATCGTAGACAAACTGATTGGACCTTATCAGTGTGGCTTTAGACCTGGTAAGTCTACCATCGACCAGATTTTCACGATACGCCAAATCCTGGAGAAGACCCATGATAAGAGAATCGACACTCACCATCTCTTTGTCGATTTTAAAGCCGCTTTTGACAGCGTAAAAAGGAGTTGCCTGTATGCCGCCATGTCTGAATTTGACTTCCCTGCAAAGCTTATACGGCTTTGCCAAATCTCGTTGAGCAATACCAACAGCTCCGTCAGAATCGGGAAGGACCTCTCTGAGCCATTTGAAACCAAACGAGGCTTCAGACAGGGCGACTCCCTTTCGTGCAATTTCTTCAATCTGATGCTGGAGAAGATAATTCGAGCAGCAGAGCTAAACCGCAATGGTACAATCTTTTACAAGAGCGTGCAATTGCTGGCGTATGCCGATGATATTGATATCATTGTCCTTAACAACCGCACCGTAAGCGCTGCCTTCTCTGGACTGGGTAAGGAAGCGAAAAAAGTGGGTCTTGCCGTGAACGAGGACAAGACGAAGTATTTGTTGAAATCAAAGAAAGAATCGGCGCTCCTGCGCCTTGGCAGCCATGTCACTGTTGATAGTTACAAATTTGAAACTGTGAGGGACTTCGTCTATTTGGGAACCCGTATCAACACCGAAAATAATATCAGTCTAGAAATCCAGCGGAGAATCACTCTTGCCAACAAGTGCTACTTTGGATTGAGTAGGCAATTGAGAAGTAAAGTCCTCTCTCGAAGAACAAAGATCACGCTCTATAAGTCTCTCATCATACCTGTCCTGATGTATGGCTCAGATTCATGGACAATGTCAAGAGAAGATGAGATGGCCCTTGGAGTATTTGAGAGAAAAGTTCTCCGGAAGATTTATGGTCCTTCCCGTGATGCCAACGGCGAGTATCGAAGGAAATTTAACGATGAGCTGTACGAGCTCTACGCAGATCTGACCATAGTCCAGCGAATGAAAGCCCAAAGACTCCGCTGGCTGGGCCATGTTATGCGAATGGACAAAGAAGCTCCAGCACAGAAGGTTTTCCTATCGTCGCCTGAATTCGGCAGCAGAGGAAGGGGGAGGCCTCGACTGAGATGGAAACAACAGGTGGAGGATGACTGGAACTCCCTTGGGGTTTCCAATTGGCGTCGGTTATCGCTAAAAAGGAATGACTGGCGTGCTTTGATACGAAACGGCCAAAATCGCTTAGGCGGTTAAGCGCCAATAAATGATGTTGATATTCTTCTCTCATGCAGGCCCAGTAGTTTCCGTCTACCAATGTAGGAAGGGAAATCCCATTGCCACGGTAACTTTCTTATAGCAAACTTCGTGAAAATTTTTTGAACTCTTTCGATTTTCTGTGAGCGAATTTCATAGTATGGGCACCATATTAGTGAGCAATACTCTAGGCGACTTCGTACCAGAGATATGTAGAGAGCTTTTAGAGTACAAGGATGTCTGAAATCTGTTGAATTTCTTCTTATGAAGCCTATCATGGAAAACGATTTAGATGCTATGAAGTCAATGTGTTGACAGAACGTCAGCTTTGAGTCGAAGATAACACCCATATCCTTAATTTGAGTGTTGTCTATGTTGTAACTATATACTATGTTGTTCGACTTTCTAGAGAAGGTGACAACACAGCATTTATTGATAATTAGTTTGAGACAATTTAACGTGCACCACTGATTGAGTGAAATAAGATCATCTTGTAACCTATAATTATCGCTTGCGTCACGCACGGTGCAAAAAAGTTTTACGTCATCCGCGAACATTAGGCACTTAGCGAATTTGAGGCAATTCGGTAGATCGTTAATAAATAAAATAAAGAGCAGTGGTCCGCAGTGGGTACCCTGAGGTATACCTGACCATGCGTCGATAAAAACTCTTGAGGTTGAGTTCCCTATCTTATTAAAAAGTTTCCTGTTTGACAGAAAACTTGCGAAGAAATTCATGAGAATGCCACTAACTCCGTATCTACGTAACTTTTGCAAAAGAATAGTGTGACAAACCTTATCGAATGCTTTGGAAAAGTCTGTGTAAATCACATCAAGCTGTGCCTGCTTTCCAAATGCACCCACTATACTATTCGTTAATAGGGTCAAGTTCGAGCAGGTTGATCTTCCAGGAAAGAAGCCGTGTTGATGTTGAGAGATTAAATCACAAACATGGTCAAATAGTGTTGATTCGATTATAAAATCGAACAATTTGGCCTTCTTGCTACATCAAGTCTTGCAACAAGCAGATCGCTCGAAAATTTAATCAATATTGATTTGGTGGGGCGGACATCACATCAAATTATTGGTGCCAAACTTCCATCAAACCAACAGGTACTACAAATGTTTTTCTACAACATGAGATTTGTGGATCTTGATGCAAAAGATAGTGCCAAGTTGACTATCAATGCAGTCAAAATATTTTGGCATCAGGCGAGAATTCCTATTCGTGAAGACCATAAATGTGTTGACAAATTAATTAAATTATACGGAAAGTGGAAATCGATTCAAAAAACTGCACCTAATAAAAGAGGTAGTGCTCAACTGAAAGTAATCGAGCAATATATGGACAATTTAGAAGATCTGTTTGATATCGCCACAGCTGATGTATTGGACACCATGAAAATTAACGAAGACAAAAAGTTTATGGAAAGGCAAAGACAAAAAGGACGTCCTGGATGCATGGCTGGTGTTGACATGGCATTATACGAACGGGAAAAAAGAGCACAAGAGCGGCATGGGAAAGAACAAGAACGCAAAAGAAAACATCAAGAAGAAATGTTACAACAAGCGGGTAACAACAACTCTACTCCTGTCACAAAAAGACGTCGGAAGCACTTTATAACTCCGCGTTTGGTAGCTGCATTGGACAATGCGAAAGTATCGGATGGCATGGCAACTCATCATGGCAGGGTCATCGAGTAGGACTTAACAGACCGCAGCAAAGTTGATCGAATTGCAGTATTGGTCAGCTACAATGGTACAAGTATATTTTTCGGAGCACCCAAAATAAATTCTTCAACTGGTAAAAATATTGCAGAAGTGGTATATGGTCGACTACAACAATGGAATATTTTAGATAAAGTAAAAGGTTTATCATATGACACTACAGCTTCGAATACTGGTGTTGACAATGGAGCTGCAGTTTATTTAGAAATAATGATAGGCCACAATTTATTTAATTTTAACAAAGAAACATTTACAAGTGGACTTGATGATGCAATTGTATTTTCACAGTAGTTCCAATAACCGTAAAGACTTAAAGGACTTTTGTAGTAACCAACTTACTTAATTGCATAGTCGAGAAGTTTATAAAGAAATGCTTCAATTAGCAATGATATTTCTTGGTGCTAGAAATATCAGTTTAACAACACCCGGCGCCACCAGTCACGCTCGGTGGATGTCCAAAGCAATATATTGCTTAAAGATATTTATATTTCGGTCACAATTTAACCTTACAAAAAAGGAACTCGACGAAGTACGAGATATTTGTATTTTTCTTGTAAATATTTATATAAAAGTACAAATGCTACATCAGCACCGTTTCACGATTTAAATTTCATAAAAGATGCGTTAAGATATTCTGAAATAGACACAAATGTATCTGCCGCTATTATCAAAAAAATAAGTCATCATTTATGGTATATTAACGAACAAGTGGTGGCACTATCATTCTTCGACCCGAAGAAAAACGCCATATGGTTGAAAACTTGGTTCAGAGCAGACCTGTTAAATAGCAATTAACATTAATAATGATTAATTATCTACTTTGGCTTTTTTAAAATTAATGATTAATTAATTTCGTGGAGTTATATCAGAAAGTATTAATTAATTAATCAAAAAAATTAAAAAAATAATCATGATTAATGACCATTAAAAAAATAATCAAAAAATTGCCTATTATCTTTAATTAAAAATAATCATATGATTAAAAAAAATCAAGTAATTAAATGCAAAAGATAGTGCCAAGTTGACTATCAATGCAGTCAAAATATTTTGGCATCAGGCGAGAATTCCTATTCGTGAAGACCATAAATGTGTTGACAAATTAATTAAATTATACGGAAAGTGGAAATCGATTCAAAAAACTGCACCTAATAAAAGAGGTAGTGCTCAACTGAAAGTAATCGAGCAATATGTGGACAATTTAGAAGATCTGTTTGATATCGCCACAGCTGATGTATTGGACACCATGAAAATTAACGAAGACAAAAAGTTTATGGAAAGGCAAAGACAAAAAGGACGTCCTGGATGCATGGCTAGTGTTGATATGGCATTATACGAACGGGAAAAAAGAGCACAAGAGCGGCATGGGAAAGAACAAGAACGCAAAAGAAAACATCAAGAAGAAATGTTACAACAAGCGGGTAACAACAACTCTACTCCTGTCACAAAAAGACGTCGGAAGCACTTTATAACTCCGCGTTTGGTAGCTGCATTGGACAATGCGAAAGTATCGGATGGCATGGCAACTCATCATGGCAGGGTCATCGAGTAGGACTTAACAGGCCGCAGCAAAGTTGATCGAATTGCAGTATTGGTCAGCTACAATGGTACAAGTATATTTTTCGGAGCACCCAAAATAAATTCTTCAACTGGTAAAAATATTGCAGAAGTGGTATATGGTCGACTACAACAATGGAATATTTTAGATAAAGTAAAAGGTTTATCATATGACACTACAGCTTCGAATACTGGTGTTGACAATGGAGCTGCAGTTTATTTAGAAATAATGATAGGCCACAATTTTTTTAATTTTAACAAAGAAACATTTACAAGTGGACTTGATGATGCAATTGTATTTTCACAGTAGTTCCAATAACCGTAAAGACTTAAAGGACTTTTGTAGTAACCAACTTACTTAATTGCATAGTCGAGAAGTTTATAAAGAAATGCTTCAATTAGCAATGATATTTCTTGGTGCTAGAAATATCAGTTTAACAACACCCGGCGCCACCAGTCACGCTCGGTGGATGTCCAAAGCAATATATTGCTTAAAGATATTTATATTTCGGTCACAATTTAACCTTACAAAAAAGGAACTCGACGGAGTACGAGATATTTGTATTTTTCTTGTAAATATTTATATAAAAGTACAAATGCTACATCAGCACCGCTTCACGATTTAAATTTCATAAAATATGCGTTAAGATATTCTGAAATAGACACAAATGTAACTGCCGCTATTATCAAAAAAATAAGTCATCATTTATGGTATATTAACGAACAAGTGGTGGCACTATCATTCTTCGACCCGAAGAAAAACGCCATATGGTTGAAAACTTGGTTCAGAGCAGACCTGTTAAATTGCAATTAACATTAATAATGATTAATTATCTACTTTGGCTTTTTTAAAATTAATGATTAATTAATTTTGTGGAGTTATATCAGAAAGTATTAATTAATTAATTAAAAAAATTAAAAAAATAATCATGATTAATGACCATTAAAAAAATAATCAAAAAATTGCCTATTATCTTTAATTAAAAATAATCATATGATTAAAAAAAATCAAGTAATTAAAAATAATCAAACAATTAAAATTAATTAAAGCATTAAAATTATTTAAACAATTAATATTAATTAAACATTAAATAATTAAATTTAATTATTTGATTATTTTCAATTATTTGATTATTCCAATTATTTGATTATTTTCAATTAATAGCAGCAACAGTATAAACTTTAAATGTAAGTATTAAGTAGGATTCTTACAAGCAACTTGCATTTTTTAAACACCTTTAAAAAGAAATTTTGGTCAAAAAATTTGAGCTTATGTATATAAGGCCTGATGTGTCATGGATAAATACTGGCGATGAAACGCTGCAGCTTCTCCTTAGTAGCCACTTCCCAGAAGCGGAAAGCGATCTTAGGATTCAACCGAATTTGGGTCTTTGTACACGACCTAGTGCAGTACCTAAATAATAAAAGAAATGAATGGGCCACTGGGTCATCCTTATCTACTCAGGAATTAACACTAGCAGCCTTTCTGAACATTGAAGGGGCTTTAAATAATGTCACGTCGGAAGCGATCACGACAGCCCTGACGGGATTGGGCATCGAATCTTGGCTGGTGTCTATCGTGCACCAAATGCTGACAAGCAGGAGGGTGTACGCTGATCTAGCCGGGATGTCGGTGAATAAGCTTTTCAATAGGGGTGGGATCCTCTCACCTCTGCTATGGGTAGCCTCAGTCAACGGACTGCTTTGAAACTGAAAACTTTGACTGAAACCCTTTCGGTGGAGGGGTGTCTACAGTTATAGCGTACGCGGATGACCTTAAAAAGCTCGCTGTGCACAAAATGGACTATTGTATACAGAAGTACCTACTGTTTCGAGAAGAAATTTGATATCATAATATCTGAAAGAGAATATTGGGAGAGAAGTCTTCCTTATGACAACGGTTCAATCCATCTCTACACAAATGGTTCGAAACTTGATGATAAGGCAGGCGGTGGGGTTTTCGACGGTCAGTTGGTACTTAAGTTTGGTTTCGACTGCCGGACCATTGCAGTGTTTTGCAGGCAGACGTGGCCGCTATACAGGAAGCTGTAGATTTATTGAAGGCTGTGAACATAAACAGCGGTGATGTATACATCTTCTTCGGTATTTTCAGCGAATCATTTAGAATTAAGCCAGAGGATATTCCGCCCTTCATGCAATCCACAAAATGATTTGAGTAGGGGGTTATTCAGATCCATGTGGTATCACAACGGGACCTACGGGGTCTATGTGGGCTAGTCTGTTTACTAGCAGCTTCTACAGCCCACGTACCTACCATGTACTAGCTAAATTAAGAAACACTAACAGAGGTATCATTCCTTTATTGAATAGGCTACCAACTGCATCCTTGGAATATCTTAGTGTTTCCTCAGGTTCTTTAAGCTTTTTTTTAGAGTATGCACATACAGGTACTTATATGTAGATACTTCCAATTTAATCAAAAATAATCATTTAATTATATTAATCATATAATTAAAATTAAAATAATCAATTAATTACGTTAATTACATTAATCACATAATTAAAAATAATCAAAAATAATCATTTAATTGCGTTAATCATATTAAAAATGCAATTAAAAGGCACTGAAAATAATTAGAAATTTTTATATTAATTATGCAATTAAAATTTTTTTAATCATTAATTAATACTTTTTTTAATTAATTAAAATTAATCATTAATATTGTGCAGCTACTGGCAATTAATGGTTAAAAATACTTCTGATTACTTCACCACGCAATTAATAATGATTAAAATTTTTAATCATTATTTAACAGGTCTGGTTCAGAGAACCCAGTAGTAAAGTTAAAAGTGGGCGTAGCTATTCAAACTTATCCGCTTTTACAAATTATACTTTGAGTGACTTTGTCTCAGAACGAACGAAAGAGTTTTTGGCAAATTTCAGTTTATTTACGAATTTCATTCATCTTGACCCCTCAGTTTGGGAATCGGCTTTCGATTTTGAAGAAGGCTTCTGCCGCGATCTTTTCATTGTCAACGATGCCGCTGAAAGAGGGATTAAATTTGTTCAAGATTATAATCGGTTACTTACAAACGATGAGGAAGAGCTGCAATTAGTGCTGCAGTTGATCGACGAGTATAGAAAACAATGTTCCAATAGGTTAATATGTATGAAACTAGGTGTAGTTTTAGTAAATGTAAAAGTAAGATAAGAACTGTTTAATTAAAATAACGTTCCGGTTTCGGTTTCGGTTTTGTAACACGATTCGGTTCCGGTTTCGTTCATCAAAATTTATTTCGGTTTCGGTTACGGTTACGTTCCGTTTCGGTTTCCAAATAAAAAACGAAGGCAAAAAATTTTACTACTGCAAAACTTAAGTAAGTATGTAGCTACAAAATAGGTATGAATTTGTATAACATTTTTTTTTTAATATAGTAACACTATATCTACGGCAAATCCACTTTTTTCTGGGTATTGGACTAAATCATCTTTTTTTTTAAGAGATAAGTAAAAAAAAATGCGTTCCCCGTTTTTCGAAGTTAGCCTCCAAAACTTAGTAAAGGGCTTTCAAAGTTGGACCCTTCGAAGATTTGTTTAAAAATTGAAAAAGGTTTAATGTGGGCGTGGCCTTCTGGCTCCTCTTACTTGATTGGTACACTTTCTTTTTATTTGAAATTGTATTTTTTTAATTTTTTAAACAAAACAATTAGACAACCATATTTTCGAAAGGTCCAACTTCGAACTTCGAAAGCCCCTAACTTAGTTTTGGAGGCTAACTTCGAAAAACGGGGAACGCCATTTCCTTACTTATGTGTTAATCTCTTTAAAAAAGTTGGTTTGGTCCAATACCCATCCGGCTGCTGTACATTGTAATAAGTATTATTAACGCTATGTGTGGATGAAATTTCTGCAAAATAAATTTAAAAAAAATTGACCACTTTCCTAAACACTTTTTTCCCTGATCTCCTAATTTTTTTTCGACGCCATCATTCAGCTATATATATATATATATTTTCCCTTTCGGAATTTGATACTGAGGTCAAAACGTGTCTTTTGTAACATTGCTCGACAATCTTTAATGAAAGCTTTCCAGGGTACCCTTTGGTAAAAGAAAATATGTTCCCGCAAAAATAAAAAAGGCATACAAAAGTTCAAAACCGTTTGGAACCGGTTCCAGCTTTTGAAAAGGTTTCGGTTTCGCTCTTTTTCAGATCAAAATAATTGTTACGGTTTCGGTTTCGGTTTTGAAAAATGAATCGGTTTTATTCGGTTATGGTTACGGTTTCCGTTTCAGTTTCGGTCCTTGGTATGTACATATGCACACGAGCAGATATGCAGACAAGCAGAAGAAGAAGAAAATTTTTTTTTTGAAACGAATAAATAATCAGGTCCTAAATTGAGAGATTAAAATGTTTATTCAAAAAGGGGATTTTGAAACGTAAAGAAAAAAAACTGTTTTAGGAATTCTGAAAAATAAAATAAATAGATGTATTCGAATAT
The DNA here is from genome assembly GCA_964058755.1 of Campiglossa producta. Lineage (NCBI taxonomy): Eukaryota > Metazoa > Arthropoda > Insecta > Diptera > Tephritidae > Campiglossa > Campiglossa producta. The sequence continues at coordinate 497,979 of CAXKVI010000023.1, read as the reverse complement.
TTCCATAAACATTTTATTTGCAGCTCACGAAGCCTACCGAGGGCCGCGACATATGTTTGTACATAAAACATAGGTCGGCAGATTTGTAAATGCAGGTGTGTAAGAGAGAACGCTTGATGTTGCGCTGTGTTGGTGCGAACCAATTGAGTTGCGCGTCATTCACTTTATTTTAATTTTTTAATTTAATTCTTCTATACTCATATGCAGTATCCCTTTATTATTACCTAAAAATACCTACATATACATAATTTTTTTTTAAATTATTATTTATAATATACATACATACACAGTATTTTTTTAAATTCATTAATCAAATATACATATCCCCCCTTTATTCTTACTAGTCCCGTCAACTTACCTAAAATAAACATAATTTTTTCCTTTTTATTTTATAAAACATAAAATTTTACGTACATATGGGCATATTTTTAAAATTCGCTGAGCAAACCAGCGACACCCACACGCAATGTGGTTTCGCCACTTGCTCAGCGACGACTAAATCATTTGATAAACAAAGAGCGCATCGTGTCTGTGTGATGAGCGCAACGTGTCTGTGTGATAAACGCAACCTGTTTGAATGATGTTAAGATCTATGGCGCGCCGACCTATGACATAAAACCATATCCACAACACCACCTACACAAACAAATTCACGAATAGGAAATTGGAGGATTGGAGGGATAGATCTTCCCCTTCGTCACTCGAATAATTATGCAAATTTTAATTTTACAGTAGAATTATCAAATTTCCTTCTAGTTAAGAAAAAAAAAACCCTCGTGAAGGGTGAACACCTTGCCGCGGTACGAGGGCCTAAGTCGATAGCCACAGGGCTACGCTACCCTTGTGATCATAGATCCGCATGACACTACATCACGAGAGCAGCCTAGCCTCTGTGGCGCGACGACAAAGATCTTTCCCCTCCCATTCCAGGGTGTTATGCGATACCGTGCCCATTGGACGTTTGCAGCCGGGAGGCAAATCGTGGCTATAGTCGAACGGAGACTCCCTGATACCGGGCCGGCTCAGAGAGTCTTACCGCGGTATGGGTCTCTGCCGTGGCGGACGACACACTTCCCCTCACTCTTTCCTTGATCCTAAGCTGGCCTTGTCCGGCGATGGGCCGTCCGAACAAGATGAAAGACACAAAACATTAAACAATCAACAACTTCGTTCACTCCTCAGCAAAGGAGAGCTATGCTGGATCAAGCGAAAGCACAGCGTCGGGGGACAAGCTCCACTTCAAAATCAAACGGGGGACCGACAGCGATGACAACTTCGGGTCGGTCAACCTATAAATCTCTATCAAGTAAGAGTGACTTGATGGGAGCCAGCACCAGTACGGCTGCCTACGTAACTAAGCGGACAGCGGCGCATGCTGAACTTCCATCAACCGCTGGTATGAAAACCAGTCTCTCAACGCCTGTGGCAATGGTCTCACGACTTAGCCTCAGAGATTCAAAGGAAATAAAAGCAGTAAATGGGCTGTCAGCAAAAGCAGCGACCGAGAAAAACACTGCGGATCCGGACTCCCAAGAGACTTCTCCCTGCCGCTCTGCGTACCTGGAAAAAGAGGATAAATGGAAACCCTTCAAATGCCAGAGATCGGACGGGGAGTTAAAATCGCATCCCACGCGGCATCAAAATACCCCCGGAGTGGGCAAACCAAGCTTTGCTGATGTAACCAAGGACAGGATCCTTATTGGCATTCTTGACCAAGGCAATGACCGATTGGCCATCCCCAAGGACCAGTGGCGGCACGTCCGGAACGCTCTCGGAAACGCTGTCTCCGACGTTTACATGGAAATGAATCCGTCCCTCCCGACGTAGGACTGGAGTGTTAGGCAAGTGGCCTTCACCATGAGTAAGGAGGACTCGAGCCCCTTAAAAGGTGTAATGGGCTAGTGCACTACAGTGTAGGCCAGATAGTCATCCACGTATACCGTGGCGATGCACAGCGCGCTGACATCGCGGCTGCTCCGGGAGACTCGGAAATCTAAGTACCGCAAGAGGAAACCGATGAGTCCGACGCGGAAAGGCAACTCGTAGATGGAAGACAGCCTGCTGGACATGGGAAGGCGTCGACGTCACGGTGGTAGCAGCCCATCCTGAGCGCAATATCTCTAATGCTTCAAACAACAGGGCTCCCGCTACGCCAGCGAGAGACAGCCTCTAGCATAAGTACAGGAATTTAGATACATATATAATGGTAAGTATGATTGGTTTGCGAAGCCAAACAAATATATGATGAGCTTAGTTGTGTGTGCTTCAATTTAAATTTTACTTAATAAAATCTCACCCCCCCCCCCCCCCCCCCCCCCCCCTTAAAACAATTCTGGCCACGCCACTGACCACACAGCACTAATGCCATCGCCACACCACAGAAGAGCGAGAGAAGGTAAGCGCGGCTCACTATGAGCGCGCTCAAATCACACACACACTGATCTATTACATATTAGGGTGCACCACCCATACAAATTTTTGCCACAAAAATTGTGAATTTTAGTTTGAATTTTTATTTTTGAATTTGTCGTTTTTTTAATTCATTTTTAATAAGAGTCATAAGTTTTTCAACATAAATTTTATTAGAGTATTGAATTTTTCTTACCGTGAAGTTGTATAATTTTTCCGCGCCTTTTTTATGTGCACGTTAGTTTTGGTGAAGGCATATACGTAGAGGAAATAATTTTCATCATTTTTTTACAATTTTTCTTTTTATTTTTTTTATTTTTTGTTCACCTTTTCTGATCTCGCGTAGATCCTGTGCATGAATTTAAATTCCTTCTTTTTTCCTCATATGCACTGCTGCTAACTTTCTTTATAAAGTTCATTGTCAACATACCACTTCCACTTTCACTTTTACTTGCATTTTTTACGCTTTCGGTTCAGCGCTTTTCTTTTAGTTTTGATCCAAAAATTCTTTTGGCATATAAATTATCGTTTTTCTTTTAATTTTTTTCTGATCGCGACCTCGTGTTTTTATTATGTTTTTTTGGCACATGCACAAAATAATGCACACGCACCGAACCGGATAGCAAAACTAAAGATCAAAAGAAAAGCACATGGTCGTCGAAAGTTATCATTGAGAACGGTCAAGAGGCCAAGACCTGAACCGTTTCGGGGATTACTTTCGTACAGTGTATGTTGTTTGTTATATTAGTGACGATCTTTGCCTAGCCCGCTGGCGGCTCACACGTACAAGTCAAGCGCTCTCTATACATTGTGGAAAGTTAAATTGCGTTTGCGAATCAATTGATCATCAACTGTTGACTGCTACGCATGAAAGTAGTTTTATTCTTAAAATATTTATTTCTTTACGTGTTTTTAATCATTTTAATTTCAAAAGTGTCCAAATCTGTAACAGAAATAAATTAAAGTTAAAAAGTATGTGCAAAGTTTAGGAAAATTCGCCAAGTTTTCGGCAAAACTTGAAACTTCTGGCATGAAGTTTTTAGACTTTTCTCGAGTACGCAGTTTTGTAGCTCGTTGAATTTTACTATAAGATACTAATCTTAAGCCGTTAATAAAATTGCTTGATTTTTTTCATTTTTTTTTCTAGTTGTTCTCTACATTTTTTTCATACTTTTTTTACTTATAAATTTGTATTGAAAATATGCATTTTGTTGCCTTACTTCTTTACCAATACATAAATTTTTTTTTTTATATACAAAGTTTTTGTTAATTGGGTATTTGGAATTTTTTTGGGTGTAGTAAGAAGCTCTCTCATACTTCAACACAATCGCACGGTTTGGTAAGTAGTGTGCGTTTGAGCATCGCTGGTTTATATCCCCTTTTTATTTTCAGCTCGTCGACGTCACACTGGTACCAGGGAGGACTGTAAGCAAGGTGAGTGTAAGAGAAATAAAACACACACACACCCTTTCACCCATATTTTTTGCTGAGTGAGAGCTTACTCGCAAATATAAATCTTTTTGTTCATACATTTTTTAGAGTGAGCGCACATACGTTCATACATACCTTATTATATGTACATGTGTGCTTATGCACAGATTATTAGCAAGCATTAGGCCGTTGAATTTAAGATTTTTTTTCACGAATTTTTGTTTTTCAAATAAAAATTAAATACCTTTGCTATTAGGATTAGGATGCAATTAATTGTAATTTTTATATTAAGAACGTATTTTGCCCTAGTGTAAGAATTTTTCTTCCTTTTTACTATAGGTATAAATAAAAACTGTTCATTAGATTGCATTTGAAATTCCTTGAAAAGATTTTTTTTGCGTTTATGGGTTGAGGTTTATTTTTGTTTTCGCAGATAACCTTAATTGCGACATACTGTTGGTGCAGGTGTTGCCCCTTGTGGTAACTGATGGTAAATTGGGGTGGTTGAGGAAATATGAAAGATACGTAAGTACTTAAAGACGGACTTTAGTCAGGTGTAAGGGGACTCTACTCGGGAAGCGGAGCCATAATAGAGTCCAAAGGCTATTCACACCTCGTGAACAGGGGTGGGAAGGCTCCACCTGACTCGGACAGGTTTCCTCCCGCTTTTCCTATATCTCTATTTCTGTTGTTTGCAGATATTCTTTCCCCAGGCATGAATCCTAATATTGCTATGCAACTGTTGGGAAAGGAGAAGTGGCAAGAACCGCGCCTCAAAGCCGACGAGCCTCAGCCGGGCTACTACCATGCCAACCCGCCACTCCTCCTCTCCCGTACCAGGCAGTTACGTAACAACACACACAAAATTGAAGATTAACATAAGATGGGGATAGAGATAGGGTAAAGCGTTCAGAATAGCAGAATCAGTCCGTCCGTAGACTGCGGGCGTTTGTATGCGTAACACCAGATACGACGAATACGTCAAAATAGAATTTGTTCAAAATTTGGCGTACGTTACGTATCTGAAGTATTCATAGACTGATTTTTTTTGGCCTATGATATATGTAGATAACGATAGGGATTGGGATAGATATACAACGTCTGCCGGGTCAGCTAGTAATTTAGAAAAAGGCTAGGACGATTTTTATGTGAATTAAGCTGTAAATTTTGAAAAAATTACCATTTTCGAGAAAAATGCGTAAAACTTTGACTTAATAAACTGACATTGGGATTTCAATTGCTATGAAATATGGATAAATATCCAATACAATAAATGCATTAAAGGAATTGGCGAAATAACAAGCACGAAAACGAATTTTAGCTTTACAGTTCAAATTTGAACTACAATTTGTATATGATCGAAAGTACATATTCTTTAAAAATGAGATCAGTATTAGCTTTTTACAAGGTGAAAGAGTGTGACTCCTGGGACATTTTCCTGTTTTTTCGTGATACAATTTTTAAGTTTTTTCATTATTATCGATGCAGTTCCCTAAAAATTTAGCTATGCAACTAGTTACCCCTAACCCATGATAATAAAAAGACCTTTATTGTTAAGGTCTGTCAGAGCAGTGGGAGTTTATGGCATTTTATAAATTTGGTACTTTTCCTATTTTGGGTGGAATGTTCCAAATATCAAACAGGGTTGCCACCTAACCGCATTTTATATATTTTTATTGATATCACGGGAACCGCTTGACCGATGTGGATAAAGTTTGGCATTATAGATAGTATGATTCATTCTAAGATTATATGCGTGGGTTGTCACCTAGGGTTGCCACCTAACCGCATTTTATTTATTTTTATTAATATCTCGGGAACCGCTTGACCGATGTGGATAAAATTTGACATTATAGATAGTATGATTCATTCTAAGATTATACGCGTAGGTGTGGCCACTTGGGGCGGTTCACAGGGCTGCCACCTATCTAATTTTTTTTAATATTAAGCAGAATATGCCAATATGGGCATTAGAGTGGTTCACAATTATGGACATTTTGGAAATTCCAAAACGCTACCCCCAATTATTGTTCCTTATGACAAAAAAAGAGGCTGCTATTTTTTTTTTTTTTTAAAGGTGCTTTAGAGGTCGCGCTACTCGTTTTTATAAAAAAATGAGATGCTTGCAAATTTAACTAAATTTTAACATGTTTAAGTGCAGTAAAAATTTGCGTTTTTGTGTGTTGTTATTCTGTTTTCATTGACGAATATTCCTGCAATTCAAAAGCCTTCTTGGATGAGTAGAAGGGGTTTAACTCCTGAAAGTATGTTTCAAAATTGAAAACGGTGCAACTAAAACGCCTACACTGATCTCATCCGCATTGGTTTTTTGGATATATTTCGCATCTAGATGGTTTATGACATCGCTGATTATGAATCCGATGTCAGTTTTTTTAAATTCAAAATGGCGGGTCCAATATGGCGGTGATGTTTTTGAAAACTAATTGGATTTTATTGAAACTTGGTACTCGGGGGTTTATGCGTTGTCTGATTACGAATCCGATATCGGTTTCTTTAAATTCAAAATGGTGGATCCATTATGGCGGTGCATTTTTGAAAACTAATTCGACTGTGTGAAACTCGTCACTGATGGATTTATGACATCGGTTTATATGAACTAGTATCGCTTGTGATCGAAAATTCGACCAATAAAAACTTTAGAGGGTCGAGGGGTCGCTAGCTCCGTACCCCCATCCTTAAATTTCGGGGACGCCCCTGAAATTTTCCCGCAGTTTTTTCAATTTCCTTTCCATCGGTGCATATTTCTTTTATATATGTCTTGACAAGGCAGTCAAAATCTCAAGGATTTTGACCGATCAAGTTTTGATAGGAAAAACGAGAAAGAAAAGACTTGTGTTAATATTTAAATATTTAATGTACGTAAGTATTATAACATACAAGTCAGTCTTAATTCTATTAATATGTATATGTGTATATTTCAATTTTAGGTTACCTTTAAACTCTCAGGAACAGGACGGCGGCTGGATGCGTGTGAACTCGTTCGGTAAGAAATCCAAGTGAACGAATTAACATTAAAAATTGTTAACACCGGTTGCTGTCGAACGGTTTATTTATCCATGCGATGTTTTAACATGGATAACTAGCACCGTTCGACCACCTCTGTTAACATAATGAGTATAAAAAATATATATATAAAGGTACGCGGGCTACCTCACAAGTTTGAGGTTTTGGGCAGTTGGCCTAAACATGCCGCCGGCCCCCGTTGCGTGACGCAACATTGAAAATATAACCGCGTAGTTGAGCCGTCGTGTTCCATCAAGGTTAACTTATAACTATTTACAGCTTCCCCGTCTTCATTATGGGGCTTATTCTAGCCTAAAAAAGAGAAAGAGAAAAAACTATAAAATAGACGTGGTTTCAAATTTCAGTGGCACGTTTATTAATCTATCGAATTCAAAATATATAGATTTATTTCATGCTAAAATAAAATAGTGCTATTAAGCTAAAAATAATGATTGTTAAGCCAAAAAGAGAACCTAACAAGCGCCCGACATAACCCATCCAAAAATAGTATCTTGGGCCAACAGCGGGCCTAGTGTACCGACCGGAATTGCGCCCAATAGAATTTTGGAATAAATTTCTGCCCCGAGTACAAGGCGGACTGAGGCTGCGATATTAAAACGTGGATCCGCTAGCTTCAAATTGGCATATTTCCTAACGATCGTGTCATCTAATGAAGTTAGCGGCGTGCGTCGATGTAAATTTCGGACACATGCTGCGTGCGTGGTAATAGTCACCGACTGACCATGCTTCCCACGCAGTTTAAGAAAGCAACCCATCTGGCGATTGAAGTAGGTTATACCAAGCTGCAACTCTCGGGCGAGATATTCGTCGATGACGGTGGTGTCCGCACAGGGATCAATCAAAGCTCGTACCAGATGTAGTCGCCCTTGTGCCTCTATTTTGACAACGGCGGTTGGTGCCACTGCTGTAAGACACTGTACGGGTTGTGGCGGTGCTCTAATTGGGGCTATTCTTCCGGACCGGAAGTTTGAGATTGGCGTGAGGTGGAATGCTGATGATTCCACTCTCTCTTGGTGTTTACGGGTTCGTCGTCGGGCTCTTGTGCTCTTTTTATTGCGCGGTTGCAAAGTTTTCATTTCCAATCCGCGGTTATGTCGTCGTTCGTGTTGGAGCTGCGGTCGAAAACGCTGTGGTTTCGATCCGCTTGCTGCCTCTGGGTGGAATGCAGGAGATTCCACTCCAGTACTCTGTTCCGGGCGGAAAGCAGACGTTTCCGCTCCAGAATTTGTGACTTCAATGACAGTCTCTACCTCCGACGCATATAAGGACATGCTATCACTGTCCTCAGCTTCACTGTCCACAGCTAGTATAGGCCTCTTTGGTCGTCGAGTTAATTTCGGCACATTTCCTAAATGTAGCATCGTGTGGTGATCGTCTCCACATTTTTGGCACCTTCCTGTGTGTGTGCAATGACCTGCGCGATGCAATGGCGACAAACAATTGACACAGTGATGTGTCCTAATGACCTTGACCCAACGTTCTGGCGTGGAAAGGCTGCGAAATATTGGACAGACCCGTAGTGGATGCTTTTTCTGGCAAAGGCGACAGATGAGTGAAAACGCGGTTGCCTCGGACTTTTTACGTATTTCAGTGAAACGCGTCATTTCTAGAAAAATAAACAATTTCCGAGTTGGAGACATTTTCTATCTAATTTAAAAACCACCCTAATGGATGGCGAGCAATATGAGGTGGGTTTGTGGGTTACAAGCAATTCTAAGAGTTCCCGTGTACAAAAGGTTTGAGATGCCGTTATTTTGGGAGATATTTCATGTGTAGACATGAAAGTTCCTCGGGAATACGAACCGAGAGAATGACAAATTACCCCTTAGAACTATACCATGCATGCCAAAAAAAAAATTTTTCATGGTTGCATTGTGTTTTGGCTTTTACTCTCTAAAAAAATTGCCCAGTGTGGACACTCTATTATGCCCACTTAAGATCGCCCTACCTACTAAAATATCGAATATCGATAACTTTTTCGTCGCACTAAGTTAAGTTAAAAAACGTGCGCGTGAGCGAACGTAAATTTGCGGTGCTTGTTGTGCGGGCGAAAAAGTTAATTCGGGAGTGTCGAAAGTGTTGTGTTAGTGCATAAGGAAACGAAATTGAAAGGAAAAATAATTTTTATAACCTTTCATTAAGGAATTATAATAATATTTCCTCATATAGGTGAAAATTGTGATTAGTGATACAAAGCTAGTGGTACATTGCTCGTGTTTGTGTTGTTGTGCTGCTGGCACTACTTTACAACGGCATCGCTTTTTGCATTAGGGTGTCGATTTGCTGGAGGAAAAAAAATTTTTATATGGTTTTTTTTTTTTTTTAACAAACGTGAAAACTCAAAAGCGAATTTCGCTATTCCTCCAGCTTTCTGAAGATAGGGTGTCCCTATTTTTTTGAAAAATGGTGTCCGAAATTTTCGGACATATGGCGTTGTTGGTTATACGGCTGGCCAATTTGGTGAAAAATAAAAAAAATACGTGTTTTATTATTTTCCCTTTGATACTTTTTTGTTTAGTAAGGGTTAATGCAATGGAATTGGTAGCGGATGAATTTTCCTTTTACGTAACGCTACCTTTGCCATTGTACTATCCTTCTTTTCTATTCTTCAAGTTTCGTGTGAAAAGGTATGAAAAAAAAACTGTTGGAAAAAGAAAAGAAAAAAACTGAAACCTTTTTGGTCACTCTAATAATGAGATGCTAATGTAATAGGTTATGTGTTTGTGTATGTAAAACCGCATGGTAATACTAATACATTAGATAGTGACCAAAAAATATTTTTTTTTTATGCCGGAACTTCATTTCATTAATTCATAAAAATATGATCGGGTGATCGTTTGGCTTTAGATGGAATTAGATTGCGGTATAATATACAAAAATGTGAGAAAAAGAAGAAAAACTTTTCAAAATTTTTACGAACAAAAAAAAATTTTGGTTTTTTGGGTATTTTCCTTTTTAAATGTCCCATTTTCCAAGAAAGCTTCAAACCAATCCGCCCTCGATCTTATTGAAATATGTTGAAAGCAAAATGAAAAAAATTCCGGTGACTCAAAAAAAAAAATAGTGAGTTGTGAAGCAGCCTAATATTCATGTCTGTTTGTACAAATGGAAGCGTCATGTGCCTACCCAGCAGTAAATACGGTCTGCACAGGAGCGTGAAAAAAGTTTATAAAAGTGAATGCATGTATTGAAAAGTGTTTTTTGTATGAAACAAAAACAAAAATATGAATATGCATGAAAAACACGCCACCATTTGTACAACTATACATATGTACGTTAGGCTGGTTCAAAAAAAAAAAAAATTTTTTTTTTTTTTCGAATTGAAGTTAAGAAAAGTGCTGATACCCTTTTTCATTTTGAATGTGCAGGCAGCCCCTAATTAGGCTGGCTCGACCCAAAAAAAAATTAAAATGTTGCTTTAGTTGTGCGAAGGATTTTTATATTTCATTTTTGTTGGTTTTGATTCTGTATTATTGTTTCTGAGAAGTGGTTAGATTCGTGTCTCCTGTTTCCGAATCAAATGGTGGTAGTAGTACTAGTTTTACAAGTGGTCTTGTCACTTGGCCCCTTTCCGTACGAAGATCTACGACCCGAACGTGGTTGTCGGAACCATGATGAAACTTCACCACGCGTCCCAATCTCCACTCGTTGGGCGGTAAATTATCCTCTCTAATAACCACCATATCCCCTACCTTAATATTTGTTTTGGGATGTTTCCACTTTATCCTCTTTTGTAATTCCGTTAAATACTCGGTTTTCCATCTTTGGCAAAAGTTCTGATGCAAGGCCTTGAGTTTTTGCCATCGATTTACGATTGATGCTGGGTTTTCATTAACTTCTAGCTCTGGTGGAGCTAATAAATGTCCACCGACTAAAAAATGGCCTGGAGTCAAGGGTTCTAGATCCGAAGGTTCGTTTGAGGCGGGGCTGAGAGGACGCGAGTTAAGGCACGATTCGATCCGACAAAGCAGCGTGTTGAACTCTTCGAAAGTAAATTTCGAACTCAATGCGATCTTTTTAAAATGGGTTTTAAAGCTTTTCACACCGGCTTCCCACAGGCCGCCCATATGCGGAGCACCTGCTGGTATGAAATGCCAAGATAATTCCTGATGTGCAAATTTTGAAAGAGTTTGTACTCGGGAATCGGCGAGAAATGCTTTAAATTCTGCTTTTAATGAGCGTGAGGCTCCGACGAAGTTGGTCCCGTTATCTGAATAGATATTCCTTGGGCATCCTCGTCTGGCTACGAACCTAGAAAAGGCTGCTAAAAAGGATTTTGTGCTCAAATCGCTGGTGGCCTCTAAATGTATGGCCTTCGTAGAAAAGCAGACGAACAAACAGACGTAACCCTTTGAGATACGACAACCGCGCCCCCTGTAACTCTTTATATCAAATGGTCCTGCAAAATCTACCCCAGTATTCGTAAAGGCACACGAAAAGGTTGCACGCTCTTGTGGTAGAATTCCCATAAGTTGGCTCTGAACGCGTTTCTTATAAATGGTACAGATATTGCAATTATGGATTATGGACCTTACCATGGTTTTCACTTTTGGTATCCAGTATTGGGTTCGAATAATCCGCAGCATTAGTTGATTTTCGCCGTGCAGAGAAATGTCATGAACAAACTGGACAAAGAGACGCGAAAACCTACAATTATATGGAAGTATTATTGGGTGTCGTTCGCCGTATGCCAGATCGGTGGATGCGCCAAGGCGCCCCCCAGTCCTCAGGACTCCGGTGTCGTCGAGGAATGGATTTAGGGAAAGTATCTCGCTCTTAGAGTCAAGTGGCTCTTTGACTTTTAATTTCGCGATCTCCTTACTGTAATGTTTCTCCTGAGCAAGTTGTATTAAACGGGTAGTCGTTGCCTTAATTTCGTCCGATGAAATCACGTAAGATTCTGGTTGGTTAGGAGCGTTTGTTTTCAGGTGAGTTTTATGAATAAACCGGAAAATGTATGATATCACCCTCAAAGCTCGTGGTAAACTTGAAAACCTCTCGAGAATGTCATTGCTGTTGCTAGTAGAGGTTCCTGCATGTACATGCACTCTTTTTTCTTCGACGTTGGTTGAGAAGTCCGTTTCTTGGGTTGGCCAACTTCCTCTGTCTTCTTGTAGCCAAGAAGGTCCCTGCCACCACAGAGAATTTTCCACCAAGTCCTGCGCTAATATGCCTCTGCTGGCTAGATCTGCTGGGTTTGTACCAGAATCCACGTGGCACCAAGCTGAATTTCCTACTTTGTCGATGATTTTAGTGATTCGATGCGCAACGAAGGTGGACCATGAGCATGGGGGTTTGCGTATCCAAGCCAGCACTATCGTCGAGTCAGTCCACAGATGGATGTTTAGATGACCTAATTCGAGATTTCTGCAAATGGATTCGACGATTTCGGCCAATAATACCGCCCCGCAGAGCTCCAGTCGCGGAAGTGAAATTGTTTTCACTGGAGCCACTCTTGTTTTGGCCAAAAGCAGATTGACAAGTACGTTGTCACCTTTTTCTACACGTAAGTAGACTGCTGCAGCGTATGCTTTTTCTGAAGCATCGCAAAACCCGTGAATTTCCGCCTTTTCTGTAGGAGAGAATGATACCCAACGAGGTATCCGTATTTTGTCAATTTCTTTATACGTTTCGGTAAAGGCTTTCCACCGTTCTAATGTTGAAGGTGATACAGGTTCGTCCCACCCAGTGCCCTCTAACCAGATATTTTGCATTATAATTTTTACGACTATGATTGTTGGAGCAAGCCAACCTAATGGATCAAAGAGTTTCGCGATAGTGGATAAGACCACTCTTTTTGTGGGACTTGTATCTTCAACTAACGGTTTGGCAGTGAAGTAAAATTGATCGGAATGTGCATTCCACCGAATTCCTAATGCTTTCACACTACTAGAGTCCTCGAATTCTAGAAAATCTTCGCTCAAAAGATGAGCTTTTGGGATGCCTTTTAATATTTCGCTGCTATTCGAAGTCCATTTGCGTAGTGGGAAACCAGCTGAATTCAAAACTTTTGAGATCTCATCTCTTGCTATTCTTGCGGAATCTATGGAATGCCCCCCGGAAAGGACGTCATCTACATACATATTCTTCCGTAAAATATTCGAGGCTATAGGATGAGATGCTTCTGAGTCATCAGCTAGTTGAAGTAATGTCCTTATTGCTAAATAAGGAGCACAATTAATGCCAAAAGTAACCGTTTTGAGCTCATAAAGACTGATTGGGTCATCTGGGCTTGAGCGGAAGACTATTCGTTGGTATTTTGTTTGCTCAGAATCTACTATTATTTGCCTATACATCTTCTCAATATCGCTATTGAAGACGTATCTAAAAAGTCTCCAACGAAGAATCAATGTTGGTAAATCAGATTGAAGTACAGGGCCCGGGAGAAGTACGTCGTTGAGACTAATACCATTAGAAGAATGTGAAGACGCATTGAACACTACTCTAACTTTCGTTGACGTACTTTCTGCTTTGATGACCGCATGATGCGGTAAATAATAACAGTCGACTGCATCGGCCGACTGAAGCCCGGATATTTTTGACATGTGCCCCAGTGTCCCATATTCCATAATAACCCTATTATATTCCCTTTGCAATTCAGGATTTTTCTTGAGTCGTGTCTCGTTTTTGTAGAATTGAGAGCACGCTATTCTTAAAGACGGTCCTAGGCCAATGTTTGCAGGGAAATCCGTCTTAAAAGGAAGGGACACGATGTACCTCCCATCAGGATTACGCTGCGTTGTGGATTTGTACAACTCCTCACATTGTTTTTCTTCGACTGTGAGGGCTTTTGCTTTAGGGATTTCTTCAATTTCCCAGAAGGAGCTTAGCTGTTTATCTAACGCTACTTCATTGAAGAATGATACCCGGTTATGGTTAGTTGGACTGGCTGCGTCAGCACGACCAGTCAGTATCCAACCGAACACCGTTTCTTGTGCTAGAAGAGTATTAAGAATATTCTTCTTAATACCACTTAAGATAATTTGCGGATAAATGTCTCCGCCTAGAACAAGATCGACTTGATCATTGACGATTCTTCGTCCGCGAGTACAAGGTCTGGGAACGCCTGTTGCGTTAGAGCGCTAACATCGCAAGTGGGCAAGTTTCCAGTTACCTGTGGTAAAACTAACACCAAAACGTCAATTGAAATAAGTGGGTCAACAGGTGACCGCAATTGTATGGCACATGCCTCCTTTACTTGCGCAGAAACAGTGTTATTGATGCCCGAAACTTGGGCATGCATCTTTTTAGTTGGCAAGTTGATCCTTCGTCTGAGTCTTTCCGTAATGAAGGAGAACTCAGATCCAGAATCAATGAGGGCTCTGGCCGAATAATTTGTGCCATTGTAATGAATGGTTATACGAGCAGTTCCTAACAATACGCCTTTACTTGTGTTGGCGAAATTGGACTTTACGTTAACTGATTGATTTGATTTCTTTTGTTTTGTAGACTCGTTTCGCACTTGAGCCTGTTTGGACGTGCATGGATCGTTATTGGAATCCGTTGGCGCGGTCGCAGGGGTATTTGTCGCCTTAGCTGTCTGCAAATGCAAAAGGGTATTGTGTCTTAAGTTACAAATGCTGCAATTGTATGTGCTGTGACATCTCGACACAGAATGCCCCGAAGATAGACAATTGAGACAACATTTGTTGCTTTTAGCAAAAGAAATTCTATCAGCTATAGCTAGATTCTTGAATTTCTGGCACGTATGTATTTTATGGTTACTGCTTTGACACATTTTACACGCGTATTTAGATACGCGTGCTTGGAAAGATCCAAGCTTTTTATGCGATGGATCAGAGGACTGTTTATGATTTTGTACCTTTGGAGGTTTGGCAGGTTTAGTTCCTCTTATCCCAGAAACGGATTCTAAAGTTTGGAACCGATTTGATAGAAATCGGTCCATATCCGCCCACTTGGATGTCTCTGTTTTGTTTTCGACTGACTGTTCCCAAAGTGAAAGAGTAACATCAGGTAATTTAGTCGAACAGAGATATATTATAATAGGGTCCCAGTTTGATATGTCAATTTTGTGACTAATTAATGAGGATATACAATTGTTTATATCCCGCTGTAATCTCTTTATTGATGTACCGCATTCAGTTTCGACTGTTTGCAGGTTAAAGAGAATCTTCAACTGGGTATTGACTAGGATTCTTTTGTTTTCATACCGGTCACAGAGATTTTTCCAGGCTACTTCGAAGCCGTCATTTGTCAAGTCGCACTTCTTGACAATTTCTATAGCCTCTCCTTGAGTCTTTAGATTTAGGTAGTATAATTTTTGTATTGGAGTGAGTCCCTTATTAAGTACATAAATGGCTGTGAACATGTCACGAAAAGTTGGCCATGACAAATAATCCCCCTTGAATACATCTGTATCACAAGGTGGTAGATGTAGGTTGCGTGGATTACTTACAATTTCTTTTTCCATTTTTTCTATTTTTTCTGTAAGGTCATTAATTTTAGTCATGCACCTCACATAAACAGAATAAGCTGACTTATTCTTCTTCTTGACTGTAGCTACATCTTTAGTAGAGGTCTCTCCTGCAGCTATCAGATCGTCAAAGGCATCTGAATTTTCAGCGAATATTTGGAGTGGTCGCTTGTGGGGATGCTGAGGAATTCGACTTCGAATTCAACGACAATGTCAGCTAACGCATTGACGTGGTCCATATTGGAAGAAAAAGAGATAACTTACACTCAAACAAACTTGCACGGGACTTGAAAACTCTATTATAAGAAGGCACAGAGACAGAATCTGTGAATGTGTGACCCAAAATATCAGCAAATGCTGCCCACCGTATTCCAATAAATTTTTATTTTCCAAAATTTCGAAATAACTCGCAATCAAATTTTATTATTACTTATAATTCCACCCTTAACGAGGTGTACAAAACGCAAAATATATGTGTTAATATTGCTCGCCAAGCAACAGGGGGTATATATTTATGTATGTGTGTTTGTGATATTTAATACAAAAATTTG
This sequence comes from Campiglossa producta, assembly GCA_964058755.1. Taxonomy (NCBI): domain Eukaryota; kingdom Metazoa; phylum Arthropoda; class Insecta; order Diptera; family Tephritidae; genus Campiglossa; species Campiglossa producta. Next base: position 482,109 of record CAXKVI010000023.1, on the reverse strand, counting down.
AAAACAACAAAAACAAGTGCAATACTTTATCGCTTCTAAAATGCAGCTTTAGTGCTTATTTTTTTTTTTTTGAACTGCGACGATTTATATTTAACGCAAAAAAAATATCTCAAATAAATGTTTAAAAAAAAGTGCAGCAACCGAGTGAATTTCTCTTATTTTGTGTTTGTGCAAAAGAACTGTGAACTATAAATTAGCGAACAGAGTGAGGTTATGGTCACTGTGCAGTGTTGTTGTTGTGGGAAATCAGCAAAAAAAGGAAGTGCAAGTCACTTGAAATGAAAATGAATCCTCTAGAGAAATATTGGCAACTTCTTTTTAAATTTCCCAACACTGATTTGTACGAATATTTGTGCTCGTTACACTGAAGACCCTTAGGCCGTGTCCGGTATTGCTTACCACTGGTGGGGGCTAATACTAGATGGTCAAAAGGGTTATTCGTACAAATTGACACTCACTCAATTTACTTGTTCTTTTGCCACTTCACAAAAAAATCACTCGTGTCACACTTTTAGTTAATTTAAAGAAAAAAAATATCACTAATTATTTATTTAATATTGTGCACACTGAAAATTTAAAACCACTTACTTTCTTTTATTTGTAGTTGTTGTTTGGAATGGACTGTAGCTGGTGTTTAGTTTAAAAAATGTATGTCGTTGTTGTTGGTACTGCTGCTTGTGTTAGCCGCTTCTGTGCAAAAATGTTGAAGGTAATAGCAAATTGGGCGCTTTCCAAATCAGCAGCAAATATTACGATTCTTTTGGGTAATTCTTGTTGTAATGATGATGATGGCTAGCAATATTTCCACAAAAATAGGTCGCTGGTGATAAAAAGACGGATCTGATAGGACCAAAATGTCTTGACAAGGCAGTCAAAATCTCAAGGATTTTGACCGATCAAGTTTTGATAGGAAAAACGAGAAAGAAAAGACTTGTGTTAATATTTAAATATTTAATGTACGTAAGTATTATAACATACAAGTCAGTCTTAATTCTATTAATATGTATATGTGTATATTTCAATTTTAGGTTACCTTTAAACTCTCAGGAACAGGACGGCGGCTGGATGCGTGTGAACTCGTTCGGTAAGAAATCCAAGTGAACGAATTAACATTAAAAATTGTTAACACCGGTTGCTGTCGAACGGTTTATTTATCCATGCGATGTTTTAACATGGATAACTAGCACCGTTCGACCACCTCTGTTAACATAATGAGTATAAAAAATATATATATAAAGGTACGCGGGCTACCTCACAAGTTTGAGGTTTTGGGCAGTTGGCCTAAACAATATATATTAATATATAATATATAAGATGCCAGTTTTGCAAATTTGCATTTCCTATGCCGATGTCAATAAATACGCCACATGAAAACCTTTAGGAACCTCCTGTGAGCGAACCGTTTGACCGATGGAAAGAAAATTGAAAAAACTGAGGTATAGGCGGTATATTTTCAGGGGCGTCTCCGAAATTTAAGGATGGGGGTACGGGGCTAGCGACCCCACGACCCTCTAAGGTTTTTATTGGTCGAATTTTCGATCACAAGCGATACTAGTTCATATAAATCGATGTCATAAATCCATCAGTGACGAGTTTCACACAGTCGAATTAGTTTTCAAAAATGCACCGCCATATTGGATCCACCATTTTGAATTTAAAAAAACCGATATCGGATTCGTAATCAGACAACGCATAAACCCCCGAGTACCAAGTTTCAATAAAATCCAATTAGTTTTCAAAAAAATCACCGCCATATTGGACCCGCCATTTTGAATTTAAAAAAACTGACATCGGATTCATAATCAGCAATGTGATAAACCTTCTAGATGCGAAATATATCCAAAAAACCAATGCGCGATGAGATCAGTGTAGGCGTTTTCGTTGCACCGTTTTCAATTTCGAAACATACTTTCAGGAGTTAAACCCCTTCTACTCATCGAAGAAGGCTTTTGAATTGCAGGAATATTCGTCAATGAAAACAGAATAACAACACACAAAAACGCAAATTTTTACTGCACTTAAACATGTTAAAATTAAATTAAATTTGCAAGCATCTCATTTTTTTTATAAAAACGAGTAGCGCGACCTCTAAAGCACCTTAAAAAAAAAACAAAAAAATAGCAGCCTCTTTTTTTGTCACAAGGAACCATATTTCGGGGTAGCGTTTTAGATTTTCCAAAAAAAAAATTTTTTGAACCACTCTAATGGGCATCATATGAAAGGTATTTTCGACCGTATTCCAAATATGTAAATCTCAAGAAGGGTTGCCACCTTACCGCATTTTATTTATTTTTCCCTATATCTCGGGAACCGCTCTACCGATTTGGATAAAGTTTCGCATTATAGATAGTATGATTATGTGCGTGGGTGTTTCCATTTGAGGCTGTTTACAGGGTTGCCACCTGTCTCAATTTTTTTTAAATATTGAGCAATATATACCAATATGGGTATCAAATGAAAGGTATTTTCGGTCGCATTTCAAATATGACAATTTCTAGCAGTGTTGTCTGCTAGGGTTGCCCCCAAACCGTATTTTATTTATTTTTCCTTATATCTCGGGAACCGCTTTGCCGTTTTGTATTAAATTTGGCATTATTAGTAGTATGATTCATTCTAAGACTATATACATGGCGGTTGCCACTTGGGGCGGTTCAAAGGGTTGCCACCTATCTATTTTTTTTAATATTGAGCAAGATGATGATGAGATGAGCCTATATGGGTATCAAGTGAAAGGTATTTGCGACCGTGTTCCAAATATTTAAATTTCAAGCAGGCTTGCCACCTAGTCTTCCTATCTGTCTTCCTACAACTCTCTTTCCTATCTCCCTCCCTTTTGCTCTTCTTTGTCCTCTTTCCTTCTACCACGCCCCTCTTCCTCAATAACCCATCTTGAAGTTTTATTTCTGACGTCGAACCTAAGCTCTCTACAAAAATTTTGCACGTCGCAATTTTTGTTATTTCAAATGTCAAATGTATAATCAAAAAATATTATCCATGAGTTTGGGATTCATATTCTAAATTTCCAGACACCCCGGAATTTTTCCTTTTACGAAAGGTTAAAATCACTAATTGTGCACATTTCGTAAAAGGAGAAACATAATTTTGTAAATTATAAAATAATAGAAGGGAATTTTTCGTTTTACAAAGGTTAAAATCACTAATAGTGCACATTTCGTAAAAGGAGAAATCATAATTTTGCAAATTATAAAATAATAGAAGGGAATTTTTCCTTTTACGAAAGGTTAAATCACTAATAGTGCACATTTCGTAAAACGGGAAACCATAATTTCGTAAATTATAAAATAATAGAAGGGAATTTTTCCTTTTACAAAAGGTTAAAATCACTAATAGTGCACATTTCGTAAAAGGAGAAACAATAATTTTGTAAATTATAAAATAATAGAAGGGAATTTTTCCTTTTGCGAAAGGTTAAAATCACTAATAGTGCACATTTCGTAAAAGGAGAAACCATAATTTTGTAAATAATCATATAATAAAAATCCATCTCTTACAAAACTGCGCTGCGCAGACAACCGCTGCCCAAAATAGTAATAGTGTCAATTGACACTATTTCCAAGTGACAGGTAATAAAAAGTACTCATACCTGAATTTGATAAACCTTGGGAAAATGGGGGGTCCACTTGACGTGTTTTTAAATCCCAAAATCGGAGTTAATTCGGAATTTGCGCTAATATATCAGCCGTATAATATTCTATGGTGTATACTTCATAAAAAGTACTCATACCTGAATTTGATAAACCTTGGAAAAATGGGGGTCCACTTGACGGGTTTTTAACATGCTACAAATATCAAACCTGCATTGGAATGCCTGCAAAAATGTATCTTAAGCTAATCTTATATATGTGTATATCCGGACTATCTCGGAAACCATTAACCGATTTGGATGAAATTTGGCATTGATATGCTTGATTCTAAGAATATCCACTAAGGCGTTGCCACTTGGTTTACAGCCACCTATCTCCATTTTTTTTAAATATTGGGCAAGATATGCCAATATGGGTATCTATCAAATGAAAGCTATTTTCGGCGACATACCAGCTAAAATATTTTCAAGTGGGCTCGGCACCTTACCGCAGTATATTTGTATATCCGGTAATATCTAGAGAAGCGCTTGACCGATTTCGATGAAATTTAACATGGAAATAGTAGGCTTGGTTCTAAGTCATTTCACTTGGGTGATGCCACTGGTGGTGGTTTAAAGGGATGCCACCTATCTCAATTAATTTTTGAATATTGAACAAAATATGCCAATATGCGTATCAAACGAAAGGTATTTCTGGCGACATGTAAACTGAAATTCTTTCTAGTAGGGTTGATACCTAACAGCATTATATTTGTGTATTTGAATATCCGGTACTATCTCGAGAACCGTTTGAACGATTTAGAGCGGATTTCTCGACTGTTAACGTCAAAGTTCACTGTCAGTATAACAGCCAGTTCATTTGCCCTTTATTTAACAATAAAATTTAAAGTGAGCGTTAAGTTGGCGGCTAGTTGAGAAATCCTCATCATTGGCCTCAACAACCGCGCCGTAACTTCTGCGTACTCCAAATTAGAAAAGGAAGCGGAAAAAATGGGTTTGGTGGTGAACGAAGGTAAAACGAAGTACCTGCTGGCATCAAGAGTCAGCGCATTCGCGCCTTGGCAACCAAGCCACTGGTGGCAGCCATAATTTCGAGATAGTAAGGGACTTTTTATACCTGGGAAGCAGCATTACTACCAACAACAATGTAAGCCTGGAAATCCATAGAACTCTTCCAAACAAGTGCTACTTTGGGCTGAGTAGGCAATTTAGAAGTAAAGTCCTCTCGACGAACAAAAACAACACTCTATAAGTCACTTATCGTACCCGTCCTGCTATATGGTGCAGAAGCATGGACACTGACAGCATCTGATGAGGCGGCCCTGGGAGTATTCGAGAGAAAAATTCTTCGAAAGATTTATGGACCCCTAAAAATTGGCGACGTCGAGTACCAAAGAAGATATAATGATGAGCTGTATGAGCTTTACGCAGACGTGGACATAGTTCAGCGAATTAAAACCCAGCCGCTCCGCTGGATAGGACACGTGGTGCGAATGAACGAGGACGCTCCGGCCCAGAAGGTATTTTTATCGGCACCCGCCGGTGGAAGTAGAGGAAGAGGGAGACCACCACTTCGATGGCAGGACCAAGTAGAGGCAGACCTGCGAGCACGCGGGGTCTCTAATTGGCGCCAGTTGGCTCAACAAAGAACCGATTGGGGTAACATGTTGGATGGCCAAAATCGCCTAGGCGGTTAAAGGCTATTTTAAGTAAGTAAGTTGAGAAATCCGCCCTTAACTGAAAGAATTTTAACTTGGGTGTTGCCACTTGGGGCGGTTTACAGGGTTGACACATATCTCAATGTTTTTAAGTATTTGGCAAGATATCCCAAAATGAGTTCAAATGAAAGGACTATTTTGGAATCATTTTGGCAAGGTATGCCAGCACGATATCAAATGAAAGGTACTTTGAGCCGGATACCAACCATGTTGTCTTTACGATGAGTTGGCACCTAGGGCTGCCACCTAACTCCATTTTATTTATTTCTTCGTATATTGATCGATTTGTATGAAACTTTAGGTTTGCCACTTGAGACTGTTAATAAATTTGCCATTTATTTGATATTTTTTCGGAAATCTATTTAATCTATCTATCTTCTATACATATAAAATTCAAATTATGTACCTACTATGTATGGACACACTTTGCTCATAAAATAATAATTTTATAGACTCACTGGATATCTACGAGGGATGGTCACAGCCTAAAAAATATTTTGATATATATAGGGGGCGTGGCATAGAATTGGAATTTTTCATTGTAAGTATCTCTGGAAGTATTTAGGTTAGACCACTGACATTTGGTGAGGGGTTGTACGAGATCGATCCCTACCATTTCCAAAAAAACTGGGGATAACGAAAAAGGGGGCGTGGCACCTCCCATACTAATGAAATGCTTCATAGTCCATATCTCTGGAATTATTTAGGTTAGACCACTGAAATTTGGTAAGGACAACGTCTACCGGGTCAGCTAGTAACAGATAAAACGCAGTTAGGTGACACCCTAGGTGCCAATTCATCGTCAAGGCAATATGGTTGGTTGGATGCAATTGAAAACACCGAGGAAGCTCGGGCACCTAGGTACTTTGTCTTTAATTTTTCAATTTCACTTTGCCAAAATATTAACACGAAAATGTTTTTAATCACTTTTAACTACGATTAATCCTTTATGAATGGAATTGCGGACATTTTAATTTATTTACTTACTGTTACTCATTATAGGGTATACATATTTAGAATAAAGAAATGTCATGTTTTTTTTAGTTTTAGTTTAGTTTCTGTGTAAATTTATGTCAGCGGATGCTTAAAATAGTTTTAATAAATGTTAAATTATTTGGTACGTTTTTTTTCAGGTTAGGCAAACGGCAACCGTGGACATTAGCAGTAGGTGTGTTCGGTCAGCGTAAAATTTTATAAAATTTTACAAAGCGTGGACTGAAAAAGTGTTCGGCTAGCATAAAATTTTATGAAAAGAGAGCGGATTTTGACAGTTCATTGCGTGGACAAAAATCACCCAGTAGAACTTGCAAGTGAAAACAGGTGATCAAATTGAATTGCCCAGCAAGAACCTTAATGGGTAATTAACGTGTGATAACTTTAACATTATGAACAGCTGTAAATAACAATTTCAACTAGTTTTTTTTTAAGAAAAGGGACCAATTCAACGAAGTAAAGGCAGAAGCCTTCTTGACTGTTCATTTATTGTTACTCTACAGGTCTTTAAAACATCATGGCGGTGCATTTTCTTTCGGTGGCTTTGTGTTCTGGTAAAAGATTCTTGCAGGGAAGTTGAAGCCAAATGCAAATTTGCCTGTGTAAACAGGTTCGAAATGACTCATTCAAATTAGCCAAATTTTGTGCAGTATAAATGTACTATAAGAGTAGTCAGATTAAAGAAGAAAAGTATCTCTTATACATTGTTACAATTTCGCATACTTTATCACAATAGACATATCTATATACATTTGTATGTAGATTGGTACGGAGGAATTTTATTACAGCGCCGATGCGAAGTCGCTCGGAATTCCAATGACTGCGTTTTTCGCTGGTAGCTGATGTACGATTTGTGAGTGACGGCTTTAGAAACGCGCCGTTGAGTGTTTTAGTTACAATGATTTGATACCTACTTATTTAAATTTAAGTTGCAGTGCTATAAGTATTTATACGAGCTGATTTGATTGTTTGGATATTCATTGATTGATTTATAAATTCTATACCCTGTTTTAATATGTTATTTAAGTGTTGATTGTCAGCATTTCGTTCCACAATTTAAGAATATTTACTTTATTTGTAAAATGGCTGAACGTATCGTAGCTAAAACACAAATTTTCTCAATTAACATCATTTCAAAGTGCAGTAAACGTTCGACTCATAATTTCGGTATTGGGAACGCGACAATTGTTAAGGGAATACGGCCTTTCCACAAGCTTAAACACACTTATCTTGTCTGTATCTTTTTTTTTTTGTCTAGTAAATTCACGTTCATGTCCTTAGCATTTCATTCCTTATATTTATTTATTAGTCTGCCCATCTGTCGCCCCTAAGTTTGGCGGTTAGAGTAAAATTAATGAAAAAAATCTTCCTGCCCATACTATCTCTATGAATCATCCCCAAATGACAAAGCATTTTATAGTAGGTAGCGCAACTCACAGATGATCGCAAAAACACACGCACAGTAGATATATTCCCCATAAGCACAAACAAATATATTCTCAAACGTTCGGTAAATAATTAGGGTCAAACTTTAGAATAATGTACCACGATTTGGACAAAATTTATTTTAGGGAATGTTTTAGGGGCCGTATGTATCATAACTGTGAAGGTAGAAACTGTTAAGTTTTCAAAAAGTAGGAATTTACGTTGAGGGTTTCATCTTAAATACGTCTCAAGTTCATATCAAACAAAATAGTATCTGTATTGGGTTTCACACAACTCCTTCATTCCATTTCAAGAAGAAGAAAAAAAAGTGGTCAAACTAGTAGAGGTTAACAATAGCCGCATTCTTCTGAAAGATATCGCTCCCGCTTGCGCTCATTTCTCACGGGAACAGTCTGGGTCACTATCAGACTTCACGAACAGATGTCGTTGCGCTTTCACGTAAATCCGCGGTATACACATTATTAAAACAAAAAATACCCAAATTATTTTCGTTTAGTACCAAAATTCATTAAATAAATTTTAAGATTGCAATGGTTTTTTGATTATTAAAAAAATATATGCATGCAAAAAGTAATACGTATACAAAAAATCAAAAACGACACAACTTCTTAACATTTTAATGCGTTTAGTATGAAATCCAAAAAAAAAAAACAAGTAAGGAAAGCTGTCTTCGGCTGTGCCGAACGCTAAATACCTTTCATGAATAAGCGTAACGATTTTCACTGTTTGATCCCAGTACAGCCTGTGTGAATTTAACTTCCGCTCATACCGAAATTATCTGAACTATCGATTATATGGGGGCGATGTGTTATATTGGTCCAATCTCATTGATTTTTAACATCGACATTCCACATTCTAAAATAGCAACAGTTACGGAATTTCACGTTCCTACCTATATAATTACAGGAGTTATCTACCAAAATCTGTTTATCGGAACAATCGATTGTATGGGGGCTATGTGAAATATTTATCCCATCTCGATGATTTTCAACATCGATATTTCACATATAAAAATAGTGAAACTTCCAAAATTTCACGTTCCTACGCGTTTAATTACAGGAGTTATAGGCCAAAATCCGTTTATCGGAATAATCGATTGTATGGGAGCTATGTGAAATATATATCCCATCTCAATGATTTTCAACATCGATATTTCATATATAAAAATAGCAATACTTACAAAATTTCTCGTTCCTTCCTCTTTAATTACAAGAGTTATAGCCCAAAATCCGTTTATCGGAACAATCGATTGTATGGGGGCTATGTGAAATATTTATCCCATCTCAATGATTTTCAACATAGATATTTTACATATAAAAATAGCGATGCTTCCAAAATTTCACGTTTCTACGTGTTTAATTACAGGAGTTATAGCCCAAAATCCGTTTATCGGAATAATCGGTTGTACGGGAGCTATATGTAATATCGGTCCGATCTTGCTGGTTCCGACAAATGATTCCTATATTGGAAAATGGTGGCCGGATACGAAATTTCAGCCAAATATCTCAAAAACTGAGGGACTAGTTTGCGTTCAAACATACGGACAGACAGACGGACATGGCTAAATCAACTCATCTCGTCATCCTGATCATTTCGGTATACTTATTGATGGGTCTATCTCTTCTTCTTCTCATACTTACAAACATCGGACCAAAGTTATAATACCATTTCATGTTCATGAAAGGTATAAAAACGACCAAATTTGAAAACTGCGTTGAACCATGCAACATTATTGCTCGCCAGCGACATCTGTTACTCAAAAATTGGCTCATTAAACGCAGCTACGCCAAAAACCAATTCAACACAGCGTGAACCCGACTTCTGTGTGGATTTATCTGGTTTAAGTAGTTATTGTTGTATTTACATGTAAAATTTTTCATCTATCTCCGTTTCACTACCAGACATTGTGTATCAGTACAAGTGTGGAATCTTCTGCATAGACGTCAAATTTTCAAAGTGAGTTTAAAACCTGATAATCAGAGTTGCTTTTTTGGAAAATAGTATCATAAAGCGCCGAGTTGCATTCGATTGCGTAAAAAAATTAGTAGTTAATAAAGGGGTAATAGTTCTCTAAATTTTTAAAATAAGGTGAAAAATAATAGTTGAAAACTTCTTAAGTCTGGTTTTCATTAGGTCAAATTTTGAAAATTTCTATCGACTTTATCGAAACAAGCGGTAATTGTCTACTTTAGCTGTCAACTGCCAATAAATTAGCTAAAATTATGGAACGGGGCTCGAAAGACGGGGTTTGGCCTCAGGATCACGAATCCGGAAATTTTTACTGAAAATAAATAAAATTTAATCGTTTTAAGTTTTGTATTTTTTTTTTGCAAAATATAATAAAAAATTTGAAGTGTGTTTTGACATTTCTGTCAAAGCTACATTTCACACTTTATGTTATACACAATGAACAATACTTGGCAACTGAAAAGAGCACCAGAAACCTGCTTTAAATGTGAAGTGCATGCATTAAAACAGTTACACATATAAGCACAAAAACAATAATAGGGTATATTTCGTTCGTACGGGACATCGGTGAACCACTTTTTTGACAGGTTAGCTATACTCTGTTCAACGATAGATTTTGTTTGAATAATTTCTTTTGACACGTTACTAATTTTAATAACACGTATCACTCTGAAGATATATGTTATACATAATTCGAATAAAAAGAGAGAATATGACGAATTATTTGTAAATGGAAATATAAATTTGGCGCCTGGTTTTTGGTGTAAAAAAAATTATTTGTAAGTAAACCCAGTTGAAGAATACATTTTTTTTATGAAAGTCTGATATATTAAAAATATCGTGGTGCCGAAAAAGTTATGCATAATTGCAATCCGTTTGCCATCAAAACCTCTGCTTTTCCATGGAATGCGCCTACAATGTTGCCATTGTACACTTTTCATGCCAAATTCACGCCAGAAGGCTTTGTCACATTAGTCGCATTCTTCTGGTAGCATTGTGTATAACATCGACTTTATCGAAACAAGCGGTAATTGTCTACTTTAGCTGTCAACTGCCAATAAATTAGCTAAAATTATGGAACGGGGCTCGAAAGACGGGGTTTGGCCTCAGGATCACGAATCCGGAAATTTTTCCTGAAAATAAATAAAATTTAATCGTTTTAAGTTTTGTATTTTTTTTTTGCAAAATATAATAAAAGATTCGCTTAAAAATTTGAAGTGTGTTTTGACATTTCTGTCAAAGCTACATTTCACACTTTATGTTATACACAATGAACAATACTTGGCAACTGAAAAGAGCACCAGAAACCTGCTTTAAATGTGAAGTGCATGCATTAAAACAGTTACACATATAAGCACAAAAACAATAATAGGGTATATTTCGTTCGTACGGGACATCGGTGAACCACTTTTTTGACAGGTTAGCTATACTCTGTTCAACGATAGATTTTGTTTGAATAATTTCTTTTGACACGTTACTAATTTTAATAACACGTATCACTCTGAAGATATATGTTACACATAATTCGAATAAAAAGAGAGAATATGACGAATTATTTGTAAATGGAAATATAAATTTGGCGCCTGGTTTTTGGTGTAAAAAAATTTATTTGTAAGTAAACCCAGTTGAAGAATACATTTTTTTTATGAAAGTCTGATATATTAAAAATATCGTGGTGCCGAAAAAGTTATGCATAATTGCAATCCGTTTGCCATCAAAACCTCTGCTTTTCCATGGAATGCGCCTACAATGTTGCCATTGTCCACTTTTCATGCCAAATTCACGCCAGAAGGCTTTGTCACATTAGTCGCATTCTTCTGGTAGCATTGTGTATAACATAAAGTGTGAAATGTAGCTTTGACAGAAATGTCAAAACACACTTCAACGTCAATCAAAACACACATCGATGTCAAAAATCTGGGTTGCTATTGTGGTTTCTGCAAACCAGGGTTTTGTGCAGGACCGTAAAACGATGAGACAGGATTCTTCTTTGCAAAAAAGTGTTGCTGTGTTGCACAACTTTTTCATTCCAATTTGTACCTAAGGAAATTTTTAAGCGAATCTTTTATTATATTTTGCAAAAAAAAAATTACAAAACTTAAAACGATTCAATTTTATTTATTTTCAGGAAAAATTTCCGGATTCGTGATCCTGAGGCCAAACCCCTGTAAGGGCTGATCATTAGTCATTGCATTCCTACAGGGCCATGCCACCTGTTATGTGATCACGTAGTGCACCCTGTGCTGGTAAAAGGTTTGTAGACTTTGCCAGAGGGGTGCCACACGACATCACATGACAGATGACATGCGCCTGTGGAATGTAAATGAAAGAGACCGATAGCCGATAGCCGCGTTGCCATGGTGCTGCTGTCGGCTCGGCCATAACTATTTCATCACCCGACAGCCATCTTCAATATACACCTGACAGCCGACCGAAACACATCTCGCGAGTTTGTAAAAAATGGTTATAATAAAAATTAAATTAAATTTTGCTTAAATTGTGTCTTCGTTTTAAACTTCATTTTAAACTGAGGATGCGGCTAGGAGGATTGTGGAGGCGGCGCCCTCCGAGAAGCAGCCGAAATTGGTAAGCCCAACAACAGCGCTTACCCGAAGGCCGGCGCAATACCAACGTGCACCTGTGGAGGCACAATATGGCGACCGTGCAGCGTGCACGAGCCGAAGGCGGTGGAGTGATGGCGAAATGAATAAAATGGAAAGATTATTAATTGGACAGCAGTTGAAGGAGTAGCGTGGTTTTTCAGTGCTTGTGTGGTGATGAAAATGTGATACAGAAATAATAAAACAGAAATTACATTTTTATAATAATTAAAAAACTAAACAGATACAGAAATAATATAAAGAAACTACATTTTTATAATAATTAAAGAACTAAAAAGGTACAGAAATAATATGAAGAAATTACAAAGACATGGTTATAATAAAAAAAAAGTAAAAAGCTACGGAAATAATACTTCGAAACAAAGGAATTTTGCATTTTAATGTTGGAAATTTTTGAAATGAACTAACTAAAACAGAGATAAAACAAAGTAAAACATATTTAAAAATTTAAAGACATTTAATTAAATAAAAATTGAAAAATAAAAACGCCATCACATAACAGCACTTCGAATAGCGGTATCAAAAAAAAGCTGTACCCACGCTACCAATACATAGCCATACAACATCCAGAATAGCAGTTAACGGTAAACCGATCACTCCATCGAATAGCCAAAAACACCATCGGCTCAGCAGCAGCAGCATATTTAAAGTAGCAGCGGCAGCGGTTGAAGCAGCAGCAGCGGTTGAAGCAGAGGCAGCGGTGGTAGCAGCGGCAGCAGAATAAGTATATGTATAGATTTTTTTGCCTTAGGGTTTTTTTTGCTCTACACATATAAATGTATACTTGTTAACTTTTTTTTCTCTTTTCCTTCGTTTTCCATTTTAACTGTTTAATTTTTTTTGCAAATACGGTGCGTCCGTAGTGACTTACATATTTTTGAATTTTTTTAAATACGGTGGTCCCGTGAACAACCATATTATTACATTTTTTCTTACAGCGGTGCGTCCGCTTGTACCCAAAACGGTGGTCCCGTACAATAACCACATTACATTTTTGAATAAAAACGGTGCGTCCGTTTCCATAGCCCAGTAAACATAAAACTTGCCATTTCAATAACTTTTCAATAGTACAGTAGTTGTAATTTAAATAGATTTTCTGCCATTTGTAAATTAATTGCATGTTAATGGAATTAAAATACTGCATCTCTACACTGTAAAAATTTTCTTTGTAAGCCAAACTTAAATACTACATTTTGCTTAACTAATTCACTTAAATACAAAAATACACTTCGAAAAATACGGCTTTGTTTAAAATTGCATGATCCCCTAGTTCCAACTGCATGCTATATCCCAAATTTTTGCATGATTTTCAGCGGATTACAGTGGACACACTATGTACATAAGTACAGTGGGACAATCTCAGCAAATGGGTAAACATTTTTTTTTTGTATTTAATTGAATTTTACATAATATAAATATCATTTAATCCATTCTCAATCAACTTCTATTATTGTTGCTTTATCACCTCTACTACATAGTGCCCAATTACAATTTTTTTTTCTCAAGTTTAAATTCTTCGGTTCCCTTTTGCATTTACATACATATATGTCAGATCCCGATGAATCAGTTTCAGATTCAGTAATTTCCGAAATAGAAATTTCAGATTCTGAGTCAAACTCTGGAAATTCATCGTCGACTAACTCAGTCAAAAAACAGACAAACAAATTATCTCTGTCTGCGGAATTCAGAGGTTTCGGAGATTCACCCCCTACAAACCAAGCCTCAACTTCTTCTAGTTTAACCGAAAATCTTAACGATTTAAATAGGGTGATCGCTTTAATTTCATCTAATAATAATCAGGATCTAAACGATCAAAATACCTCCGCAATTTCTTCCAATAACCCGGGTCTGAACGATCAAACCATGGCGACCCCTGAGCAAAAGAAATCTTTCATTAGCATGTGTGCTACTATAATTCGAGAAAACTATAGCGGTGATCCTCTAGCACTTGAATCATTCATAGACAAAATATCATTAATCGAAGATTTAACTGATGAAAATTTAACTACAACTTTTATAGCATTTTTGAAATCCAAACTTGAGGGCAAAGCGCGTGAAGCAATTCCAACCGAGGTTAATTCCGTTAGTCAAATTAAAGCCGCGTTAAGAAATAGAATTAAACCCGACAACTCAAAAGTTGTCGGGGGCAAAATCGCGTCTTTACATGTGGTAAACAATAACTATGCGGAATTTGCTAAACGTGTTGAAGAATTGTCCGACTCATTAGAACGTTCTTTGATCATTGAAGGGATGTCACAAACAAAAGCGCACGAAATTGCCGTAGAACAAACAGATAATTCGAGAAAACTATAGCGGTGATCCTCTAGCACTTGAATCATTCATAGACAAAATATCATTAATCGAAGATTTAACTGATGAAAATTTAACTACAACTTTTATAGCATTTTTGAAATCCAAACTTGAGGGCAAAGCGCGTGAAGCAATTCCAACCGAGGTTAATTCCGTTAGTCAAATTAAAGCCGCGTTAAGAAATAGAATTAAACCCGACAACTCAAAAGTTGTCGGGGGCAAAATCGCGTCTTTACATGTGGTAAACAATAACTATGCGGAATTTGCTAAACGTGTTGAAGAATTGTCCGACTCATTAGAATGTTCTTTGATCATTGAAGGGATGACACAAACAAAAGCGCACGAAATTGCCGTAGAACAAACAGTTAACGTTTGTAGACTGAACACTCGTTCAGAATTGGTTAAATCGATTTTGGCGTCAACTACCTTCAGTGATTCAAAGGACGTAGTTGCAAAAATGATAGTCGAACGCAACAATGAGGTTAAAGAGCGTCAAGTGCTAGCGTTTCACTCGCGGTCGTATAGGGCAAGTAGTTTTCGTGGAGGATTTAGAGGTAACAATTTCAATAGTCGGTACAACAACAATTATAATCGTTTTAATAGCAATGCAGGTAGATATAACAATAACAGAGGTAACAATTTTAGATATGGCAATAATAGTAGAAGAGGCAATAATTCTAACAATAACAATAGTAACTCCGGTAACAACAATAATAACAATAGAAGTAACAATGCTAGAACATCAAACGGTAGAGGTAGAAATGCTAATGTCCGCGCTTTAAACGCGAGTGCCCCTCAGGAGCGAACACTGGGGGAGGACGAATACAGCGATTAAGCAATTTCACTTCACCAAAAGCCATTTATTGTTTAAATTTAAATTACTCAGATTTCATTGAATTACAACTTAACGAGTCACAAAAATTTTGTTCTTTCTTAGTAGACACACAAGCAGACATTTCCTTAGTAAAAATCTCAAGTATAAACAGAAATACTCCTTTTAATACAAACGATATTATTAACATTACCGGAGTCACTTCTAATTCTGTTTCAACTTTAGGTAAAATTACCGTAAATTTAAATTTCTCCAACTTTTCTGTTAAACATACTTTGCACATAGTAAATGAAGACTTTAATATTCCATCCGATGGCATTTTGGGTAAAGATTTTCTGAAAATTAACAAATGCACCATAAGTTATGAAAAAAATAATATTACCTTTTGGGTAGGTGATGAAAAAGTCGCGGTACCAATCCTTCACGGAACAGAAAGCGACAGTTGTGTAATACCGCCCAGATGTGAAATATTTAGACTTTTTGATTTAGGAAAAACACCCGACCCACTTTTCGTGGATTCTCAAGAAATTGAAAAAGGTGTTTTCACAGCGAGATGCATTGTTAATTCCAATAACCCAATAATTAAAGTTATAAACACAACAGATGATGTAAAGTATGTTAAAAGAAATAGTATTCGGACAGAAAAACTTTCAAATTACAACGTTTATTCAATTAACAAAACAGAAACGGAAGAAAAACGTACGCAAAAACTGATTTCAATTTTAAAAAACCAAATTCTTCAAAATGCTCATAGTAAATTAATCGACCTTTGCATAAAATAGGCTGACATTTTCGCTTTGGACACAGACAAAATGACTTTAAACAATTTTTACGAGCAAACATTAAGAGTGACGGACAACGACCCGGTATATGTTAAAAACTATCGATTGCCATATTCCCAACGTGAGGAAATAAATCGCCAAGTAAATAAGTTGTTAGATAATGATTTGATTGAGCCTAGCTATTCTAATTACAATAGTCCTTTGATTGTGGTCCCCAAAAAGGATACTAATGGTCAAAAAGCTTACCGTATGTGCGTAGATTTTCGCGGAGTTAATAAAAAACTCATTGCTGATAAATTTCCTCTTGCTAGAGTTGACGATATCTTAGATAATCTCGGTAGAGCTAAGTATTTTTCGACATTAGATCTTTTTTCGGGATTTCACCAAATTCCCTTGCATCCTGACTCTCGCGACATTACTTCTTTCAGCACTGATCGAGGTGCATTTAGATGGAAAGTCCTTCCATTCGGGTTAAATGTAGCACCAAATTCATTCTCACGAATGATGACCATAGCTTTTTCGGGTATACCACCCAATGTTGCATTTTTATATGTCGACGATATTATCGTCATTGGTTGTAGTGAAGCACACCATATCAAAAATCTTTCAAAAGTTTTCGAAACTTGTAGGTCTTTCAATCTCAAACTAAATCCTAACAAATGCAATTTCTTACGACCAGAGGTAACTTTTCTAGGTCACAAATGTACAGCAAAGGGTCTGTTGCCAGATGACTCAAAAATTAACGCTATTATAAAGTACACAAAACCGACCGATAAGGATGCGGTTCGACGTTTCGTCGCATTTGCCAATTATTACAGGCGTTTTATACCTAATTTTGCGTCACTGGCAGCGCCTTTAAATCGGTTAATTAGAAAAAGAGTTGAATTTGTTTGGGATGTTGAATGCGAAAGATCATTTTTATCTATGAAAGCAGCTTTGCTTTCACCAAAATTGCTACAATACCCAGATTTTACTAAACAATTTATTATTACAGTAGACGCTTCAATAACTGGATGCGGTGCTATTTTAAGTCAGGATCATGAGGGCAGTGATTTACCAATTTGTTTCGCTTCTAAAGCATTTAATAATGCCGAAAAGAAAAAACCAATCATCGAATTGGAACTTTTAGCCATTTACTTCGCAATAAAGCAATTTCGACCATATGTGTATGGTACTAACTTTATTGTAAAATCCGATCATAGGCCGCTATTCAATATGAAAGACCCCTCTTCAAAACTTTCGAGAATTAGGCTTGAACTAGCGGAATATAACTTCACTATTGTTTATATTAAAGGTAAATCAAATGTAGGCGCTGATGCACTTTCACGCATCACAATCGATGAAATTAAAGAATCTAACAAACAAATTTTAGCAGTACAAACTAGGGCGATGGCAAACCGATTAAACGACAAAAACTTACTTAAGGAAAACGTCACAACTATAGACAAACAACAAACTTTACAAGTTTACGATAAATTTTCATTTAACTTTTCAAATAAAATACCGCGTATCAGATCGGAAATTATTTACGATAAAAATAGAAAAACTACATATTTACATATTTTTGCGCATATTAAACATACAAAACTCGAGTTACTTAGTTTTGAGGTTGCTAACGAAATAATGTCGTTAGAGAAATTACTTTCGAGGCTTGATTCAGAAGCCAGCAAACGCAAAATTAAGCAAATAGAATGGCCTAAAAACGATATATTTTTCAATCATTATAAATTTAAAAGATCGCGGAAATAAAATACTTAAATTTTTAGAGATTATTTTAACTGATCCAGTCGAAACTGTGACAGACGACGAGAAAAAACTTAAGTTGATGACAATTTACCACGACGACCCTATTTCAGGAGGACACTGTGGTTCCAAAAAACTTTACGCAAAACTAAGAACAAAATTTTACTGGAAAGGTATGACTCGCGATATAGCAAAATACGTAAAAAGTTGTAATAAATGTCTTTTGAACAAGGTGAAACCAAAAACAAAAGAAAATCTCGTAATAACTCCAACACCTTGTAAACCTTTTGATGTATTAGTAATCGATACAATAGGACCCCTACCTGAGTCCAAATATGGTAATAAGTTCGCACTAACCATAATTTGTGACATGACAAAATATTTAGTAACAGTAGCCATACCAGATAAGTCTGCAAAAACAATTGCATCTGCAATTTTTGAAGGCTTTATCTTAACTTACGGTGTAATGAATTCCATAAAATCAGATTTGGGCACAGAATTTAAAAATTAATTAATTGCTGAAATAACCCAACTGTTGAATGTAAAACATGATTTTTCAACTGCATACCATCACGAAACCGTTGGTACAATTGAACGTAATCATAGAGTCTTTAATGAATACTTACGTGCATATTTGAATGATACCCATTCAGATTGGGATACTTATTTAAAATACTTTACATTTTTACACAATACTACAACAAGCACAGTTTTTGACAATAAATTTTCACCTTTCGAATTAGTATTTGCAAAAAAGGAAACTTTGCCAAATGAATTAACAAAAGATAAAATTGATCCAATTTATAATGTCGAAAACTATGCTAAGGAAATTAAATTTCGAATGCAAAATACCCATAAAATGGCACAAAATCTAATAAATAAAAACAAACTACAAACTAAGCATTTTTATGATAAGACGGCTCGACCGTTAGTTATTAAGATAGGCGATAAAGTTCTTTTAAAAAAGGAACCAAGACACAAACACGAAAATATGTATCAAGGTCCATTTGTTATAAAGAAAATTGATGAACCTAACGTAACTATTTTTGATGAATTAAACGACAAAGAAAAAACTGTACATAAAAATAGGCTTTGTAAATTAAATTAGCATATCTTTTTTATTTTATCTTTTCGTTTGTAAAAAAATTTCTAAGAGAAACAAAATTTCTAAATTTACACTTATTAAGTTAAGCGTTTTTGTTATTAGCCATGAGTTCAAATTAAAAAATGTTTTGAAAATACAACAAAACAAAAAAAAATATTATTTTTCGAAAGAATGTACTATTATTAATTATTGTATAGTTAAAACGAATTACAAATAATCATTTCTATCACATAGCCAAGAAGGCATCATAAGGAAACAATTTTACAAAATATGTACATAGTTCACAACAAAAAAATTTTTTCATACAAAGAACAAAAATTGTCATTATTTACTTAATCAAAAAAAAAAAAAACAAATGTTAACAAAGTAAGTTTTTGTTATATACATGCAAAAACCAAAAATGTATTCTAAAAGGAAACAAATCGAAATTAAATATTGTACAAACAAAAGAAACAAAGATATTGTAAAGTATTTAATTTTTTTTTTTAATCCGTTAATTTTCAATAAATTATAATATATAAGAGTTAAGCGTTCTTACATTTTAAGTATTAGCAAAAGTTTTTCGAACGAACGAAAAAAAAGGGAGGAACACCCTAATATATAGCATTCGTTCATTCGAACAACTTTAAATCATATGGGCAAGAAGAATCTAGCAAGACTGATCACCTTGCTAAATTCTTCTTTTCCCCAAAAGGGATGATGTAAGGGCTGATCATTAGTCATTGCATTCCTACAGGGCCATGCCACCTGTTATGTGATCACGTAGTGCACCCTGTGCTGGTAAAAGGTTTGTAGACTTTGCCAGAGGGGTGCCACACGACATCACATGACAGCTGACATGCGCCTGTGGAATGTAAATGAAAGAGACCGATAGCCGATAGCCGCGTTGCCATGGTGCTGCTGTCGGCTCGGCCATAACTATTTCATCACCCGACAGCCATCTTCAATATACACCTGAGAGCCGACCGAAACACATCTCGCGAGTTTGTAAAAAGTGGTTATAATAAAAATTAAATTAAATTTTGCTTAAATTGTGTCTTCGTTTTAAACTTCATTTTAAACTGAGGATGCGGCTAGGAGGATTGTGGTGGCGGCGCCCTCCGAGAAGCAGCCGAAATTGGTAAGCCCAACAACAGCGCTTACCCGAAGGCCGGCGCAATACCAACGTGCACCTGTGGAGGCACAATATGCATTCCTACAGGGCCATGCCACCTGTTATGTGATCACGTAGTGCACCCTGTGCTGGTAAAAGGTTTGTAGACTTTGCCAGAGGGGTGTCACACGACATCACATGACAGATGACATGCGCCTGTGGAATGTAAATGAAAGAGACCGATAGCCGCGTTGCCATGGTGCTGCTGTCAGCTCGGCCATAACTATTTCATCACCCGACAGCCATCTTCAATATACACCTGACAGCCGACCGAAACACATCTCGCGAGTTTGTAAAAAGTGGTTATAATAAAAATTAAATTAAATTTTGCTTAAATTGTGTCTTCGTTTTAAACTTCATTTTAAACTGAGGATGCGGCTAGGAGGATTGTGGAGGCGGCGCCCTCCGAGAAGCAGCCGAAATTGGTAAGCCCAACAACAGCGCTTACCCGAAGGCCGGCGCAATACCAACGTGCACCTGTGGAGGCACAATATGCATTCCTACAGGGCCATGCCACCTGTTATGTGATCACGTAGTGCACCCTGTGCTGGTAAAAGGTTTGTAGACTTTGCCAGAGGGGTGCCACACGACATCACATGACAGATGACATGCGCCTGTGGAATGTAAATGAAAGAGACCGATAGCCGCGTTGCCATGGTGCTGCTGTCAGCTCGGCCATAACTATTTCATCACCCGACAGCCATCTTCAATATACACCTGACAGCCGACCGAAACACATCTCGCGAGTTTGTAAAAAGTGGTTATAATAAAAATTAAATTAAATTTTGCTTAAATTGTGTCTTCGTTTTAAACTTCATTTTAAACTGAGGATGCGGCTAGGAGGATTGTGGAGGCGGCGCCCTCCGAGAAGCAGCCGAAATTGGTAAGCCCAACAACAGCGCTTACCCGAAGGCCGGCGCAATACCAACGTGCACCTGTGGAGGCACAATATGGCGACCGTGCAGCGTGCACGAGCCGAAGGCGGTGGAGTGATGGCGAAATGAATAAAATGGAAAGATTATTAATTGGACAGCAGTTGAAGGAGTAGCGTGGTTTTTCAGTGCTTGTGTGGTGATGAAAATGTGATACAGAAATAATAAAAAGAAATTACATTTTTATAATAATTAAAAAACTAAACAGATACAGAAATAATATAAAGAAACTACATTTTTATAATAATTAAAGAACTAAAAAGGTACAGAAATAATATGAAGAAATTACAAAGACATGGTTATAATAAAAAAAAAAATTAAAAAGCTACGGAAATAATACTTCGAAACAAAGGAATTTTGCACTAATGTTGGAAGTTTTTGAAATGAACTAACTAAAACAGAGATAAAACAAAGTAAAACATATTTAAAAATTTAAAGACATTTAATTAAATAAAAATTGAAAAATAAAAACGCCATCACATAACAGCACTTCGAATAGCGGTATCAAAAAAAAGCTGTACCCACGCTACCAATACATAGCCATACAACATCCAGAATAGCAGTTAACGGTAAACCGATCACTCCACCGAATAGCCAAAAACACCATCGGCTCAGCAGCAGCAGCATATTTAAAGTAGCAGCGGCAGCGGTTGAAGCAGCAGCAGCGGTTGAAGCAGCAGCAGCGGTTGAAGCAGAGGCAGCGGTGGTAGCAGCGGCACCAGAATAAGTATATGTATAGATTTTTTTCCTTAGGGTTTTTTTTGCTCTACACATATAAATGTATACTTGTTAACTTTTTTTCTCTTTTCCTTCGTTTTCCATTTTAACTGTTTAATTTTTTTTGCAAATACGGTGCGTCCGTAGTGACTTACATATTTTTGAATTTTTTTAAATACGGTGGTCCCGTGAACAACCATATTATTACATTTTTTCTTACAGCGGTGCGTCCGCTTGCACCCAAAACGGTGGTCCCGTACAATAACCACATTACATTTTTGAATAAAAACGGTGCGTCCGTTTCCATAGCCCAGTAAACATAAAACTTGCCATTTCAATAACTTTTCAATAGTACAGTAGTTGTAATTTAAATAGATTTTCTGCCATTTGTAAATTAATTGCATGTTAATGGAATTAAAATACTGCATCTCTACACTGTAAAAATTTTCTTTGTATGCCAAACTTAAATACTACATTTTGCTTAACTAATTCACTTAAATACAAAAATACACTTCGAAAAATACGGCTTTGTTTAAAATTGCATGATCCCCTAGTTCCAACTGCATGCTATATCCCAAATTTTTGCATGATTTTCAGCGGATTACAGTGGACACACTATGTACATAAGTACAGTGGGACAATCTCAGCAATTGGGTAAACATTTTTTTTTGTATTTAATTGAATTTTACATAATATAAATATCATTTAATCCATTCTCAATCAACTTCTATTATTGTTGCTTTATCACCTCTACTACCCAATTACAATTTTTTTTCTCAAGTTTAAATTCTTCGGTTTCAGATTTCAGATTCTGAGTCAAACTCTGGAAGTTCATCGTCGACTAACTCAGTCAAAAAACAGACAAACAAATTATCTCTGTCTGCGGAATTCAGAGGTTTCGGAGATTCACCCCCTACAAACCAAGCCTCAACTTCTTCTAGTTTAACCGAAAATCTTAACGATTTAAATAGGGTGATCGCTTTAATTTCATCTAATAATAATCAGGATCTAAACGATCAAAATACCTCCGCAATTTCTTCCAATAACCCGGGTCTGAACGATCAAACCATGGCGACCCCTGAGCAAAAGAAATCTTTCATTAGCATGTGTGCTACTATAATTCGAGAAAACTATAGCGGTGATCCTCTAGCACTTGAATCATTCATAGACAAAATATCATTAATCGAAGATTTAACTGATGAAAATTTAACTACAACTTTTATAGCATTTTTGAAATCCAAACTTGAGGGCAAAGCGCGTGAAGCAATTCCAACCGAGGTTAATTCCGTTAGTCAAATTAAAGCCGCGTTAAGAAATAGAATTAAACCCGACAACTCAAAAGTTGTCGGGGGCAAAATCGCGTCTTTACATGTGGTAAACAATAACTATGCGGAATTTGCTAAACGTGTTGAAGAATTGTCCGACTCATTAGAACGTTCTTTGATCATTGAAGGGATGTCACAAACAAAAGCGCACGAAATTGCCGTAGAACAAACAGATAATTCGAGAAAACTATAGCGGTGATCCTCTAGCACTTGAATCATTCATAGACAAAATATCATTAATCGAAGATTTAACTGATGAAAATTTAACTACAACTTTTATAGCATTTTTGAAATCCAAACTTGAGGGCAAAGCGCGTGAAGCAATTCCAACCGAGGTTAATTCCGTTAGTCAAATTAAAGCCGCGTTAAGAAATAGAATTAAACCCGACAACTCAAAAGTTGTCGGGGGCAAAATCGCGTCTTTACATGTGGTAAACAATAACTATGCGGAATTTGCTAAACGTGTTGAAGAATTGTCCGACTCATTAGAATGTTCTTTGATCATTGAAGGGATGACACAAACAAAAGCGCACGAAATTGCCGTAGAACAAACAGTTAACGTTTGTAGACTGAACACTCGTTCAGAATTGGTTAAATCGATTTTAGCGTCAACTACCTTCAGTGATTCAAAGGACGTAGTTGCAAAAATGATAGTCGAACGCAACAATGAGGTTAAAGAGCGTCAAGTGCTAGCGTTTCACTCGCGGTCGTATAGGGCAAGTAGTTTTCGTGGAGGATTTAGAGGTAACAATTTCAATAGTCGGTACAACAACAATTATAATCGTTTTAATAGCAATGCAGGTAGATATAACAATAACAGAGGTAACAATTTTAGATATGGCAATAATAGTAGAAGAGGCAATAATTCTAACAATAACAATAGTAACTCCGGTAACAACAATAATAACAATAGAAGTAACAATGCTAGAACATCAAACGGTAGAGGTAGAAATGCTAATGTCCGCGCTTTAAACGCGAGTGCCCCTCAGGAGCGAACACTGGGGGAGGACGAATACAGCGATTAAGCAATTTCACTTCACCAAAAGCCATTTATTGTTTAAATTTAAATTACTCAGATTTCATTGAATTACAACTTAACGAGTCACAAAAATTTTGTTCTTTCTTAGTAGACACACAAGCAGACATTTCCTTAGTAAAAATCTCAAGTATAAACAGAAATACTCCTTTTAATCAAGGTCTGAAACCGATTAAAATAACGTTCGGGTTACGGTTTCGGTTTTGCAACGTGTTTCTGTTTCGGTTCCGGTTTCGTTCTTCAACATTTATTTCGGTTTCGTTCCGGTTTCGGTTACCAAATAAAAACACAAACAAAATAAATTTTACTACTAAAATAGTCAAGTACCTATGTAGCTTCGAAATAGATCTGAATTTTCATAACTTTTTCCTGCTGCCATGATGGGATTTCTCTAATATAATAATAAATTTTATTAACGCTATGCATGGATGAAATTTCTGCAAAACAAATTCCTAGAATTAACTCTACTTTTTTATTAGAAAAATATTAAATGAAATGTATAAATGGCCAAAAACATTAATATGAGTGGTGCTTTCTGAGTCAAGCCTGAACATTTCGTTTTCGTATCTCGTAAATTTTTTTCGGTCGCTTCATTCAACTATAATCAAATTTCCTCTTTCAGAATTTTTATACTAAGGTTAAAACGCGTATTTTGTAACCTTGCTCGACAATCCTCCCTGAAAGTTTTCAGAGTACCTGTTTGTGCCCACTTAAAGAAGTGATACATTAAAAAAATTCAAAACCGTTTGGAACCGGTTCCGGCTTTTGAAACGGTTTCGGTTTCGTTCTTTTCCAGATCAAAATAACGGTTACGGTTTCGGTTTCGGTTTTGAAAAATGAATCGGTTTTAATCGGTTACGGTTTCGGTTTCGGTTTCAGTCCTTGCTTTTAATACAAACGATATTATTAACATTACCGGAGTCACTTCTAATTCTGTTTCAACTTTAGGTAAAATTACCGTAAATTTAAATTTCTCCAACTTTTCTGTTAAACATACTTTGCACATAGTAAATGAAGACTTTAATATTCCATCCGATTGCATTTTGGGTAAAGATTTTCTGAAAATTAACAAATGCACCATAAGTTATGAAAAAAATAATATTACCTTTTGGGTAGGTGATGAAAAAGTCGCGGTACCAATCCTTCACGGAACAGAAAGCGACAGTTGTGTAATACCGCCCAGATGTGAAATATTTAGACTTTTTGATTTAGGAAAAACACCCGACCCACTTTTCGTGGATTCTCAAGAAATTGAAAAAGGTGTTTTCACAGCGAGATGCATTGTTAATTCCAATAACCCAATAATTAAAGTTATAAACACAACAGATGATGTAAAGTATAAAAGAAATAGTATTCGGACAGAAAAACTTTCAAATTACAACGTTTATTCAATTAACAAAACAGAAACGGAAGAAAAACGTACGCAAAAACTGATTTCAATTTTAAAAAACCAAATTCCTCAAAATGCTCATAGTAAATTAATCGACCTTTGCATAAAATAGGCTGACATTTTCGCTTTGGACACAGACAAAATGACTTTAAACAATTTTTACGAGCAAACATTAAGAGTGACGGACAACGACCCGGTATATGTTAAAAACTATCGATTGCCATATTCCCAACGTGAGGAAATAAATCGCCAAGTAAATAAGTTGTTAGATAATGATTTGATTGAGCCTAGCTATTCTAATTACAATAGTCCTTTGATTGTGGTCCCCAAAAAGGATACTAATAGTCAAAAAGCTTACCGTATGTGCGTAGATTTTCGCGGAGTTAATAAAAAACTCATTGCTGATAAATTTCCTCTTGCTAGAGTTGACGATATCTTAGATAATCTCGGTAGAGCTAAGTATTTTTCGACATTAGATCTTTTTTCGGGATTTCACCAAATTCCCTTGCATCCTGACTCTCGCGACATTACTTCTTTCAGCACTGATCGAGGTGCATTTAGATGGAAAGTCCTTCCATTCGGGTTAAATGTAGTACCAAATTCATTCTCACGAATGATGACCATAGCTTTTTCGGGTATACCACCCAATGTTGCATTTTTATATGTCGACGATATTATCGTCATTGGTTGTAGTGAAGCACACCATATCAAAAATCTTTCAAAAGTTTTCGAAACTTGTAGGTCTTTCAATCTCAAACTAAATCCTAACAAATGCAATTTCTTACGACCAGAGGTAACTTTTCTAGGTTACAAATGTACAGCAAAGAGTCTGTTGCCAGATGACTCAAAAATTAACGCTATTATAAAGTACACAAAACCGACCGATAAGGATGCGGTTCGACGTTTCGTCGCATTTGCCAATTATTACATGCGTTTTATACCTAATTTTGCGTCACTGGCAGCGCCTTTAAATCGGTTAATTAGAAAAAGAGTTGAATTTGTTTGGGATGTTGAATGCGAAAGATCATTTTTATCTATGAAAGCAGCTTTGCTTTCACCAAAATTGCTACAATACCCAGATTTTACTAAACAATTTATTATTACAGTAGACGCTTCAATAACTGGATGCGGTGCTATTTTAAGTCAGGATCATGAGGGCAGTGATTTACCAATTTGTTTCGCTTCTAAAGCATTTAATAATGCCGAAAAGAAAAAACCAATCATCGAATTGGAACTTTTAGCCATTTACTTCGCAATAAAGCAATTTCGACCATATGTGTATGGTACTAACTTTATTGTAAAATCCGATCATAGGCCGCTAGTATACCTATTCAATATGAAAGACCCCTCTTCAAAACTTTCGAGAATTAGGCTTGAACTAGCGGAATATAACTTCACTATTGTTTGTATTAAAGGTAAATCAAATGTAGGCGCTGATGCACTTTCACGCATCACAATCGATGAAATTAAAGAATCTAACAAACAAATTTTAGCAGTACAAACTAGGGCGATGGCAAACCGATTAAACGACAAAAACTTACTTAAGGAAAACGTCACAACTATAGACAAACAACAAACTTTACAAGTTTACGATAAATTTTCATTTAACTTTTCAAATAAAATACCGCGTATCAGATCGGAAATTATTTACGATAAAAATAGAAAAACTACATATTTACATATTTTTGCGCATATTAAACATACAAAACTCGAGTTACTTAATTTTGAGGTTGCTAACGAAATCATGTCTTTAGAGAAATTACTTTCGAGGCTTGATTCAGAAGCCAGCAAACGCAAAATTAAGCAAATAGAATGGCCTAAAAACGATATATTTTTCAATCACTATACTATTATAAATTTAAAAGATCGCGGAAATAAAATACTTAAATTTTTAGAGATTATTTTAACTGATCCAGTCGAAACTGTGACAGACGACGAGAAGAAACTTAAGTTGATGACAATTTACCACGACGACCCTATTTCAGGAGGACACTGTGGTTCCAAAAAACTTTACGCAAAACTAAGAACAAAATTTTACTGGAAAGGTATGACTCGCGATATAGCAAAATACGTAAAAAGTTGTAATAAATGTCTTTTGAACAAGGTGAAACCAAAAACAAAAGAAAATCTCGTAATAACTCCAACACCTTGTAAACCTTTTGATGTATTAGTAATCGATACAATAGGACCCCTACCTGAGTCCAAATATGGTAATAAGTTCGCACTAACCATGATTTGTGACATGACAAAATATTTAGTAACAGTAGCCATACCAGACAAGTCTGCAAAAACAATTGCATCTGCAATTTTTGAAGGCTTTATCTTAACTTACGGTGTAATGAATTCCATAAAACAGATTTGGGCACAGAATTTAAAAATGAATTAATTGCTGAAATAACCCAACTGTTGAATGTAAAACATGATTTTTCAACTGCATACCATCACGAAACCGTTGGTACAATTGAACGTAATCATAGAGTCTTTAATGAATACTTACGTGCATATTTGAATGATACCCATTCAGATTGGGATACTTATTTAAAATACTTTACATTTTTACACAATACTACAACAAGCACAGTTTTTGACAATAAATTTTCACCTTTCGAATTAGTATTTGCAAAAAAGGCAACTTTGCCAAATGAATTAACAAAAGATAAAATTGATCCAATTTATAATGTCGAAAACTATGCTAAGGAAATTAAATTTCGAATGCAAAATACCCATAAAATGGCACAAAATCTAATAAATAAAAACAAACTACAAACTAAGCATTTTTATGATAAGACGGCTCGACCGTTAGTTATTAAGATAGGCGATAAAGTTCTTTTAAAAAAGGAACCAAGACACAAACACGAAAATATGTGTCAAGGTCCATTTGTTATAAAGAAAATTGATGAACCTAATGTAACTATTTTTGATGAATTAAACGACAAAGAAAAAACTGTACATAAAAATAGGCTTTGTAAATTAAATTAGCATATCTTTTTTATTTTATCTTTTCGTTTGTAAAAAAATTTCTAAGAGAAACAAAATTTCTAAATTTACACTTATTAAGCTAAGCGTTTTTGTTAATTAGCCATGAGTTCAAATTAAAAAATGTTTTGAAAATACAACAAAACAAAAAAAAATATTATTTTTCGAAAGAATGTACTATTATTAATTATTGTATAGTTAAAACGAATTACAAATAATCATTTCTATCACATAGCCAAGAAGGCATCATAAGGAAACAATTTTACAAAATATGTACATAGTTCACAACAAAAAAATTTTTTCTTACAAAGAACAAAAATTGTCATTATTTACTTAATCAAAAAAAAAAAAAACAAATGTTAACAAAGTAAGTTTTTGTTATATACATGCAAAAACCAAAAATGTATTCTAAAAGGAAACAAATCGAAATTAAATATTGTACAAACAAAAGAAACAAAGATATTGTAAAGTATTTAATTTTTTTTTTAATCCGTTAATTTTCAATAAATTATAATATATAAGAGTTAAGCGTTCTTACATTTTAAGTATTAGCAAAAGTTTTTCGAACGAACGAAAAAAAAGGGAGGGACACCCTAATATATAGCATTCGTTCATTCGAACAACTTTAAATCATATGGGCAAGAAGAATCTAGCAAGACTGATCACCTTGCTAAATTCTTCTTTTCCCCAAAAGGGATGATGTAAGGGCTGATCATTAGTCATTGCATTCCTACAGGGCCATGCCACCTGTTATGTGATCACGTAGTGCACCCTGTGCTGGTAAAAGGTTTGTAGACTTTGCCAGAGGGGTGCCACACGACATCACATGACAGATGACATGCGCCTGTGGAATGTAAACGAAAGACCCCGATAGCCGATAGCCGCGTTGCCATGGTGCTGCTGTCGGCTCGGCCATAACTATTTCATCACCCGACAGCCATCTTCAATATACACCTGAGAGCCGACCGAAACACATCTCGCGAGTTTGTAAAAAGTGGTTATAATAAAAATTAAATTAAATTTTGCTTAAATTGTGTCTTCGTTTTAAACTTCATTTTAAACTGAGGATGCGGCTAGGAGGATTGTGGTGGCGGCGCCCTCCGAGAAGCAGCCGAAATTGGTAAGCCCAACAACAGCGCTTACCCGAAGGCCGGCGCAATACCAACGTGCACCTGTGGAGGCACAATATGCATTCCTACAGGGCCATGCCACCTGTTATGTGATCACGTAGTGCACCCTGTGCTGGTAAAAGGTTTGTAGACTTTGCCAGAGGGGTGCCACACGACATCACATGACAGATGACATGCGCCTGTGGAATGTAAATGAAAGAGACCGATAGCCGCGTTGCCATGGTGCTGCTGTCAGCTCGGCCATAACTATTTCATCACCCGACAGCCATCTTCAATATACACCTGACAGCCGACCGAAACACATCTCGCGAGTTTGTAAAAAGTGGTTATAATAAAAATTAAATTAAATTTTGCTTAAATTGTGTCTTCGTTTTAAACTTCATTTTAAACTGAGGATGCGGCTAGGAGGATTGTGGAGGCGGCGCCCTCCGAGAAGCAGCCGAAATTGGTAAGCCCAACAACAGCGCTTACCCGAAGGCCGGCGCAATACCAACGTGCACCTGTGGAGGCACAATATGGCGACCGTGCAGCGTGCACGAGCCGAAGGCGGTGGAGTGATGGCGAAATGAATAAAATGGAAAGATTATTAATTGGACAGCAGTTGAAGGAGTAGCGTGGTTTTTCAGTGCTTGTGTGGTGATGAAAATGTGATATAGAAATAATAAAAAGAAATTACATTTTTATAATAATTAAAAAACTAAACAGATACAGAAATAATATAAAGAAACTACATTTTTATAATAATTAAAGAACTAAAAAGGTACAGAAATAATATGAAGAAATTACAAAGACATGGTTATAATAAAAAAAAAAATTAAAAAGCTACGGAAATAATACTTCGAAACAAAGGAATTTTGCACTAATGTTGGAAGTTTTTGAAATGAACTAACTAAAACAGAGATAAAACAAAGTAAAACATATTTAAAAATTTAAAGACATTTAATTAAATAAAAATTGAAAAATAAAAACGCCATCACATAACAGCACTTCGAATAGCGGTATCAAAAAAAAGCTGTACCCACGCTACCAATACATAGCCATACAACATCCAGAATAGCAGTTAACGGTAAACCGATCACTCCACCGAATAGCCAAAAACACCATCGGCTCAGCAGCAGCAGCATATTTAAAGTAGCAGCGGCAGCGGTTGAAGCAGCAGCAGCGGTTGAAGCAGCAGCAGCGGTTGAAGCAGAGGCAGCGGTGGTAGCAGCGGCACCAGAATAAGTATATGTATAGATTTTTTTCCTTAGGGTTTTTTTTGCTCTACACATATAAATGTATACTTGTTAACTTTTTTTCTCTTTTCCTTCGTTTTCCATTTTAACTGTTTAATTTTTTTTGCAAATACGGTGCGTCCGTAGTGACTTACATATTTTTGAATTTTTTTAAATACGGTGGTCCCGTGAACAACCATATTATTACATTTTTTCTTACAGCGGTGCGTCCGCTTGCACCCAAAACGGTGGTCCCGTACAATAACCACATTACATTTTTGAATAAAAACGGTGCGTCCGTTTCCATAGCCCAGTAAACATAAAACTTGCCATTTCAATAACTTTTCAATAGTACAGTAGTTGTAATTTAAATAGATTTTCTGCCATTTGTAAATTAATTTCATGTTAATGGAATTAAAATACTGCATCTCTACACTGTAAAAATTTTCTTTGTAAGCCAAACTTAAATACTACATTTTGCTTAACTAATTCACTTAAATACAAAAATACACTTCGAAAAATACGGCTTTGTTTAAAATTGCATGATCCCCTAGTTCCAACTGCATGCTATATCCCAAATTTTTGCATGATTTTCAGCGGAATACAGTGGACACACTATGTACATAAGTACAGTGGGACAATCTCAGCAATAGGGTAAACATTTTTTTTTTGTATTTAATTGAATTTTACATAATATAAATATCATTTAATCCATTCTCAATCAACTTCTATTATTGTTGCTTTATCACCTCTACTACATAGTGCCCAATTACAATTTTTTTTCTCAAGTTTAAATTCTTCGGTTCCCTTTTGCATTTACATATATGTCAGATCCCGATGAATCAGTTTCAGATTCAGTAATTTCCGAAATAGAAATTTCAGATTCTGAGTCAAACTCTGGAAGTTCATCGTCGACTAACTCAGTCAAAAAACAGACAAACAAATTATCTCTGTCTGCGGAATTCAGAGGTTTCGGAGATTCACCCCCTACAAACCAAGCCTCAACTTCATCTAGTTTAACCGAAAATCTTAACGATTTAAATAGGGTGATCGCTTTTATTTCATCTAATAACAATCAGGATCTAAACGATCAAAATACCTCCGCAATTTCTTCCAATAACCCGGGTCTGAACGATCAAACCATGGCGACCCCTGAGCAAAAGAAATCTTTCATTAGCATGTGTGCTACTATAATTCGAGAAAACTATAGCGGTGATCCTCTAGCACTTGAATCATTCATAGACAAAATATCATTAATCGAAGATTTAACTGATGAAAATTTAACTACAACTTTTATAGCATTTTTGAAATCCAAACTTGAGGGCAAAGCGCGTGAAGCAATTCCAACCGAGGTTAATTCCGTTAGTCAAATTAAAGCCGCGTTAAGAAATAGAATTAAACCCGACAACTCAAAAGTTGTCGCGGGCAAAATCGCGTCTTTACATGTGGTAAACAATAACTATGCGGAATTTGCTAAACGTGTTGAAGAATTGTCCGACTCATTAGAACGTTCTTTGATCATTGAAGGGATGACCCAAACAAAAGCCCACGAAATTGCCGTAGAACAAACAGTTAACGTTTGTAGACTGAACACTCGTTCAGAATTGGTTAAATCGATTTTAGCGTCAACTACCTTCAGTGATTCAAAGGACGTAGTTGCAAAAATGATAGTCGAACGCAACAATGAGGTTAAAGAGCGTCAAGTGCTAGCGTTTCACTCGCGGTCGTATAGGGCAAGTAGTTTTCGTGGAGGATTTAGAGGTAACAATTTCAATAGTCGGTACAACAACAATTATAATCGTTTTAATAGCAATGCAGGTAGATATAACAATAACAGAGGTAACAATTTTAGATATGGCAATAATAGTAGAAGAGGCAATAATTCTAACAATAACAATAGTAACTCCGGTAACAACAATAATAACAATAGAAGTAACAATGCTAGAACATCAAACGGTAGAGGTAGAATGCTAATGTCCGCGCTTTAAACGCGAGTGCCCCTCAGGAGCGAACACTGGGGGAGGACGAATACAGCGATTAAGCAATTTCACTTCACCAAAAGCCATTTATTGTTTAAATTTAAATTACTCAGATTTCATTGAATTACAACTTAACGAGTCACAAAAATTTTGTTCTTTCTTAGTAGACACACAAGCAGACATTTCCTTAGTAAAAATCTCAAGTATAAACAGAAATACTCCTTTTAATACAAACGATATTATTAACATTACCGGAGTCACTTCTAATTCTGTTTCAACTTTAGGTAAAATTACCGTAAATTTAAATTTCTCCAACTTTTCTGTTAAACATACTTTGCACATAGTAAATGAAGACTTTAATATTCCATCCGATGGCATTTTGGGTAAAGATTTTCTGAAAATTAACAAATGCACCATAAGTTATGAAAAAAATAATATTACCTTTTGGGTAGGTGATGAAAAAGTCGCGGTACCAATCCTTCACGGAACAGAAAGCGACAGTTGTGTAATACCGCCCAGATGTGAAATATTTAGACTTTTTGATTTAGGAAAAACACCCGACCCACTTTTCGTGGATTCTCAAGAAATTGAAAAAGGTGTTTTCACAGCGAGATGCATTGTTAATTCCAATAACCCAATAATTAAAGTTATAAACACAACAGATGATGTAAAGTATGTTAAAAGAAATAGTATTCGGACAGAAAAACTTTCAAATTACAACGTTTATTCAATTAACAAAACAGAAACGGAAGAAAAACGTACGCAAAAACTGATTTCAATTTTAAAAAAACCAAATTCCTCAAAATGCTCATAGTAAATTAATCGACCTTTGCATAAAATAGGCTGACATTTTCGCTTTGGACACAGCCAAAATGACTTTAAACAATTTTTACGAGCAAACATTAAGAGTGACGGACAACGACCCGGTATATGTTAAAAACTATCGATTGCCATATTCCCAACGTGAGGAAATAAATCGCCAAGTAAATAAGTTGTTAGATAATGATTTGATTGAGCCTAGCTATTCTAATTACAATAGTCCTTTGATTGTGGTCCCCAAAAAGGATACTAATGGTCAAAAAGCTTACCGTATGTGCGTAGATTTTCGCGGAGTTAATAAAAAACTCATTGCTGATAAATTTCCTCTTGCTAGAGTTGACGATATCTTAGATAATCTCGGTAGAGCTAAGTATTTTTCGACATTAGATCTTTTTTCGGGATTTCACCAAATTCCCTTGCATCCTGACTCTCGCGACATTACTTCTTTCAGCACTGATCGAGGTGCATTTAGATGGAAAGTCCTTCCATTCGGGTTAAATGTAGCACCAAATTCATTCTCACGAATGATGACCATAGCTTTTTCGGGTATACCACCCAATGTTGCATTTTTATATGTCGACGATATTATCGTCATTGGTTGTAGTGAAGCACACCATATCAAAAATCTTTCAAAAGTTTTCGAAACTTGTAGGTCTTTCAATCTCAAACTAAATCCTAACAAATGCAATTTCTTACGACCAGAGGTAACTTTTCTAGGTCACAAATGTACAGCAAAGAGTCTGTTGCCAGATGACTCAAAAATTAACGCTATTATAAAGTACACAAAACCGACCGATAAGGATGCGGTTCGACGTTTCGTCGCATTTGCCAATTATTACATGCGTTTTATACCTAATTTTGCGTCACTGGCAGCGCCTTTAAATCGGTTAATTAGAAAAAGAGTTGAATTTGTTTGGGATGTTGAATGCGAAAGATCATTTTTATCTATGAAAGCAGCTTTGCTTTCACCAAAATTGCTACAATACCCAGATTTTACTAAACAATTTATTATTACAGTAGACGCTTCAATAACTGGATGCGGTGCTATTTTAAGTCAGGATCATGAGGGCAGTGATTTACCAATTTGTTTCGCTTCTAAAGCATTTAATAATGCCGAAAAGAAAAAACCAATCATCGAATTGGAACTTTTAGCCATTTACTTCGCAATAAAGCAATTTCGACCATATGTGTATGGTACTAACTTTATTGTAAAATCCGATCATAGGCCGCTATTCAATATGAAAGACCCCTCTTCAAAACTTTCGAGAATTAGGCTTGAACTAGCGGAATATAACTTCACTATTGTTTATATTAAAGGTAAATCAAATGTAGGCGCTGATGCACTTTCACGCATCACAATCGATGAAATTAAAGAATCTAACAAACAAATTTTAGCAGTACAAACTAGGGCGATGGCAAACCGATTAAACGACAAAAACTTACTTAAGGAAAACTTCACAACTATAGACAAACAACAAACTTTACAAGTTTACGATAAATTTTCATTTAACTTTTCAAATAAAATACCGCGTATCAGATCGGAAATTATTTACGATAAAAATAGAAAAACTACATATTTACATATTTTTGCGCATATTAAACATACAAAACTCGAGTTACTTAGTTTTGAGGTTGCTAACGAAATAATGTCGTTAGAGAAATTACTTTCGAGGCTTGATTCAGAAGCCAGCAAACGCAAAATTAAGCAAATAGAATGGCCTAAAAACGATATATTTTTCAATCATTATAAATTTAAAAGATCGCGGAAATAAAATACTTAAATTTTTAGAGATTATTTTAACTGATCCAGTCGAAACTGTGACAGACGACGAGAAAAAACTTAAGTTGATGACAATTTACCACGACGACCCTATTTCAGGAGGACACTGTGGTTCCAAAAAACTTTACGCAAAACTAAGAACAAAATTTTACTGGAAAGGTATGACTCGCGATATAGCAAAATACGTAAAAAGTTGTAATAAATGTCTTTTGAACAAGGTGAAACCAAAAACAAAAGAAAATCTCGTAATAACTCCAACACCTTGTAAACCTTTTGATGTATTAGTAATCGATACAATAGGACCCCTACCTGAGTCCAAATATGGTAATAAGTTCGCACTAACCATAATTTGTGACATGACAAAATATTTAGTAACAGTAGCCATACCAGATAAGTCTGCAAAAACAATTGCATCTGCAATTTTTGAAGGCTTTATCTTAACTTACGGTGTAATGAATTCCATAAAATCAGATTTGGGCACAGAATTTAAAAATTAATTAATTGCTGAAATAACCCAACTGTTGAATGTAAAACATGATTTTTCAACTGCATACCATCACGAAACCGTTGGTACAATTGAACGTAATCATAGAGTCTTTAATGAATACTTACGTGCATATTTGAATGATACCCATTCAGATTGGGATACTTATTTAAAATACTTTACATTTTTACACAATACTACAACAAGCACAGTTTTTGACAATAAATTTTCACCTTTCGAATTAGTATTTGCAAAAAAGGAAACTTTGCCAAATGAATTAACAAAAGATAAAATTGATCCAATTTATAATGTCGAAAACTATGCTAAGGAAATTAAATTTCGAATGCAAAATACCCATAAAATGGCACAAAATCTAATAAATAAAAACAAACTACAAACTAAGCATTTTTATGATAAGACGGCTCGACCGTTAGTTATTAAGATAGGCGATAAAGTTCTTTTAAAAAAGGAACCAAGACACAAACACGAAAATATGTATCAAGGTCCATTTGTTATAAAGAAAATTGATGAACCTAACGTAACTATTTTTGATGAATTAAACGACAAAGAAAAAACTGTACATAAAAATAGGCTTTGTAAATTAAATTAGCATATCTTTTTTATTTTATCTTTTCGTTTGTAAAAAAATTTCTAAGAGAAACAAAATTTCTAAATTTACACTTATTAAGTTAAGCGTTTTTGTTAATTAGCCATGAGTTCAAATTAAAAAATGTTTTGAAAATACAACAAAACAAAAAAAAATATTATTTTACGAAAGAATGTACTATTATTAATTATTGTATAGTTAAAACGAATTACAAATAATCATTTCTATCACATAGCCAAGAAGGCATCATAAGGAAACAATTTTACAAAATATGTACATAGTTCACAACAAAAAAATTTTTTCATACAAAGAACAAAAATTGTCATTATTTACTTAATCAAAAAAAAAAAAAACAAATGTTAACAAAGTAAGTTTTTGTTATATACATGCAAAAACCAAAAATGTATTCTAAAAGGAAACAAATCGAAATTAAATATTGTACAAACAAAAGAAACAAAGATATTGTGAAGTATTTAATTTTTTTTTTTAATCCGTTAATTTTCAATAAATTATAATATATAAGAGTTAAGCGTTCTTACATTTTAAGTATTAGCAAAAGTTTTTCGAACGAACGAAAAAAAAGGGAGGAACACCCTAATATATAGCATTCGTTCATTCGAACAACTTTAAATCATATGGGCAAGAAGAATCTAGCAAGACTGATCACCTTGCTAAATTCTTCTTTTCCCCAAAAGGGATGATGTAAGGGCTGATCATTAGTCATTGCATTTCTACAGGGCCATGCCACCTGTTATGTGATCACGTAGTGCACCCTGTGCTGGTAAAAGGTTTGTAGACTTTGCCAGAGGGGTGCCACACGACATCACATGACAGATGACATGCGCCTGTGGAATGTAAATGAAAGAGACCGATAGCCGATAGCCGCGTTGCCATGGTGCTGCTGTCGGCTCGGCCATAACTATTTCATCACCCGACAGCCATCTTCAATATACACCTGACAGCCGACCGAAACACATCTCGCGAGTTTGTAAAAAGTGGTTATAATAAAAATTAAATTAAATTTTGCTTAAATTGTGTCTTCGTTTTAAACTTCATTTTAAACTGAGGATGCGGCTAGGAGGATTGTGGAGGCGGCGCCCTCCGAGAAGCAGCCGAAATTGGTAA
The DNA here is from genome assembly GCA_964058755.1 of Campiglossa producta. Lineage (NCBI taxonomy): Eukaryota > Metazoa > Arthropoda > Insecta > Diptera > Tephritidae > Campiglossa > Campiglossa producta. Next base: position 444,320 of record CAXKVI010000023.1, on the reverse strand, counting down.
GCCCAACAACAGCGCTTACCCGAAGGCCGGCGCAATACCAACGTGCACCTGTGGAGGCACAATACCCCGTCTTTCGAGCCCCGTTCCATAATTTTAGCTAATTTATTGGCAGTTGACAGCTAAAGTAGACAATTACCGCTTGTTTCGATAAAGTCGATAGAAATTTTCAAAATTTGACCTAATGAAAACCAGACTTAAGAAGTTTTCAACTATTATTTTTCACCTTATTTTAAAAATTTAGAGAACTATTACCCCTTTATTAACTACTAATTTTTTTACGCAATCGAATGCAACTCGGCGCTATATGATACTATTTTCCAAAAAAGCAACTCTGATCATCAGGTGTTAAACTCACTTTGAAAATTTGACGTCTATGCAGAAGATTCCACACTTGTACTGATACACAATGATATTGTTTCAGTCAGTTACATACAAAGTTCAAATCGTGCTAATGAATTTTTGTTCCGTACGAACGTGCCATACAAATTCATATTTCGCTTAATTAAAAAATGGATGAAGTTGATGAAAATAGTGCGTCGCGCTGTAAAAAAATTGCGAAACGAGAAACAAAAAAATTATTGTGATTTTAAAAAACAAAGAAAAGGCTCGAGTTAAAGAGTGGAGATAAAGAAAAGCCGAAGCCATGACTCAAAAAGAACGTAAAGAAAGGAAAAAAGTGCAAAGAGCAAAAAAAAGTAATAGAGATTCATGAAAAATTTACAGAAGTTAGGTATATGGAGTGATGGTCCTGCTTCTGAATTTAAAAATCGTTTTATGGTCAGGTTATTGATATTTCTTTCTCAAAAATATAATAAACATTTTTAATGGAAATATTTTGCCACTTCTCACGGCAAAGGGATCGTAGCTGGAGTGGGTGGCAATGTCGAACGTCTTGTAAATATAAAAGCCCGCAGTCAAGGAAGCGATACCGTTATTCAAAATGCAAGAGATTTCGCAACACTAGCAGCCAGCCTAGTTCCTTCAACAACCATTTGTTATATTTCTGAATCCGAAATAGCTAAAAAAATTGAGTATTTTCGTCCTTGGAAAGCGACTAAGGCTGTACCTGGAATATCTAAATTTCACGTAATATCGGCAAATGGGAGAGAAGTTACATGCAAAACTCATGCTCTAGATGCCAAGAGTGCACACTTTTCTCTATATCAGCAGTAAAAATTAAAAGTTAATAACTGAAATTCGTTCGTGTCCCGTACAAACATTTTTGTCCCGTATGAACGATTTCTTTCTCACACTTTAGAATTTTTTGTAGTGAATATATTTAATTGAATTTTGTTGCTTTAATAAACTGAATACAAGTACAAAAAAACCAAGTATTTGTTTTATTTCAAACATCATTCATTTCGCTGAAATTTCATTCATTCTACTCTCCCTAAAAATTATGGTATATTTATATGGTACGAACGCATGACTTAATTTGGATATCTCACTCATCTGCGATTATCTCAAAGGAAAGTTTCTTGTTTTTGTGTAGTGTGTTACCCCACAATATTAACGGAAAAAAATTTTTTCCAGATAAAGTTATAGGGTTCTTTTAATTACGTATTGAAAATGCAAAATTTCGTACGATTAGTCCCGTACGAACCATGGAATGCGCCTGTATTAAATGAAAACGAAGACACATGTGCCGTGCATTACGGGCATAAAAGTTCGCCCAAACGTGCGTACTTACGTTATACGTACACAAGAATGCCAACAAACTTTAGCGCTTTCATCAGGGTTGGCGTTTGGATACAATTGTATACATTTAAGTGATTGCATACCTATAAAGATACCAAAAATTTCGGAACAAACGCAGAATAACAAACTCTGGAATTAAAATTAAAAAAATTGGACCGAACCGGTTTTTCAACCGAACCATTTTTTTTTTTTAATGTAAAAACCGAACCGAAAACCCCTAGGAAAAATGGTTCGGTGGCAGACATTTTTTTAAAGAATTTATTGCTTTGTGCTGCTTTTCTAGCCAGAGGATACAGATCGGTAGTTGTAAAATTTTTATTTTTATACCCAGCGTACTAGTACTAGTATAAGGGAATTATAATTTTGTCTACGTAACGGCACAAAATAATCGAAATATATAGAGTTCCATACATTGTTAAATTATATAAGGTTAAGCAGATTTTGACATTTGCCAAGGCATAGCTTCCTTATTAGAGGAAAATTGTAGTAGAAAAGAAAGGACCGCCGTTCGCAAAATTTCAGGATTTTTTTTTCGGAAATCTGTCTTTTCAACATTTATTTTTTAAAATTACACTCAGAAAAAGCATTTCCTTGAAACAACGAACCAGTTTCCTTACTTCGATTTACTTAATATAAGAAAAAAAATCCTTAATTCAAAGACTTTTTTCTTCAATTAAAGTTAATGGTGTCTTTAAATTTAAGAACTCAATTTCCTTAATGCAAGTAATAATTTTCTCATTACAAGTAAAAATTTCCTAAATACAAGTAATTATTTTCTTTAATACAATTAATAATTTCCTTATTACAAGTAATAATTTCCTTAAAATATCGATGCGTTTCTTGCATCGCTACCCAACGGGACTGTGAGCTTCAGCTGACGCCGCTATGTATGTACTTTGGCTATGTATTCAAAATAGATCCAATCACAGGTGATCAAAAACATTAGCACCTGTTACGACAGTCATGATATCGTACTTTATCAGTAATGCCTCATGGTGGGGTGCGATAAAGCCATGCGAGATAACGCCATATGGCTCTATCTCCCATCCAATTGCGAGGTAAAGCCATATGGCATTATCACGCTTCGTATTGAGAGATATTCCCATATTTTTTTTTGTCAATTGTGAGTTAAAGCCATATGGCCTTATCTCTCATATGAATTTATTTGTCATTGTGAATGTGCATTTAATTGTTATTCATTTCACCTGGCAACTTTCTTAACCAATGTCATATTGCATATTGTCAAATTGCATATTTTCATAATCCACGTGTTTTGTGCTTTGATTAAAATGGAAAATCAATTAAAATTATAATTTACAAAATTATGGTTTCTCCTTTTACGAAATGTGCACTATTAGTGATTTTAACCTTTCGTAAAAAGAAAAAATCCCATCTATTATTTCACAATTTACAAAATTATGGTTTCTCCTTTTACGACATGTGCACTTAAAGTGATTTTAACCTTTCGTAAAAGGAAAAATTCCCTTCTCTTATTTTATAATTTACAAAATTATGGTTTCTCCTTTTACGAAATGTGCACTATTAGTGATTTTAACCTTTCGTAAAAGGAAAAATTCCCATCTATTATTTTATAATTTACAAAATTATGGTTTCTCCTTTTACGAAATGTGCACAATTAGTGATTTTAACCTTTCGTAAAAGGAAAAATTCCCTTGTATTATTTTATAATTTACAAAATTATGGTTTCTCCTTTTACGAAATGTGCACTATTAGTGATTTTAACCTTTCGTAAAAGGAAAAATTCCCTTCTATTACTTTATGTCGGAAATAAAGATCGTTGAGTCCATATGGCAACACTCCCCATCACTATTTTGTCCTACCCATCTTCTCCCTATTCATTTTTGTAATCAGTCTCTTACCTCTCAATATTAATGTCAATCGTCAGTCTATTCAAATAAATCAGTCCAACAGGTTATGGACCCAGCGCCAGCACGTTACTGTATGTCGGTTTAATTGTGCGTTACTGTATGTCGGTATAGTTGTGCAAATGCCGTGTGTCGGTATATTGAATTAGGCTCCTAAATAATTGTATTGCACGCCGGTGCATCCAAAGTCATGAAAATGAAAAATTGGACGATTCCAATTACGCTCCGATTTGTGGGGAGTAGTGTGCGGCCGAGATGTAAAATCTGATGAAATGTCAAGTGAACAAAGTGCGGTATTTGAAGCCAAAACCGAAAAGGCACTAGCATCAATATGCATCAAACCCTCGCAAATAATACACGTAAAAAACGTTGAAAGTGCATTGGAAGCGTGGAATAAGCTACGCGAAATCCATCAGCCAAAAGGGGCGGCGCAAAAGATTTTGTTGTTCAAAAAACTATTACACCTTAGTATGCCCGAAGGAGGTTCTGTTTCCAACCACCTAAATGAATTCTGCAGAATTCATGAAAACATAGCAGCAATAGATGTGGAAATAAACCAAGAAATACTTGTTATAATGTTATTGTCAAGCTTGCCAGTGCAATATGAAAATTTTGTTGTTGCAATAGAGGCGCGCGATGAATTGCCCTCGTTTAGTGCGCTCAAGGTTAAACTGTTAGAAGAAGGTGCGCGGCAAAGTGCTAGTGAAAATAAAAACGAAAAAGGTACAGAAGTGCTAATGAATGCTCAAACAAGTGCTTCTGGCAATTTTCAGAAATTGCACAAAAACAACGCAACCGTGGCTAACTGTGCCGGTAAAAACAACAAAATTAACAAAAGCGGTAAAAACCCAAAATGTTTTAATTGTGGTCGCCGTGGACATTTCGCCGCGACATGTAGAGAAACAAAGGGAAGTGACGAAAAAAGAGAAATGAACAATGTTGAGCGCTCGTGTTTTATGATGTGTGCAAATATATCAACAAACAAAGTAATGGCAGCGCATACATGGTGCGTCGACAGCGGCGCAACTTCTCATTTGTGTTGTGACCGAAGCTTATTTAAAAATTATAAAATGTGTAGTGAGAAAATTTGGCTGGCAGGAGGCAAATGTATTGATGCCGTCGGCCGTGGTGATGTCGACGTCAGCGGTACAGCAGTAACATTAAAAAATGTATTATATGCGCCAGCTTTGCAAAATAACTTTGTGTCGGTGAGCAAAGCAATTGAGAGCGGTCATACAGTGAACTTCCAAAATAATTCCGTTGAAATTAAAAACAACAAAAATTGTGTAGTTTTGAGAGCGTTTAACAAAGGTGGGCTTTTCGTGCATTAGGGTGGTTCTAACAAATGTTTTAATACGATGACACAATGCGACGTTGAAAGTGATGTGTTTAAATGTCACAGTAGATACGGTCACGTAAATTTTACATGCCTAAAAGACATGTCAACTAAAGATGCAGTGCTAGGGTTAAAGATAGGTAAAATACCAAATGAAATTATATGTGAGACATGCGCAAAAACAAAAATATGTGTCAAGCCTTTTGCACAAGCTTCAGATACGCGCTCTAGACAACTACTTGAAGCTGTGCATAGTGACATTTGCGGACCTATTAATTGCGCATCTATTGGTGGCTCAAGATATTTTGCTACTTTTATCGACGATATGTCGCGATATATGACTGTGTATTTTTTAAAATCGAAAGACGCGGTTTTAGATTCCTTTAAAGAATATAAAGCAATGGTGGAAACACAAACCGGTCGTAAAATAAAGACATTACGAAGCGACAACGGCCGCGAATACGTTTCAAATGCGTTTGATCAGTTTTTAAAAGATCATGGTATAAAACGTCAGTTGACTATACCCTACACACCACAACAGAATGGGGTGGCGGAACGTGCGAATAGGACGTTGGTAGAAATGGCCAGGGCCATGTTAAACTACGCAAAGCTTGGTGAGCATTTTTGGGCGGAAGCCATACGCACGGCGGTATATCTGCGCAATCGCACGGTAACAAAAATTCTCGTTGACAAAACGCCATATGAGTTGTGGTTTGGCACCAAACCTACGGTATCCCACCTGAAGATATTTGGTTCGATTGCTGTGGCACTCGACAAAAAACATTTGCGAAAATTCCAACCAAAAGGCAAGAAATATATAATGATTGGATACTCCGAAGTATGTAAAGGTTATCGTCTGTTTGATCAACAAAGTCGAAAAGTCATTGTGAGTCGCGACGTAGTTTTCATCAAAAAGGCTAGTGGCAGTCAAGAGCCGGAAGCGAATTTAGTGAATTTCGACGAAAGTACACCCGAAAGCGTTTGGATAGATACAAATGATATGCAAGTACAGGGGAATCCAGCGAGTAATGACACTCGCGGTGATGCAGAAGTTGCAGAAGACAATTCAGTGGCAATCGGTCGTGGCAGACCTCGGTTGTTGCGTACAGGTATGAGAGGTCGTCCGCGAAAATTATATAACGAATTAAATATCTTGCGTGAAGACTCAATTATAGCTCCCACTAGTGCAAGAGAGGCGCTCGAAAGTATGCATTCCAAAGAGTGGAAAGCCGCGATGGAGAAGGAGTATGCATCGCTCGAAAAAAATCACACTTGGTCACTTGTTGACTTGCCACACGGCCAGAAGGCTATTGGGGGTAAATGGGTGTACACCATAAAACGCGATAAGCTCGGCGGTATTAAACAGTATAAAGCACGTTTGGTTGCTAAGGGCTGCAGTCAGCGTTACGGCGTGAATTATTTTGAGACATTCTCACCAGTGGTTAGGTATGCAAATATACGAATGGTCATTGCATTGGCAGTAGAACACAAACTGCATTTACATCAAATGGATGTGTCGGCAGCGTATTTGCACAGTGAACTGCGTGATGAAGTGTACATGCAGCAACCAGAATGCTTCGTCAACAGTAAATGTCCAAATCGCGTATTGAGGCTTCACAAGTCGTTGTATGGGTTGAAGCAGAGCGGCAGAGAGTGGAACACAACACTAAACTCAGTTCTCCAAGAAATGAAATTCAAGCAATGTCCCAGCGAACCGTGCATTTATGTCAAGAACTACGAAGATAAAATCAACATTATTGCGGTATATGCCGATGATTTGATCATTGCTAGTTCTAGTAAATCGGAACTAATGCAAATAAAAGCAGACATCTCCAGTAAATTCGAAGTCGTTGATGGCGGGCCGCTAACGCATTTCCTGGGCATGGAAATTGAGCGCAACGGTGAGCTTGGTGAAATAATGATAGGCCAAAAGCAATATATTTTGAAGCTATTGAAAGATTACAACATGGAAAATTCAAGAGATGCTGCAACCCCGCTTGATGCAGGTTTTTCAATTCATTGCGACAATGAGCAATGTACGAAGGTTGACCAGGCATCGTATCAATCAATTGTAGGAGCTTTGATGTACCTAGCTATTTCAACGCGTCCCGATATACTACATTCCGTAAATAAACTCTCACAGCGGAACAATGATCCACATGTAGAACATGAGGCAGGCGTTAAACATATACTACGATACTTACGAAAAACGTCTGACTACAAGTTAAATTACGCTAGAACTGGAAGAAATATTGAGGGTTTTGCAGACGCTGATTGGGGCAGCGATGCAACCGATCGAAAGTCGTATTCAGGCTATGCCTTCATTGCAGCGGGCTGCGTCTTCTCATGGGAGTCCAAAAAACAGAATGTAGTTGCACTAAGTAGCACGGAGGCGGAGTATATCGCCTTATCTTCAGCAGCTAAAGAGTCAGCATACATCAGTAAACTTTTGGCAGAAATGGGTTTCAGCCAAGCTGGTCCAATGATTTCAAATAACGACAACCTAAGCTCGCAGTGTCTGGTAAAAAATCCAACTTATCATGCTCGAAGTAAGCATATCGACATCAAATACCACCACATCCGGCAGATGTATACCAACAACGAAATTGATTTAAATTATATACCAACTAACAATATGATGTCAGATATGTTAACCAAAAATTTGCAAAAGATAAAGCATGAGAAATTTACTAAGGAGATGGGTATATATTAAAATATTTATGTAAAGTGTTGAGAAGAAGTGTCGGAAATAAAGATCGTTGAATCCATATGGCAACACTCCCCATCACTATTTTGTCCTACCCATCTTCTCCCTATTCATTTTTGTAATCAGTCTCTTACCTCTCAATATTAATGTCAATCGTCAGTCTATTCAAATAAATCAGTCCAACACTTTAAAATTTACAAAATTATGGTTTCTCCTTTTACGAAATGTGCACAAATTTCCATGAATGGCATGTTTTTAGCACTTCCATTTCAGTTTGGAAATAGTGTCAATGACTTATTTTCCCTTTTCTTGTTGACACTAATTCCATTTCGAAAGCACAATAGTGTCAATTGACACTATTTCCATGGTAAATTGCAAGAAGAAAAACTAATGATTTTCCCTTTTACAGAATGCTTACACTCTCTTGAATGCATATAGAGCAGAAAATATTCCGTAAAAGGGAAAATCAAATGAGAGTTAAAGCCATACGAGATAACGCCATATGGCCTTATCGCCCTTTGAAATTGGAAATAAAGCCATACAGAAATTTTTGCGCGAATATGGCTTTATCTCTCTTTGAATTGAATTGTCACTCCTAATTGAAATTTTATACAGCGATGATGTAACTATTGAGGCTAAACATTGCGAGGGGTGATAAACATTGTTGATAGGACATATTTTGATTAAAAGCTGATGTAAACAATTTTCATATGAGGCATGGTGGGGTGCGATAAAGCCATACAGAAATTTTGGCGCGAATATGGCTTTATCTCTCTTTGAATTGAGTGATAAGGCCATATGGCGTTATCTCGCATGGCTTTATCGCACCCTACCATGCCTCATATGAAAATTGTTTACATCAGCTTTCAATCAAAATATGTCCTATCACCAATGTTTATCACCCCTCGCAATGTTTAGCCTCAATAGTTACATCATCGCTGTATAAAATTTCAATTAGGAGTGACATTTTCGCTGAAAATATATTGGTTCAACGATGACATCGGTGCTGATAAACGTCTATGCCATGAATGACCATCATCACTGCCAACAATAAGCCTAAGCAGTGACATCAACGCTGACGATAGACTCCCTAACTTAAAAAGGAAGTACTCATCATTTCAATGCCCTGCATAAGCATTCTAACGGAAAGTGCAACCCTGAACTGTAGTTATTTTTATAAGGGCGGATTTCTAGACTGCCTGTTAACGTCAAAGTTCACTGTCAATTCACTCTTAGTTTAACAGCCAGTTCATTTGCCCCTTATTTAACAGGAGTATGAACTGCCCGATAAAATTTAAAGTGAGCGTTAAGTTGATGGTTGGTTGAGAAATCCACCGTAAGTGTGGTGAAAATGTATTTTCGTTATGGACTTCGATAAAATTAAGTGTAAAATTCAAAATAATTGCATTATTTGTAAATGTTAAATTTTATTAACACCTAATTAAAAATAAAAATCACCCTTCACTCTCATACAACAGTAGCTCGTATTTTACCTTTCAACAAAAAATTCATTTTTGTACTGGTAACCATCACCCATATATCGTAGGACATTTCCCGCAGGGTAGTAAGAATCGAAAAACATACTGTCACATATCTGAATTTATAAAAAATCAAAATGAACATGTTTGTGCTATAAAGTAAATTTGAAATAAGTACGCTGACAGTAAAACTTAAAATAGGTACATAAAATATAAACTGCAAAGTCTCGACACAAAATTTGCAAAAACTAAAGCTGCAGTTCCTTGCCATCTTTGATGCTGCTTTAGTAGTATCTTTTATATTAAAAAAATATGGAAAAACATAAATATAAAAAAAAAGAACCATATTGCATTGTTCCAGTGAAAAGTAATTGGCAAACACCCAAAAAAAAAATTACCCATGTCCGAACGCCTTTCGCATTGCTGGGACCCAAAGTCGTCTCTTGACACCTCTCCCGACATTTTTGAACTCGTTTTAGCACTCGGGGCTGTCGTAAATAATGTTATTATGATGCAATGTTTTCATGCAGAAAGGAGAAACACAAAATCGGACCATCTGGCGGTGCACCTTCTGATTGGCCGCTCTATACGGAGATGCATCAATTGTTGGCTCCTTATAAGAGCTACAATGCGGAGGATTTAGTGGAGGATAGCATATATGGTGAGTTATTAGTGCATGTGTAGAACTTTTTACCCGCAAAACATCTGCAATTTTAAATGAAACTGATAGTCCTAGGCCGGCGAGTAATAGAAAAATTACCTCTTACTTCCCAAAAAACATTCACATGCATATACATGTGCTAGTTCTGCAGGGATGAACGCGCTGCACACCGCCGCATTGTATAATTTGCATTTCCTTTATTTTCGGAACTAAACAATTGTGCTACACATTATGTTATTATATTTTTTTCGTTTTGATATTCATATTTTTTGATAGAGAAAGAAATAGGGATACCCAGTAGGAAGGGCGATCATCGTTATGTTATATAGTTCGCCCAGTGGTTGAAATTCAACCACAAAACGTTATTTGACTACCTTTTCGACCTACCTTTTCCTTTCTTTTGCTCCCGTAACTCTTTCCTTTCTTTTCATTCCTTCCCTTTCCAATCTTTTCATTTGCTTTTCTTTCTTTTCCTTATGTTTCATTCCTTCCCACTCCTTTTTTACTTACCTTTTCTTTCCTTTATTTTTATCTACTACTACAGTTACGGTTATTATTACAGTTACAGTTACGGTTACAGTTTTACTGTTACAGTTACAGTTACTTTTATTATTGCGGTTACAGTTACAGTAACCGTAACTGTATTATTATTACAGTTACTGTATTATTATTACAGTTACGGTTATTAGTACGGTTACGGTTATTATTACAGTTACAGTAGCAGTTACGGTTTTTATTGCGGTTATTATTATTACAGTTACAGTTATTAAAACTGTAATATTTTTCTCAAGTCGAGAAAGGGATAGTTCTCAACTTGTACTCAAAGGGGATTCTCTAGTTGGACTCAAAGGTATGGCGACTCTGAAAATAAATACCGAAAAAATAAACCATGATTTTTGTAATGTAAAACGCCATGAACTAGTTGATAAAAATTTGTATTTACATAAATTTTAGTCTAAGCTCTTCAAAATTAATTCGAAAATTAAAGTCTGGAGATTGGAGAATATGTTGGATATCAATTTGTAAACTATAAAGTTATCAAAATATCTCAAAGGCTAGAGAATACTTTGAGAATGATGTTGGGTATCAACTTCAGAACTATTAAATTATCAAAATGTCTCAAAGCTGGAGAATATTTTTAGAATGATGTTGGATATCAACTTGAGAACTATACAGTTTTTCAAAGGTTTGAGAAAAAGTTGAACGATGTTTGCTGGGTATTGTCAATCCTGGTTGTCGTTGCTATTAACGCTTTGTTGTTATTGCTGGTTGTTGTCGCTTAGTTGTTGTTGTTGCACTAAAAAGCGGATATCTGTGTTTGTAGGCGCAGCGACGATATGTTTATATATATGTTAATATGTATGTATTCATTTTATTATAATTTTATGGAAAATGTGGAAATCCTTGAAACCGCTGCAGAGTCGCCGGCTACTCAATCAGATACATCTCCCACTCTATCCTCCGCGTGCTCACCGCCAGCACCATCGTCATCAGCAACTACACGATCATCTGGAAAAAAAGTTTTCAGATAAAATTATTGGATAAAATTGATAGAATTGAGAAGGAGATGGATAAGACAAATAAAGAGTTGGAAAAAAGTGATATTGAGCTTAAAGAATGTAATAAGGCATTTTTAGAAAGTGAAATGAAAAAAAATCAGATTTTGGAGGAATATGTAAACGACAATAAGGAAGTTAACAAAGCGATTATTGATTTTTTACGTAGAGAATAAGGTATTAATACTTAATTTTATTATTCAGGTAACTTTATTTTATTGTATGGACACTTGGCATGCGCATAATGTCAAGATTAAAAGTTTCATGAAACAATAAAATTTAAATTTAATTTATTATACTACACCCCTTATCATAATTATAGGACACTTCGTTCTGACATGTTCTACGCCCTTATGTTATTTCATTTTAATTTTCATTCATTTCATACTGTTTTCAATTTAGGGCCGTTTGCATTAAAGCCGATAACGACTAATCGGTGATTTATTTGACAGCTAAGGGTTGGAGACTTTTATGCAAGCGGCCCTTAGAATTCTATACGCAAAAAATGAAAATAAAAATAAAATAACATAAGAGCTTAGAACATGTCAGAACGAGGTGACCTATAATTATGATAACGGGTATATACACACAGACAGACAGACAGTTAAGTGCGCAATTGAAGTATTTTCTTAATTAAAGCTTTATTAAAATTTAATTTAAATTTATTTGATACTCCATTTACCCTTTAAATTAAATGGCAAACAAATTTGCCGGTAAATTTATAGTGAACTCTAAAGTTAAAGGGTAGATGAGAAAAGGACCATAAGTGTGCTAGCTATAAATATAAAAAGTATTGTATGCACAAATAGTAAACTACTTGAAGTCAATTGAATTTTTGATTTGTAACAAATGAGCTATGTACAAATTATTTTTTTTATTACTTTTATATTTAAAAACTATTGTCAAGAAGACTGATCTATTAAACGAAGTACCTCATTATTTAAAATAGAAAACATTCTTTTTATCTTTGGGATCAATCAACTATTTGGCGGGTAAATACTTACTTAAAAAGATAGCAAGACTGCTTCTTATTATTTCTCCTCTACTTCGACGATAGTTTACAAATATTTCCTGTTGTGGATATTGACGATGTCTCTCTATATCCTGCAATGCAGTTATCCACATTTCGTTTCTCTTGTCGTTTCGCTCGTTTAATAAGTTATGCAGGACACAGCATGCTTTGATGATAGAGTTAGCATTTTCAATTTGGTTATCTATACCCTTGCCGATTCGTCGAAATCGAGCCTTTACATGACCGAAAGCATTTTCAGAAACTCGCCGTACTTTCGAAAGCGCATAATTGAATCCTTTTTCAAGTTCGCATTGCGAAACTTGGAACGGATATGGTTTTATCAAAATTTTGCTGAGTCGAAAAGCTGAGTCCGCTACAATAAAAACCGGTACATCAACTCCCGACATATTTTTTGACATTTCGTCCAGGTGGGGACATTGTTCCAGAGGGCCTTTAGCGTAGAAGTTTCAAAAATTTGGGAATCATTACACCGCCCTGGACTGCCAACACTGATATAAACAAACCGGTATCTGCAAATAAAAAGATCTTATATCATTGGTTATCTATATCTATACTTTTTATATTTTGAAAGCCGTTTTTTTCTGTTCGCAAAACTCATCGATTTTGATGAAATTTTGACATGGTTATAGGCTAAAAAAACATTCTAAAATTTTCCGGGTTTTCGAGATATCCGGCAAAATGTGGAACGGGGTTACCCTTGATCGTGTTGATACGATATTGGTATCAAATTAACGGAATTGATGTGTGTTCTAACATGGAGTGGTTTTGTTTCACCTAGGGGGTCCCGTTTCCGAGATATTGGCCCGAATGTGGACCAGGGTGACCCCAGAAAGTGTTAGTACGATATGGGTTTCAAATAAAAGGTATTGATGAGTGTTCTAACGTGGAGTAGTTTTTAGGCCCATAGAGGGAACCGTTTCTGAGATATTGACTGAAATGTGGACGAGGTGTGACCCTAGAAGGATTATATGATCTATATATATAAAAATGAATGCCATTTTTCGTTGTGACTTCATAACTCAAGAACGGCTGGACCGAATTCAACGAAATTTTGTACATAGTTTTTGATTGAGCCCGACATGGTTTATGGCCAAAAAAAGTATAAGAATCCGGGAAGGTTTTGGAGATATCCCGCAAAATGTGGGCCAGGGTAACCTTAGAAGGTGTTCATACAATATGGGTATCAAATAAAAGGTGTTGGCGAGTGTTTGAACATGGTGTAGTTATTAGTCTCATATGAGACCCCGTTTTCGAGGTATTGCCCAAAATATGGACCAGGTGTGGCCCTAGACGGGTTTCCTACAATATGGGTGTCAAAAGAAAGGTGCTCACGAGTGCTTGAACATGGTGAGGTTATTAGTCCAATATAAGACCCCGCATTCGAGGTATTTCCCGAAATATGGACCAGGTGTGACGCAGACTGGTTTTCTACAATATGGGTATCGAATAAAAGGTGTTGATGAGTATTTAAAAAAGAGGTGACTTTCAAGACCCTCTGCGACCCATTTATCCGAGATATCGACCAAAATGTGGACCAGGGGGACCCTAGAAGGTGTTTATACGATATGATTATCGAATAAAAGGTGCTGATGAGTGTTTAAAAAAGAGCTGATTTTCAGGACCCTATGCTACCCTGTTTAGCTATCGCCAAAAATGTGGAACACGGTCGGCACTGGTATAATATACAAAATAAGTCGGGTTTTTCTTCCTGACGCTATAACTCAAGAACGCGCGAACCGATTTCCATGGTTCAGATAGGAATAGCGATAGGGATAGGGAAAAGGATAGGGATAAGGCTAAGGATAGGGATAGGGATAGGGATAGGTATACGGATAGAGATAGGGATAGGGATAGGAATTGGGATAATGATAGGGATAGGGATAATGATAGTGATAGGGATAGCGGTAGGGATAGGGATAGGCAGGACAACGTCTGCCGAGCCAGCTGGTAAACTCAAATAAATTTTCGTACCTTGCATCAACTAAAGCAAGAAGAATAGTGGAATACCATCCTTTGTAATTAAAATAGTCCGTTGCATCTTGATGTCTAGGATGAATTTCAATGTGACAACCGTCTATACGATAGAATAAAAAATATAGCAGCCTAGAACCAAATACAAATACGCAAAATAAACTTACCAATTGCTCCCATGTACTGGGGAAATCCAAGAACCTCAAAGCCCTGGACTAATTCCGCAATTTTTTGTCTCGTTAGCGGAAAACTTGGCATAAAAGTTGGGCTTAGAACCTTCCAAACCTGAGCACAAAACTCGATAACTATGCCGCACACAGTTGACTTCCCTACTCCAAACATATTCGCAATGGTGCGATATTCGGCGAAAGATCCCAAAGCATATAAAGCAATGGCCATCCGCTTGTGCAACGATATAGGCTTCCGTAAATGAGTATTTGCTTTTTCCAGGACCCTTAAATGCCCACATAACTCCAGAAATGTACTTCTCTTCATTCGGAAGTTGTTTTTAAAGAAGTAATCGTCATTTACTTGGCAGTCGATTTCCCAAAATGTTTGGGAACGTTCCTTTAAAAATGAAAACCAGTTAGATAAGTAAAGAGGTCCACAAGTATACTTACTTTTTCCAACAAAGCCGAGATACGCAAAGATCTTGTGCAGCTGCCAACAACAAAAATTACTGCTTCCTTAACAATTTTTTTTTTCTTTATAAGTAAAGAACGCCTCTTTTGCAATCTGTGCAAATAAACTTTGTTTGACGATGCATTGTCTAGTACCTGCAATGATCTCGTTTGCCTCCTTATCGTCAGGATCTGCATCAGTTTTTTCGCTTTGTCAGTCATCTAAAATTTAATGAAATATAATATAAAAACAAATATTTTAAACAATAACTCACATTTGTACGTTCACAAAATTTTAATTATTTTTTCTCACAAATCACAATTTCTAGAACAGCTGTCAAATGAAAACAAGAATAGCAGGTATGAACGCACCTGTTTTATGTGAGATGTTTTACACGAAAACAAGGTGTTTTCGCTTCAGTGTGAACATGATCTGAGCGCCGTGAGAGAACTGCGTGATGCCATACCTTTTTGTTACACAGTTTGAATAAAATCCTCCAAATTTTTCATAGTTATAAGAATTCTTTATAGTTTTGTTCGGGCATTGAGTATATACTGATTATAATTAAGCTCAAAACATCGAAACCTAATGCCACGAAAATGCGTGTTGGTACTTTTACAGAGTTATATGTAAAAAATCACCTAATTACTTTGAAAAAGCAATTCGAGATGGAAAATTTTACGCTTATTTTCAACTGGCTAGTGTGCTCTCTTGTTATTTTTCTAAGTGCTAGGTGACAACTCTCAAGTCAAGTCAAGTCTAAACTAAGTATCGGTAATGGCACCTTTACAACCATCCTGCAAGAAACTAAAAGAACATTTATACTGCACCAAATTTGGCGAATTTGAATTAGTCATTTCGAACCTGTTTACACTGGCAAATTTGCATTTGGCTTCACCTTCCCTGCAAGAATCTTCTACCAGAACACAAAGCCACCGAAAGAAAATGCACAACCGTGATGTTTTAAACACCTGTAGAGTAATAATAAATGAAGAAACAGTTAATATACATTACTTACATCATGAATTGCATAACTATTCAGTTTTTAAGTGCGTTGTTTGCATTGATTAGAAAAGTGCTAAGTCCACCAATGTGTTTCACACATACATACATTTACTTACGTGTGTATAATCGCGAACCGAAATAAAACTACTACGTTTGAAGAGAAAAAGGCCGCAGCCAAAACAACCCTTTTTATTAAGTAACTAACGCACACTGCTCTAGCACACTATGCATAGTTATCTTTACCGATTTTATTTACATCTTTTTTGTTTATCAAATTATTCTATTGACACACTTGCACTCGCACACTGCTCCTTCCTTTTTGTACCGCGTCTCGCTTACTACTGACTACTCGCTCAACCCTATCATTACTCTTTTCTCTATGTGAATTCACTCAATCGAGGCAAGCCATGACAAGCTGCACTCAATAACGTATTTTCGAACGTTAAATTTATTCGGGCAGACGCATCGACCATTAAGACGCGCAATGGCAAATGCCCCTGTACGAAACAGTGCCAGCGAAAACCTATGGTTTTCTAACCAAACTAAATACAAATGTAATGATGTAATTCTCTGGCCCCGAAGACTTTATCTTCACTGCTGCTCCGCCATGTCTGCTTCCGCAGATAATACGCAAACCTCTTGTACAGTTCGTCTTAGTTTGCTTGTTTTTGTCTGCACTACAACAGATGGAACTAGTTTGGACCAGCTCGACTATTCGCCTCAATGCCCACTGGGCTGGTTGAAAGTTTTCTGCTTTGATTATAACCTTTTGCCCCACTTTAAGATTCTCTCGCACCCTGCGCCATATCTTTCGTTCTTGCAAACGGTTAAAGTTGTCAACTTGCCATCGGTTCCAAAAATGCTGTATCATATAGCCTCATTCTCTACCAAAGGCGTTGCTAGCTGGCGTTTTCTGGCCCACAAAATGGAATTTCATTGATTTCACAGCTGCCTCATGGATCACACTTTGATGTGGTGCAGGTGAAATCATAGAGCGCCGCTCAGTTCCTTTCATTGCCAAATGCTCCAATGTATCTTGCCCCCTCAGTGATCAACTGCTCTTTTCATCATTTTACTAGCCCCAACCAACGTCATCGCTTTATCGCTAAAAAGCTTTGCACATCGCCCACGTCTTCCTAAAAATCTTCCATAGCATGCAATAAACGATTGCCTCGTTAGATCTAGCCCCAAGTCAATGTGTACAGCTCGAGTTTTTAAGCATACAAACAGAACGAAACAAAATTTTGTTCTATCAATATAATCGTCTCGCACCCTCACACGCACTCCGAATGGTCCTGCATAATCTAGCCCACAATGCAGGAATGGCTTGCCCACATGCACCATCTCAGTTGGTAAATCCGCCATCAATTGCTGTTCAAGCTTGTAGTTGTATCGCACACATACTATACATCTATGCAGACATTTTCTGAGCTCATCTCTTAATCGTGGAATCCAATATTTCTGCCTGATGTAATTAGTCATTATTTGCACGGTCCCAGGGTAGCCTGTATATGACCATAGTCAGCTATCAAATAAGCTAACATCGAACCTTTAGCGACAATCGCTTGGTGTCTTGCCTCATATTCTAGCCCCGCTCCAGCCAATCGCCCTCCAGCTCTCAAAATACCATTTTTATCTAATATCGGATGCAATAATTCTATTTTACTGTGCTCCGGGAGTCTGCTCTCATTCTTTACCAGTGCCATCTCTTCTTTACCAGTGTCATCATCATCTACTTTTGCTGTGAATCTTCCATTGCCCACAATTTCTCATGCTCCGTTGGCAAGTCTGGTGTTGCCTTCATGTGTCTTGGTCTACGCCTCTTACACGGTCTTTTGCTCCTATCACGAGTCGCCCACCATTCTTTCATCTTATCAATGAATCGCTTTACATACCTAAATACATTCAAGATGCCCTCCAAGTTATTCTTGTATTGGGTAAGAGGTATCAGCTCACCCCTTCCCCCCATTTTTGGCACAAAAATCTCAAGCTCCGCCCGATAGGTATTTATGATATTTACTTTCAGTTCCGCTTGTGTATCTTTGCAATCTCTTATTTTAGCTTGTTGGAACTTATCTGCTGGCTATTGCGCCCTAGGAAGAGATAGCCACTCTGGGCCATTCAACCAAAGCCCACTGCCCACTAGCTCACCAGGCCTTAAGCCTCTACTTAATGAGTCGCAGGATTATCTTCCGACCTTACATGTTACCAGTTTTTCGCTGTGGTGCTATCCAATACAGTGCATCCAGCGAATCTGTCAGCAAGGTATAATTGATCTCGCCCCAGTTCGTCGCCCTCTTAACTTCCAGCAGTAATCTGGACAAAAGCTCACAAGCTGACAACTCCAACATCGGTGTCGTCACTTTCTTTACTGGTGCTACCCTAGTTTTGGATACTATTAATCTGCACCAACCTTTCCGTTATCTTGCACCGTTCGAACATATATAACTGCCCCATAGGCTGATTCGGACGCGTAGCTCTACTTGCCCCAAAGAATGTGTACCAAGCCATATCGGTATCCTGAAATCTTCAAGCTTTCTCATCTCGCTCCAATAATCTTTGAATCTCGCTTCTAGCTCCGATGGTAATTTTTCATCCCACTCTAACTTTAAGCGCCATAAGTCCTGTATCAGGATTTTTCCTATTACAATTACTGGAGAAATGTAGCCATTTGGATCAAATAGTTGAGCCACACAGCTGACCACAACCCGTTTTGTTATAACATTTGGAAGTTCTGGTGTCTTTACGACCAATGGATACTGGTCTGGTGATACCAACCATACCAACCCTAGCACCCTTGTTTCGTCTTCGAATTTTGAAAAGTCTTGCTTACTAGAATCTAGCGCCCTCATAAGCTCCTTACTATTCGACCTCCCCTTGCAGAGGCTGAAACCAGCACCCTTTAAGATGCGATCCATCTCCTGTGCCAGCATGATCGCATCTAGCTCACTATTTGCCCCAGTCACGCAATCATCCATGTATATGTCATTTATGATAGCCTCTGCCATGGATGGTCGACTTGCGCGTCTCTAGCACACTGTATAACTGATATCATAGCATTGTATGCTGATGATGTCATACCATATATCACTACTGTTAGCCAATAATCCCTCAATGGTTCTTCTCTACTCTCGCGCCAGAAAATTCTCTTCGTGTCCCATTGATCTCTCGCAATCCCAATCTGGCGAAACATCATCTTGATATTTGCGCTAAATGCGATTCTATGCCTTCTGAATCGCATTACTATCTCGCTCAAATCTTTCTGCAACTTGCCCCCTAGTAATTGCACCTCATTTAAAGAAATCCCTTTGTTAGTACGGCAGCTTGCGTCAAAAAACAAACCGAAACTTTTTCACCACACAGTGATGTGGGATATAATATGTCACTCACTCTGCCCCGAATGTTTATAAATATAGAAATCTTCGCAACGCAATTTCTTTCGAACTCCCTACATCCCTGACTTCTTTCAGGGGTATAGTGACTACGAATCTACCGTCACTATCTCTGAAGTAAGTATTCAAGAAGATTTTCTCTACCAACTCCTCTTCTATTGTTCGCCCCGAGCACTCTTTCACTTGCTCCATTTCCCAGAACCTTGTGAGTAACTTGTCTAACTCTGAATTAACGTTGTAACTTACTGTTGATACTAGCTCACCTGACAGCTCATTTAAACCTTGCGCA
Source organism: Campiglossa producta (assembly GCA_964058755.1). NCBI lineage: Eukaryota > Metazoa > Arthropoda > Insecta > Diptera > Tephritidae > Campiglossa > Campiglossa producta. The sequence continues at coordinate 424,687 of CAXKVI010000023.1, read as the reverse complement.
CATACACCAAAAACTACTACGCCCAATGCTGTCTCCATCAAGACTATGCCATTCAAGCCATCTCACACCACTTTAATGACAATTCTTGCCACTAAGCTAGTCCCAAGTAACATATGCACACTTTCCGGTTCCCAGTATTTCGGGTCAGCTAACTCACCATTTAGACCACTATGTATAGGACCTACCATCGCACTTGGTGAAGGAAGCACCGGAAACCACTGGTTCTCTTTGGGAAGAACCCAAAACTCGTCTTTGATCTGCACACTCGATGAATACGAAGGCCTTAGCACCAGAGTAGCCCTCTTGCTCACTTGCAGTGGATTATCTTCAATACCAACCATCTTTCATCTGATCGGTTATGTCATTATACCATACCTTTGCTGTAAAGAAAAAGTTATCATATGATTCTGTGCCCCAGTGTCTATCAACACTCTAGCAGGCCCCAATTCGTAGCCATTTATTACGACTTTAACCATTGCCGTTGGCAACAAAGCTCCCGCTTGCTCTTGCCTCTCATTAAAATTCACTAAATACTTTTCATAAGTAAGATCAATTCTAACATTTTTCGTTAAATTGTCACCCCTTTTTACTCTTTGTTTTGCACTTGCACCTCTGACGTATTCATTACTTTGCTCTCTTTTCGCCCCTTGCCATCTTCTTGCACCTTATCTATGTATCCCTTTAGCTCCCATCCAACTTCCTTTCGGATTTGGTGGGTTGCGTTCCCCTTGCCCCTGCACGGTATTTACCTGCTTCTTCGGCTCTCTGTTTAGACAAAGCACACTGTTGTATTTAGGCTTACCAGGACGCTTCCAGCATTCCACTTGTTAGCAGCTTTCAGCTCCATGGCCTATTAAAAAAATTTGAACATAAATTTCTTCTTGTCACAAAATATCTTCTTGCCCTCAGACTTAGCATGTGGTTGCCGCAACATGCATTGCAAACTATTGACCTAGGGCATTCGAGGATGGCGCCTCTGCTCTATCCCCTCTCTGACTTGCCCCAATCATTTGTGTCTTGCCTGGCTCCGGAATGACAACCGCCGATTGAATATCCCTACGGTTGTCAGCTGTATTTGCTAGCGCCAATGCTTGCTTGTCCAAAAGGACAGCATGTTATCCACCTTAGGTGTGTCGCCTTTTCTCTCTAGCTCCCATTGCCTTGGTGTTTCGGTATCTACCCGCTCATAACGCAAGTACCATTAAAAAATCCCAGTACTCCACCCGGAGCCCTCCAAATCATTTTCTCGCACCTAACCCTACAATTCCGGCAGCCAAAAAAAATTCTTCAAATGCTCTCTCCCAACCAAATATCTTTTGTCATACATCAGGTTTAATCTCTCCCATGTCTGCCCGTAGTTACTAGCAGAAATTTGCCTTTGCCCAATTTACTTGCACACCCAACCAGGGAAATAGTCAAGTACAAGAACTTGAGTGATGATCTATTTTATCATTGTCACTCGCCCCAGGTATTCGTCAGATCGTTTTGCTGGACCGGCCTTTGCACCTGCACAATAATGGCTGGGTCGCGTTGTCTGGCACCTCAATCTGGTTTTCTTTCTCCAGCTTTGCTTGCGTCTTAGCACGCGCCAAAAATTAGATTATCTCTACTGCTCCTAAATTCTGCTCACAGAAGTGATCTAGCTCCTCCTCGCCCACATCTTCAATCACTTCTACGTAATATTCATTGTACGACTGCCAAACTAGTCTTAGGTTGGTTAGTCGCACCTTTGTCTCGCCCCCTGATGCCTGGTCAAAACTAGCACCTTTGCCAAATTCTAGCGCCTGTTGAATGGTGGCTGCATAGGATCATAATTTCTTTTGCAATGAAATAAAACAAACCCAACAAATTATCCCATATATGCATACAGAGCCCGAAATCTAGCACTCCTTTCTTTGCTCCAATAAAATTCTGTGACACTCACTGCCCACTGCCAATCAACACAGAAATTTATTTATATATCTCGCACCAGTATGTATTCTAGCCCGCCTTTCTTTGCTTCTTGTAAAATAATATAAACAAGTTCATAGCTAAGCAGCATGACAACTTTGTGTATATTTCTCGTACCAGCATATATATACTTTGCCCTCTATACTTTGCTCCAAAAAAATTTTGAGAAAAGGATCACTGTAATTCAATGCAAAATTTATTGATATATATCGCACCAATATATATATAACCTCTTTACTTTGCTCCAATAAAAATTTTGTGAAAAGGCTCACTGCAAATCAATGCAAAATTTATTTATATATCTCGGACCAGTATATATTCTACCCCTCTTTTCTTTGCTCCAATCAAAATTTTGAGAAAAGGCTCACTGCAAATCAATGCAAAATTTAATTATATATATATCCCGAAACGGGTTGTGCGCTGGGTTTGGGACCCGCCACGTAAAAAACTTAATTCCAATGAAAAAATATACAAAGCCTCGGATGAGAACCCCCTTTAATGTTGACGACCCGGCAAAACGAATAAGGCATAACGATTTGGATATTAGGGCATGTACCGGCAATGTCCGGACCCTTTCAAGGGACGGTACCGCTGCCCGACTGGTTGATGTCCTCGTAGACGCAAAGGCCGACATCACCGCCCTGCAGGAAATGCGATGGACGGGGCAAGGAAAGACGACTATCGGTCCTTGTGACGTATACTACAGTGGCCAGACACGCGGCAAAGCGCGTGGTGTAGGATTCGTGGTGGGAAAGAGACTTCGCCGCCAAGTATTAGCGTTTACTCCTGTGAACGAGCGTCTCGCCGCGATCCGCATCAAGGCGAGGTTTTTCAACATAACATTTATCTGCGCCTATGCGCCGACTGAGGAGACGGACGACGCAGAGAAGGACTCCTTCTACGATAAACTTGAACAGACTTATGATCGCTGCCCACAGCATGATATCAAAATCGTGCTCGGCGACTTTAATGCCAAGGTGGGCAAGGAAGGAGTCTTTGGTCCCACAGTTGGAAAATTCAGTCTCCACGATATAACATCCCCCAACGGCACTAGGTTGATTGACTTCGCCGCTGCTCGCAATATGGTCATCAGTAGTACCAGGTTCCAGCATAAGCGAATACACCAAGCCACATGGCTGTCCCCTGATCAAAGAACTAGAAACCAGATTGATCATGTCGTGATTGACGGCAGACATAGCTCCACCGTTCTGGACGTGCGTACACTGCGTGGTCCCAATATTGACTCTGACCATTATCTCGTCGCAGCCAAGATACGCACACGCCTCTGTGCAACGAAGAAAGTGCGCACAGTAACGGAAGGAAAGTTTGACGTCGAGAAGCTGCGCATGACACAGACAGCTGATAATTTCACAACTCGACTCTCACACCTGCTAGCAGAGGGCAATCCTCTACCTAACGATGTAACCGAGCAATGGAAGCATATCTCTCACTCATTGCGTACCGCCGCTGAGGCCACTATAGGGTTCCAGCGAGCCCGCAAGAACAACTGGTACGATGAGGAATGCAAAACTGCCTCGAAAAAAAGGACGCTGCCTACAAGGAGACGTTGCGAACGGGCGCAACCCGCAGTGTATGGCACCAATATCGTGAGGCAAAGAAGGAAGAGAGACGCCTTTTCAGAAAAAAGAAAAGTGAGGCCGAAAGGCGTGAGTGTGAGGAGCTTGAGATGCTGGCTGACAGGAATGATGCCCGAAAATTCTATGAAAAGATCCGGCGGATGACGGAAGGTTTTAAGACCGGGGCAAGCTCCTGTAAGGACAATAATGGCGACCTGGTAACCGACGTACAAAGTGTACTTAAATTATGGAGGGAGCACTTCTCCTCACTGCTAAATTGCGAGGGAGACGTCGAACCAGATACCCCAATCCCTGACGATGGAAAAGTCGCCCCACCACCTGACTATGATGAAGTGAGGATAGCTATATCCCGGCTCAAAAACAACAAAGCGCCTGGAAAAGACGGACTACCCGCCGAGCTGTTCAAACGCGGAGGCGAAGAGCTGGTAAAAAGCATGCATCAGCTCTTATGCAGAATATGGTCAGACGAATGTATGCCTCCGGATTGGAATTTAAGTGTGCTTTGCCCAATCCACAAGAAAGGCGATCCCGCTAACCGCACCAACTACCGCGGAATTAGTCTTCTTAATATCGCATATAAGGTTCTTTCTAGCGTGTTGTGTGAAAGGCTGAAGCCCATCGTAGACAAACTGATTGGACCTTATCAGTGTGGCTTTAGACCTGGTAAGTCTACCATCGACCAGATTTTCACGATACGCCAAATCCTGGAGAAGACCCATGATAAGAGAATCGACACTCACCATCTCTTTGTCGATTTTAAAGCCGCTTTTGACAGCGTAAAAAGGAGTTGCCTGTATGCCGCCATGTCTGAATTTGACTTCCCTGCAAAGCTTATACGGCTTTGTCAAATGACGTTGAGCAATACCAACAGCTCCGTCAGAATCGGGAAGGACCTCTCTGAGCCATTTGAAACCAAACGAGGCTTCAGACAGGGCGACTCCCTTTCGTGCGATTTCTTCAATCTGATGCTGGAGAAGATAATTCGAGCAGCAGAGCTAAACCGCAATGGTACAATCTTTTACAAGAGCGTGCAATTGCTGGCGTATGCCGATGATATTGATATCATTGGCCTTAACAACCGCGCCGTTAGCGCTGCCTTCTCTGGACTGGATAAGGAAGTGAAAAAAGTGGGTCTTGCCGTGAACGAGGACAAGACGAAGTATTTGCTGTCATCAAAGAAAGAATCGGCGCACCTGCGCCTTGGCAGCCATGTCACTGTTGATAGTTACAAATTTGAAACTGTGAGGGACTTCGTCTATTTGGGAACCAGTATCAACACCGAAAATAATATCAGTCTAGAAATCCAGCGGAGAATCACTCTTGCCAACAAGTGCTACTTTGGACTGAGTAGGCAATTGAGAAGTAAAGTCCTCTCTCGAAGAACAAAGATCACGCTCTATAAGTTTCTCATCATACCTGTCCTGATGTATGGCTCAGATTCATGGACAATGTCAAGAGAAGATGAGATGGCCCTTGGAGTATTTGAGAGAAAAGTTCTCCGGAAGATTTATGGTCCTTCCCGTGATGCCAACGGCGAGTATAGAAGGAAATTTAACGATGAGCTGTACGAGCTCTACGCAGATCTGACCATAGTCCAGCGAATTAAAGCCCAAAGACTCCGCTGGCTGGGCCATGTTATGCGAATGGACAAAGAAGCTCCAGCACAGAAGGTTTTCCTATCGTCGCCTGAATTCGGCAGCAGAGGAAGGGGGAGGCCTCGACTGAGATGGAAACAACAGGTGGAGGATGACTTGAACTCCCTTGGGGTTTCCAATTGGCGTCCGTTATCGCTAAAAAGGAATGACTGGCGTGCTTTGATACGAAACGGCCAAAATCGCTTAGGCGGTTAAGCGCCAATAAATGATGATAATATGTCGCACCAGTATATATTCTAGCCCTCTTTTCTTTGCTCCACCATAAACAAGATCACTCCTAATCAACATGAAAACCTTGTCTATCTTTCTTGCACCAGCATATGTATACTCTGCCTCCTTTACTTTGCTCCAATAAAATTCAGAAAACAAGCTCACTGCACATACCTTTTATCATATTTCTCGCACCCGTATACATACATATGTTTTTGGCTTGAATGTATATTCGATCTCTGGCCTACTTCAACCGTGTCCCTCAAAACTAGCACACAATCAATCATGCCATTGCCAAAATAAGCATCAACACCTGCAGGTTTTTATTTATTAATCGCTAGCGATAAAAACAAGCCCGCTCTTTGCACACATTTTTTCATTGCTCCATTCTTTTTCCTCCTTTTTTTTCTTTTACTATGCACCAAACTACCCTTAAGCGTTCAGCAGAATCAGTCCGTCAGTACGTCGAAATAACTGACAGCAAAGTAGACTGCGGGTGTTTGTATGAGTAACGCCAGATACGACGGATACGTCAAAATAGAATTTGCTCTAAAATTGACGCACGTCACGCAACTGACGTATTGGCGGACCGATTCTGTTTCCCGCTTTAATTTTTCATATCTAATTCTGGTCAATTTCTTTTGTATACCGACTGTCACTCTACAACATATTTACTAGCACTCTTCTATATGTATGTACATATTTAAATATATACACACGCATGCCCACTTGCCAGACATATATGGATATGTATTCATGCATTGCACAGAGATTTTCGATGCGTAATATCTACTTGCGCACTTATATAAAAAAAACCAAACCAGGTATGCCGGCACAAGCGCCATAAACATATATATATATATATGTATGTATGTACTGTAAGTGTATACTTTATTTTGCACGCACCTCATAATTATGTACATATAGCACCAACCACTATCTACCTTTGCATAAAAACCAAAAATATGACATGCCCACACAATCGCCTTGCCACATATACATTTATACCTTTTTTTTCTTCACGCACCACATAACTATGTATCTATGTACATACATATATAGCCCAAACACTATTCCCTTGCCCACCAAAAAACCAAACAAGACATGCCTGCTCAAAAGCCCCTGTATACAGCAATACACATACATATATATGTTTCCTTCTACACGCACCACTATGTATAATGTATATTGTACATATACATATAGCCCCAAACACTATTCACTTGCGCGCTTAAAAAACAAACCGAAACATGCTCTTGCAAATGTCCCGCTATACATAGCATATGCTTAATTTTATTTGCACCACATATGTATGTATATCTCACAATACACAATTTACTTGTCACACTATGTGTGTATGTTTATAGCCCTTTGCACTATTTACTTGATTGTACATAAAACCCAAAGCGAGCATTCTTGTATAAGCGCCTCGCCATACATATATATATATACATATATATACACTTCATTTTACACGCACCTCTATTATCATTTTAACCGTGGACTGTATGAAAATTTATCCTTGGCTTTGCCCCTTTGTCTTGCTCACCTCTTATTTAATTCAACTTTATTTAGCTTAATCATTATTTTCTTAAATTTTCCTTTTTCCTTTTCCGATTTTAAATACCGCGCACACACTTATTGATATTTTTAACACTCTTTTTTTCTAATTCAACGACGCACACAAGCCATGGATTTTATTCGTTTTTTTTTCACTCAGCCGATCGCCATCTGGCTCGACATGGACCATAATGAAGGGAAAAAGGCCGCAGCCAAACAACCCTTTTTATTAAGTAACTAACACACACTGCTCTAGCACACTATGCATAGTTATCTTTACCGATTTTATTTACATCTTTTTTGTTTATCAAATTATTCTATTGACACACTTGCACTCGCACACTTCTCCTTCCTTTTTGTACCGCGTCTTGCTTACTACTGACTGCTCGCTCAACCCTATCATTACTCTTTTCTCTATGTGAATTCACTCAATCGAGGCAAGCCATGACAAGCTGCACCCAATAACGTATTTTCGAACGGTAAATTTATTCGGGCAGACGCATTGCCCTGCGCGACCATTAAGACGCGCAATGGCAAATCGTCCCGTTTCTGCCTTAACCTCGTGTCTACACTTTTTGAGAAAACTCGTTTTTTATGTCGAAATGCCCCTAAGCCATCGAGAAACCCGAATCGAAAATCTGCTCGGTAAAATATATAAACCTTCGTGGGTTTTTGTACGATCCATTACCTCGTATCTACATTTTTAGTATACAAAACTTGGGAATTTCAGTTGGTTTTCTTCGTTTTCTGAAATATTCTTTTTATGTAGATACGAGGTTAAGGCAGAAACGGGACGAAATGCCCCTGTACGAAACACAATGAAATGAAAAAGTGCTAACTCCATACGAATTTGAATATTGATTTGTTTTTCATCTTTTCATATCAATTTACAAGTAGAAAAGTAAAAAAATTATAAATGGAATCATTTACCTGACTTGACCTCACTTCCCTTAGTAACTGACACATAACTTTATGACCTTGGATGGTAAAGACAAATGTGTGTGCTATCATATTCAGCCTTCCAAAGCCTTATATCTTATTTACTTGTAGGCTTATGGTCCTCGCAAAATGAGCTAAAAGTCGAATTCGTCAAAAGGTGTGCAATAAAATCTTCTCGTGCTTGTCTGCTATGAATCGGCGATAGTAAAACGCTGTTGTGTGATAAAGAGAAACGTCTAGGCTGGCAGAATAATGTACTTTGATCGAAATATTCCTTCTAATTGAAGAGTAACAGAGCTCCAAAAAATAGGTCATTTAAACTTTAATCGCAGATTGTGGTAGAACTAAGCTTGATATAAAAATTCTAAGACTAAGTAAAAATTCTACGGAAGAACCTCTAGAACCCTCATACTCAGAAAATTGCTTTGGCTCACTCGCAGATATTTTGATTTTGGAAAAGGTGCTAAGTCCAGTGAAAAAAAATAAAAAGTAGCTGACGAAAAGGTGCTAAGTCACAAAAGTGCATATAAGTCGGCGAAAATTATAAATTTTTATTTTTTTTATGAGCGTTGATATTGAATGTATGTATGTATGTTTATTTGAACATTTTCCTGGCACAACAATTTAACAAAATTATTATTACAGTGCCAGTAAGGACTAGTACAATTGATGTGAAAATTAAATTTAAAAATTAAATAAAATAAAATTTATAGTAAAAAAATTGTCTTTAAATTAAATTAAGTAAACAAATCGATAACAAATAATGAAACTTAATCTAAAGCTACATTTACACTGCACCAAATGCGTCCCTTTTGGCCTAGTTTTTTCGAGACCGTTCATTCGCAGATTGAATTAGATCACCAAATTTGGTCAAATTAAATTAAATTCGTCTAATTTGGCAAACAAATTCATTCTGCGGACAAACATTCTCGAAATAACTTCACCAACTCGTCGTTGAGAGACAACCTCCGGGATGGGGCAGACCTCGACGATATGGGTACGTCAAATCTAAAGTATCCTCGGCTTTCTAAATGCGACATGGATGTGGTCCTCATCCAAGAACCCTGGGTCAACAGCTCGAGGATCTGCCGATTGTGGACTATTGGCTTCAAGCTCATTCGAGCTAGCGAGGAGGGCAAGGTCAGAACCTGGATTTTGGTGAAATGTGAGCTTCTTGTAAGAATGCACACAGGCTCTTTCCTTGATTTAAATTCAGCATCGAACGATGAGGTAACGTATTTGTATGCTGACAAAAGGCTGCAGAACAGGAAAAATTGCGGTATTTGTTTCCTTTAGGGGTCAACTGCTAAAAATTGGCTAAAATTATGTGATATATGTAGCTCAAAAGACGGGGTTCGGCCTCAGGATCATGAATCCGGTAGCGCTTTTTTAATATTTTGCTTCTCTGAAGAGATATTTGCAATCAAAGTTTCAAGTTTTCATGTGGTTGTTGTAATTTTATTAGGCTGTCCCTAAAAACGTGCAAAAAAAGTCGCACGGTTTTTTGATCATAACTTTTGACTAAAACAAAAAATTAAAAAAGCGCTTCCGGATTCGTGATCCTGAGGCCAAAACCCGTCTTTTGAGCTATCTCCCATAATTTTTTTAGCTAATTTATTAGCAGTTGACCCCTAAAGGAAACAAATACCAAAATTGCTATTATTTAGTTAAAATAATAAATTTTCATAAAAATCTTACCAAATAGACAATTAATTTTTCAAAATAAAAATAAAACAAACTTCAAAAGCTTTCAGTGTTGCTGTAAATTTGTTCGTATCAAGAAATTGGTTTTACTATCTGTTCGGAGCAGCACCCAATGGGAAAAGCTAAATGAGCAATTAGTTGAACAAATTCGTTTCGGCAGAACATTTTGCATCACACACTACCATTTTTTCATACAAAACATAAAATTTCATAGGGCGCAACTTTTCGCAGCACCCACTATCATATTAGAACATACAAGGGCATATACATATGTAGGGTTAAAGACTCTACTACATTGCATGTTGGTGCAGGCTGGTAATACTGTGAATTCAAAGTTAACTACCAGTTTTAACATCTCTGTTTGTCATCATACTTTTCTTTGTACATTTTGTTACTTGAATTTCTAAAATTGCGCTGTAAAACATTCTCGTACACGGCTAAAAAAATTAACCTAAATTTTAAACCCGTATAAAGATTAATCAATTTCTCAAACTTTTTTGTACAATATTTCAAACCGTCCAAATACCTACAAAGATTTTCAATTTCTTTTGGTTTCGATTTAAAATCTAAATGAAAAAGCTGTCTAAATTTTTTATTTTTGGTTTGTTTTAATGTAATTGAATTTTTCCCACAAAAACTTCATGTGCGTCATAGCTCAGCGGTAGAGCAGTCGGCTGTGACTCCTGAACGTTTCGTTCGAGTTCTGTCAGCTGCCACATTTTTTTAGTTTTATTTTATTCTTAAAACTTTTCGGTCTAAAATTTAAACTTTTGGGTTTGAAAATTCAAATTTATTTTTGAAAGCTTATTCAAGATTGAATTTTGCCAACAACATTTATGTGTGCGATGTAGCTCAGTGGTAGAGCAGGCGGGCATGATGCGGGGAGTCTTGGTTCGAATTCCCGCCAACGGACAAAAAATTTATTTTATTTTTAAAAAATTGTTAAAATATTTCTTGTTTATAATTGAAACCCGATTCCTTTAGCCAATTTTCATGAAAACTGGTCTAGATTGAATTTGAATCCAAATTTGATTTGGTCATATATGTAGTCCAAAAAAGTTTAAAATTTAGGTTCAAATTTTTAGCCGTGTATAAATACGCTAAATAAAACATTAAATATTAAAAAGTATTCATAAAGTGGTGACCCCGCCGATTAACATGCCGAACACCAACAACAACAACAACGGGCCGACCGAAACGGAGGAGAGATTTTTAGATGCCGAAAACATGCTACATTTGGGGCGACTTGCTGTTAAGCCCCACCATTTTGGAAACCAGACCCTCGCCTATGGTTTGCGCAGGTGGAGGCGCAGTTCATACGCGCTGGTATCACGACTGACGACACCAGGTATTATACGGTGGTAGCTGAAATCGATTCAGCAGTATTAATGCACGCTAGCGACATTATTGCGTCACCACCTACTTCGGGCAATATGAGGCGCTAAAAAAGCGACTTCTAGATGAATTCGGAGAATCGACCGAAAAAAACCTTAAGCGTCTTTTCTAGTCTTGCGACCTGAACGATAAGAAGCCATCCACCTTACTAAGAGCAATGAAAGATCTAGCGCAAAACAGATTAGACGCCGCCGCATATACAACAAATTTTAAGGGCAGTAGATGAGAATGTAGAAGCATTGGCAAAGAGAGCCGACGGTATTATGGAGGTAACGGCGGTGAATGTCGTCAACGCGGTTGATGCAACCACCAGCGGTGCAGAAGCTGCCATCGCCGAACTGGTTTGCAGGATAGGCAGGTTAGAGCGAAGCACGCGGAAACGGGTCGAGCGCAGAATGCCAACCGAGCGAATTAATGCGCCCCGGGCAAGACCAACTACCACAACGACAGGCGTGTCTGAACAAAGAAACGATATATGCTGGTATCATCGCACTTTTGGTAACCAGGCTACAAGATGCCGGTCACCGTGCAGTTTTACACGCACGCGTACGGAAAACTAATGAGCCCTCCGTTCAAAGCGGCTACAAGGAGGCTAACCAGGCGTCGAGCCGCCTCTATATATTGGACAAAAAGTCCGCAACTAAATTTTTAATAGACACTGGGGCCGAAGTCTCAGTAGTACACAGACGTAACAACGACACACAACAAACGGCGGCAATGAAATTGATCGCCGCAAACAACACCCAAATCGACACATACGGAAGGAGGAGTAAAACGCTAGATTTTGGATTTGAGCAAATGTTTACCTGGCTATTCATCGTAGCCGACGTATCATACCCGATAATAGGCGCCGACTTCCTACAAAACTTCGACATTTTGGTGGATATGAAAAATAAAATGATTGTCGATCGAGCGACAAATACGCAAATGGGATGCCTAGTAATAAAACCACCACTAAATATTACCACGCTTAAATTCTTTCTTTTCACGAAATTTTAACACGCTATGTCGATCTCACCGAAGACAAAGCATCGAACAGCAGTTGCGGTGTCTATCACTTCATCGAAACGAGAGGGGCACCGGTGGTGCAGAAAGCAAGACGGCTATCACCGGAGAAATTAAACATAGCAAAGCAGGAGTTTCAATATTTATTGGAGAGGGGTATCTGTCAGCGTTCAACACCGCGATAGTAACACCATTTGGGCTTTTTGAGTTCAAGTACATGACGTTCGGGCTGAGAAAGGCCGCCCAAACCTTCCAACGGTTTATGGATGACACGGTGGCAGGATTGCCGTTCGCTTTTCAGTATCTCGACGATGTTCTTGTGGCTTCGACGTCGCAGGAAGAGCATGTCATGCATTTACAACAACATTTTGATCGATATCGTGAAAAAGGTCTGGTGATAAACCTGGATAAGTGCCAAGTGGGTTTGTCAGAGGTCGAATTTCTGGGACATGCAGTATCTCCGAAGGGCATTTCACCCTTGCCTCGCAAAGTACAAGGCATTCTCGATTTAAAGAAGCCAACGGAGGTGCACGAACTGCGCCGATTTTTGGGGGTGTAGTATGACAGCTAAGCAAAATAAAATGTTCACAGTTCAATATACTTTTGGCAATAACTAGGCCAAAGTATTCAAATCAATTTAGCTTGCGCTGCACTTCTCCAATAACATAAACTCGATTGCACCCATATATATGTTTATATGCATGCACAACAACGTAGATTCATAAGCGTGACTAACCACTTAGAAATGTAAGTTTGTAAATTAGATTACTCATAAGGTAGAGTGTACGCATATAAAAGAACGGCGATGAGCCGAATAAATCATTCCAATTTTAAGACTCAACTCTTGTGGGGCATTTTAATGCTCACTCAAATGCGGCTGAAGAGCTAAGAAAATACTTGACTTACCCCAAACATTACATGGCGATCCTGCCAGTTTAATTCACTACCTCAAAGCTATATCCTGCAAAGCTAGATCCTACAAAGCTAGATCCTGCAAAGCCAGATCCTGCCGGCCCAAACCTAGATCCTCCCAGCTCAAATCTAGATCCTGCCAGCTCAATCTAGATCCTGTCCTTTCACATAAGAAAATGAGTAAATTAATCAGTTTTGATTAACCATTTTTAAAAATACTCGAGTAATGCTCGTTTTGATTACTCATAATTTTGATTAATCAAGTAATCGAATAATTGAATAAAGGCACAGCCCTAAAATTAATGTGCAGAACTACAGCGAATAATTAATATCAGTCGCGGGCAGCAAAAGAAGGAGCTGGTAACCAAATTAAAAGATATGCGCAACAATGGGTGGAACCCAGCAACAACAACAACGCAGAACCACCAACAGGAACATTAGGAAATTTATAGTAAATTTTAATTTAATTTAAGTAAAAAATGAAAAAAAAATAAAAATATATAATTATGGTTCCACTTTGAAATGGTCAGGAAACCAAAGTAGTTCAATTAAAATCCTATTGATAGGGACGAAACTAAGCTAATAAAAATACAAAAAAAAAATTTTTTTATCATTAAATTAAATAACAAGAACTAACAATAAGGAAAATCGTTTTTCTCATTCACATTTTTAATTTAGCACGGTAATATTAAAAATTTTTCACAGGTTAAAGAAAGATTTTTTTTTTACATAAAAATGACTTGGTGGAAAATGGCACTAAACTGCATATTAATAGGAATAGCGGGATACGAAGTAGGAAAAGAAAATTCAGGTGAAAACACTTCAGATACCAAAATAGTTAAATAAGAACCACACCCTATCGTAGAAGAAGTTTCCGATAAGTGGTTGACCGCGTTTGCATGCGTAGTTACATGTTTAATTGTCGCAATGGTAATCTTGATAATTAAATGTAAAACAACGTGTATAATTTTCCCAATTAAATGCCAAAAGTTTTCATCCAGAAATGAATCAATGGAAAGAAATCCATGACACATTATTGGAGGAAAAAACTAAAGCTGGTAAATCATATAAATGTATTAATAAAAGTATCCCCATAACAAGAGAAACAATAGTTAAACATTTAAATACAATTTTGGAAGCCCTTAAAACCATTAGACAGGTGATCAATGCGGGAAAGCGCATACTTACCGTAGACCACCAAAAAGAAGCTTACCAATTTTTCTAAGCAGTCCGAGACAAACTAGTATCTGCTCTAGCCAAACACAATTTCGATTTTGAGCAAGGACTGAAACCGAAACCGAAACCGTAACCGTAACCGATTAAAACCGATTCATTTTTCAAAACCGAAACCGAAACCGTAACCGTTATTTTGATCTGGAAAAGACCGAAACCGAAACCGTTTCAAATGCCGGAACCGGTTCCAAACGGTTTTGAATTTTTTCAATACCTTACTTCTGTGAGTGGGCACATAGGTACTTCCTTTTACAAGCAGGTACCCTGAAAGTTTTCATGGAAGATTGTCGAGCCACGTTTTGACATCAGTATCAAAATTCTGAAAGAGGAAGTTTGACTATAGTTGAATGAAGCGATCGAAACAAATTTACGAGATCCGAAAAAGAAATGTTCAGGCTTGTCTCGGGAAGCGCCACTAATTTTAATGTTTTTAACGATTTATACATTTCATTTGGCTTCCATTTTAATAAAGAAGTAGAGTTAACTTTAGGAATTTGTTTTGCAGAAATTTCATCCATGCATAGCGTTAATAAATGTATTATTATATTGGAGAAATCCCATCATGGCCGCAGGAAAAAAGTTATGAAAATTCAGACCTATTTCGTAGCTACATAGGTACATGAGTATTTTAGTAGTAAAATTTTTGTTTTCCTGTTTTTATTTGGAACCGAAACCGGAACGAAACCGTAACCGAAACCGAAATAAATTTTGAAGAACGAAACCGGAACCGAAACCGAAACACGTTGCAAAAACCGAAACCGAAACCGGAACGTTATTTTAATCGGTTTCAGACCTTGATTTTGAGGTACCAAGCACAATAGAAGAGGAAATTCAAATCGATTTTTCATTACTTCTATCTGAACGCGCTCCTACCACATTGGTGGAAGATATTAAATTAAACACCCCAATAATAAACGTCATAATGCCAAAAACCGTAGTAGAATTTATTAAAGCTACTTCGTCAGTATTACCAGAGTTTGATGGTAAACGAGAAAATCTACATAGTTTCCTAGATGCACTCGATATACTTGAGCAAATCAAGGATACACACGAGGCATTGGCCACTACTATGATAAAAACAAAGCTGAAAGGTACAGCAAGGAATTTGATTAGTAATAAGTCCACGATCGAACAAATAAAAAACAAATTAAAAACCGCAATAAAGGGTGAATCAGTGGAAGTTTTAACCGCTAAACTACTAAACACCCAACAACGTAGCAAAACTACTAACCAATACACTGCGGAAATAGAAAAAATTACCAGATCGCTAGAAAGAGCATATATCTCGGATGGATTAAACCCAGACTTAGCCACGAGATATTCAACACAGGCAGCAGTTAAAGCCATGTGTAAAAACTGCTCCAATGACAAGGTCAAGATGATCGTGCAAGCAGGAACGTTCTCAACAATGAACGATGCAATCTCAAAATTCACTAACAGTTGTACCGAAGCCACGGGCAGCTCAAACACGATCTTAAATGTACGACAGCAAGGTCAGTACAGGAGTAGTTTCCGTGGAGGTTACCGTAGTAACAACTATGGAAATTACCAAAATCGGAGATTCAGCCCACAACCGAGGTATAACAATAACTCGAGGTCGTACAACAACAATAATAACCGGAGAGGATCACAAGCCCAAAACGGCAATAGATCCTACAACCAGAACTGTAATGTGCGCGCCATAACCGCAACGGAAAACCAGGAAATTCCACTTCAAAATTAACAAAAAGAAAAATATGCGTACTTAATCTAAATTTAAACAGCTATGTATATATCTACAAGGACATCATTAAACAACTCATACTCAAATTTTTTAATTGATTGATGGAGCAAATAAATAATAAAGAAAAAATAAATACTGAACAAATCACAGATTTGAAAGGCATTGGCCAGGGAATAACTAGCACTTTAGGCACAATCAAAACAGATCTAAAAGGCGATGACCTTCTAATTTATCATAAATTTCATGTTGTAGAAGACAACTTCCCAATTCCATGTGATGGAATAATAGGCCTAGATTTCATAAAGAAATACAATTGCATCTTAGATTATGGCAAAACAGAGGACAAATTAGTCCTAAGACCATACGATTTCCCTCAAACAATAACAATGAATCTAACAAACTGTCTGTCGGCCAACACAATCACAATCCCAGCTAGATCGGAAGTTATTAGACAAATTAAAATAAATACAAATAACAAAAACATTTTCATACCACACCAACAATTATCCGAAGGCATTTATATTGCAAATACCATTACCACTAACGAGCAAACTTTCGTTAGGATTATTAACACAACAACACAACTATTCAAAATTATAAAATTGATACCGAAAATTTAGACGATTATACACTAACTAAAGCTAACGCACACAGTAAAAGTTGCACGGATGCAGAGAAATTAAAAAGATTAACAAAAAACTTTCCACAATTTGTCAAACCTCAACTAACAACACTATGCACAGAATTCATAGACATATTTGCACTAGAAACAGAACCAATTTCCTCTAATAATTTCTATAAACAAAAATTACACATGAAGGATGAAACCCCTGTGTACATAAAAAATTATAGATTGCCTCAAACACAAAAAGGAGAAATAACCAAACAAGTAACTAAGCTAATCGAAGATGACATAAAAGAACCTTCTATGGCAGAGTATAATAGTCCAATTTTATTAGTTCCTAAAAAATCACTCCCAGGCAAAACGGAAAAAAGATGGATATTGGTTGTTGACTACAGACAAGTAAATAAAAAATTAGCAGCAGATAAATTCCCACTCCCAAGAATTGATGACATTCTAGATCAACTTGGAAGAGCAAAATATTTTTCATGCCTAGACCTTATGTCAGGTTTTCATCAAATAGAATTACACCCAGACTCTAGGGACATTACTTCATTTACTGCCGAAAATGGCACATATAGATTCAAACGACTACCCTACGGATTAAAAATAGCACCGAATTCATTCCAAAGAATGATGACCTTAGCATTCGCAGGTCTCAAACCATCTCAAGGATTTCTCTATATGGATGATTTAGTTGTATTAGGATGTTCTGAAAGCCATATGCTGAAAAATTTAAGAGATGTGTTCTCCACTTGTCGAAAATACAACCTAAAATTACATCCAGAGAAATGCCTTCTTTTAAGCCAAGAAGTAACTTATTTAGGACATAAATGTACAAAGAAGGGAATATTACCCGACCCGAGCAAATTTGAAATAGTTCAAAACTACCCAACACCAAAAACTGCGGATGAAGTTAAGAGACTCGTAGCTTTCTGCACCTATTACAGAAGATTCGTACCGAATTTCGCAGAACACTCACGAAAATTAACTAGACTTTGCAAAAAGAATGTTTCCTTCGAATGGACAGAAGAATGTCAAAAAGCTTTGGTCTACTTAACTTACTTACTTAAAATAGCCTTTAACCGCCTAGGCGATTTTGGCCGTCCAAAATTGGATCTCATTGGAAGTTTGTTTTTATGTGGTGGGTCCCAAACCCTACGCACAACCCGTTTCTCGGGGGGTTGGATTTAAATTACACATTTATATAGCGAGCCGCTTGATTCAAGACAGACGCCCGCTTGCAGCCGCACCTCATGGTGACAGACGCTGCTGATTAAGTCCCCTGGTAAGCCCTTAAACCGATTATGTCGGAGTGGCCTTGTCAGGTTGTCGCCTTCTCACTTCAGTTCACCACCGAACGGGTGTTCAGTGGCTATCCAGAGATACGTGGGCTTTCCCGGACGTAATGAGCTGCTTGGACCGCACATAGAAGAATCGCTCTGGCCATTCCCAGTTGAATGGCGATCAGAAGCTTTCCCCACTTGCGTGGACTTCTACCCACGACCCCACCCCCTTGTCTACTTAAAGGAAGCATTAATTACTCCAAAACTTTTGCAATACGCAGACTTCGATAAAAAATTCTGCATAACAACAGACGCTAGTGGGTACGCTTGTGGGGCAGTCCTTAGCCAAGAATATGATGGCAAACAGTTACCAATTGCTTACGCTTCTAGGTCCTTCACAAAAAGTGAAACCAACAAAGCCACAATAGAAAAAGAACTGGCCGCAATCCATTGGGCCATAACCTTCTTCAGACCATGTATTTATGGCAGAAAATTTCTAGTTAAAACTGACCATCGTCCTTTAACATACCTATTCTCGATGAAGAATCCTTCATCTAAGCTGACACGAGTAAGACTCGATTTATAAGAGTACGATTTTGAAGTGGAGTATATAGCCGGTAAAGAAAATCATATCGCGGATGCATTATCCCGCATAACTATTACAAATTTAAAAGATATGTCAGTGGAAGCAAGCAAAAAATTTAAAATAACAACAAGATCAGCAGCTAAAAAGACCAGAGATAAAACTGATATTAAAGAAAGTCACAAAGAGAACCCCAAAACTTACGAAGCGCTAAATAAATTTGAAGTAAAAAGACATGTCGAGCTCGTTTTCAATCCTCCGAAATTATATTTCAAAAAAGGAAAGAAAATTTGTAGCAATTTTGATACAAGCAACCTAATTGTTGAGGATAAGATTGACTTAGGACAATTCTTTACCAGGCTCGAACGAGAAGCCGGCAATTTAGGACTTTTACAAATACAGTTGTCCTTAGGGGACAAATTGTTTAAAAGAAGTTATACTGCAGTAAGCAAATTTATAGAAATGGGTAATAAAGTTCTCAAAACGCTAACAATCGCTCTAACTCCAGAAGTTATATACGTGACAAATCCCGGGAAAATTAAAGAAATTTTGCACAAATATCATGACGATCCTATTAGTGGTGGCCACCCAGGAATAAATCGCATGACAGATAAAATCAAGCAGCAGTATAGCTGGCTGAATATGAAAAACGACATAAGAAAATACTGACTGAAAATTAGCAAAAGCAATATAATATGACTATTGCATTGCAGTTGCACAGTCATTTGTTTTAGTAACGACCACGACTGTGGCTATGACTAAAAAAATGACCGCAGTCAAATGAAAGTGAACAAGCAACCAACAGAAATGAACACAACTGCTGTGCTGGCGACTGCGAACGGCGCGCAAGCAAAAGTCGGTAGCCGAAGCTGTTTGCTCATAGTTAACTGTTAACTTGAGTTGTGGTTTTATTTTGATGCGTAGTCAATGCATACTGAAAACTGTTGCTGCAAGCAGGAACGACTGGAATTGACTACTAACTAGCTGCTATTGACTACGCAGTCAACGTATGTATGTATGTACGTTAGGGCAATGCTGAAAAACGAATCCTCACAAAACATGAGCAACATTGCTTAACCCTTTGAGGTCGCTATTTCTTTTTAAATTCTGCATACATTTTGTGTGGAAAAAAATGTTTTTTTTCAAAGCAATTTTTCTCATACATTTTTAAACTTTTTTCAAAAAAGCTTTATATATTTTTAAAGTCGAAGCTTTGATCTAATCTATATAAAAACTAAACTATAAGAAACTATATAAAAATTGCGATTATCACAACAACAATTTTACTCCAATTAGCTCAGCACCACAAATTTAGTCAATCGCTTTGGAAAAAAAAAATATTTTTTTTCCATAGAAAATGTATGGAGAAACTAAAATAAAATAGCGACCCATAAGGGTTAAGCAATGGCGCTCATTTTTTTAGGAATAATTTTTCATCAATTACTAACTTTTGAGGGAGCAAGACCTGCAACTTTTTTTGAATCACCCTAATGTACATATGTATGCATATTTCAGCAAAAAATTTCTAAGACTGCGTAGTCAATAGCAGCTAGTTAGTAGTCAATTCCAGTCGTTCCTGCTTGCAGCAACAGTTTTCAGTATGCATTGACTACGCATCAAAATAAAACCACAACTCAAGTTAACAGTTAACTATGAGCAAACAGCTTCGGCTTTTGACTTTAGCTTGCGCGCCGTTCGCAGTCGCCAGCAGAGCAGTTGTGTTCATTTCTGTTGGTTGCTTGTTCTCTTTCATTTGACTGCGAACATTTTCGTAGTCACAGCTGAGCAGTTTCGAAGTCATTCAAAATAGTCAAGCAGTAACGAACACTGGAAAATACATAAAAAACTGCATCCACTGCAAGAAAAATAAGACCAATAAGCATATAAAAGAACCAATGACAATAACGGAGACACCTCCGAAGGCATTTGATATTGTACAAATCGATACAGTTGGACCTTACCGAAAACGATAAATGGAAACGCATATGCAGTTACCATCATATGTGATCTAACCAAATACTTGGTAGCGATCCCAGTTCCAAGCAAAGACGCAGCAACAGTCGCTAAAGCCGTGTTCGAAAACGTCATTTTGATAGACATGGGCACAGAATACAAAAACAACTTATTCAAAGAATTGTGTCAACTATTAAAAATTGAGCATAAAACGTCAACACCGTACCATCACCAATCTCTAAGTACTGTAGAACGCAGTCACCGGACATTCAATGAATATATACTTTCATACATATCCAGTGACAAAGACAATTGGGATGAATACCTCACGTATTTCACGTATTGTTACAATACGAGGCCATCGACCACACATAAATATTGTCCATTTGAATTAATATTTGGGAAAAACCCACCGAATTATGAATTTTTAAAAGAAAAGAAAATCAGCCCATTATACACCCACGAAGCTTATGACAAAGAAATAAAGTATAGGCTTCAAACAGCACGACAGAGGCCTCCCATAAGTTAGAAAATAGATATAAAGGATACTACAAAGTTAAAAATATCAATAAGAACAACAACGCATAGTATAGGAAATAGCAATAAAAACACTAAAGAAATTATAATTCATAAGAATAGACTTAAAGCAATGTAACTACACTAATAATAACAAAAAAAAAAACACAACCAAACAATTAACACTCATCTAACCATTTTGATAAACAGTCACACAAAAAAAATACAACATGTCATGTTCAAAATACACAAAAAAAAAAATTAAACCAATAAATACACAGGTGAAACGAATGTTAACAAAATAAAGTAAGAAAACCTTTTTCCGACTGCATAACAATAAACGATAAGCTAAGTGGGTCTTTTAAAGAGAGGAGGTGTAGTATGACAGCTAAGCAAAATAAAATGTTCACAGTTCAATATACTTTTGGCAATAACTAGGCCAAAGTATTCAAATCAATTTAGCTTGCGCTGCACTTCTCCAATAACATAAACTCGATTGAACCCATATATATGTTTGTATGCATGCACAACAACGTAGATTCATAAGCGTGACTAACCACTTAGAAATGTAAGTTTGTAAATTAGATTACTCATAAGGTAGAGTGTAAGCATATAAAAGAACGGCGATGAGCCGAATAAATCATTCCAATTTTAAGACTCAACTCTTGTGTTTTAATTGCGGAATCTTGTGGGGCATTTTAATGCTCACTCAAATGCGGCTGAAGAGCTAAGAGAATACTTGACTTACCCCAAACATTACAGGGGCAGTCAATTTTTATCGGCGATTTCTTCCGCGAGCTGCAGCCATCGAAGCTCCGCTTCAGGACATGATGGGCCCTTGCAAAAAGAATGATAAGACGAAGTTGAGGTGGACACAAGCCTCCGAGAAGGCATTTGAAGAGCTCAAGGCACATCTCGCAAAACAATCACTAATTTCGTTCCCAGAGAGGGGAGCCATCATCGCATTGGTGGCAGATGCGTCCGATGTTGCAATGGGCGCTGCACTGCAACAGTTAGTGGAAGGCAGGTGGCAGCCACAGTACCTACGATCGCGAGTTACTCGCCATCCATAGAGCGATTCGACACTTCAGATATTTTTTGGAAGGGACGCAATTTATTATCTTTACAGACCACAAGCCTTTAATTCAAGCTTTTGAGCAAAGTTGGGAAAAGCTATCCCCTCGACAGACACGGCAGTTGAATTTTGTGAGCCAGTTTTCTACGGATATACGGCATATCAGTGGAGCCGAAAACATCGTTGCTGATGTGCTGTCGAGAGTGGCAACATTCGCAGCACCTACTCCACTAGATCTGAAGATTTTACATGACGAACAGCAGAGGTGCGAAGAGTTGTTAGAAATGCTCAGCTACGATAACACCTCCTTGCATTTAATGAAATACAAGCATCCAGATACCGGAATAGAGATATTTTGTGACGATTCGATGGGGAAGATAAGACCATATGTCCCGGAGCCCCTGCGGCAAGTAGTTTTCGACGCTACGCACGGCCTTGCTCACCCTGGAGCAAGAGCAACCAAAAAGCTTATAACCGCTTGTTATGTGTGGAAAGGGATGAGCGCGGATATACGAGCTCGAGTTCGCAGTTGCCTTGCATGCCAGCGTTGCAAAATTGCACGACATACAAAAAGTGCATTGGAGACTTTTGGAGTTCCCAGTAAGCGTTTTGAGCACGTGAACGTAGAAATTGTTGGACCATTCCCGGTATCACGAGGTTATACATATTGTCTAACATGTGTCGATCGGTTTTCGAGGTGGATCGAAGTTTTTCCGCTAACGGACATGACAGCTGAAACGGTTGCGAGGCAGCTGCTCAACGGATGGATCAGTAGGTTTGGAGTGCCGAAGTTTATTACAATCGATCAAGGCAGACAGTTCGAAAGCAGTTTATTTAATCATTTGGCCAAGTTGCTGGGCGCCAAGCATATCCACACCACAAGTTACAACTCGCAAGCGAACGGCATGGTAGAGAGATGGCACCGCGTTCTAAAGGCAGCATTAAGATACCACACTACCGATATAAATTGGGTCGACATTCTGCCAGTAGTCATCTTGGGCCTGAGATCCGCGGTAAAGGAGGAGTTGGGTGTGTCCATAGCCGAAATGCTCTACGGTCAACCCCTTAGGCTTCCGGGTGAGTTCTTCGAAAGCGCGCGAGAGACATCAGTAGACGAACCCGTGTTTTTACAAAAAATCAAACAACATTTTGAACAGCTGCGGCCTACGCAGACGTCACAGCATGGAAGGGCGCCGGTTTATGTTCCCAAGGATCTTCGATTTTGCAGTCATGTGTTTTTACGAGACGATACCATACATAGACCGCTCAAGGCTTCGTACGATGGCCCGTACCTGGTGATAAACAGGTATCCAAATGATAGACTCAAGCCTGCTTATCTCCCACGAGAAGACTCATTGGCTACACACAGCGAGGTGGTATCATTACAGCTACCTTTCGCTGTTTTAGGAGAGGAGTGATATGGGGTTAAAGACTCTACTACATTGCATGTTGGTGCAGGCTGGCAATACTGTGAATTCAAAGTTAACTACCAGTTTTAACATCTCTTTTTGTCATCATACTTTTCCTTGTACATTTTGTTACTTGAATTTCTAAAATTGCGCTGTAAAACATTCTCGTATAAATACGCTAAATAAAACATTAAATATTAAAAAGTATTCCTAAACATACATATATATCTACACCTGTATGCAACTGACACAAAGGGAGACAAGAAATAAATGCATAGCGGTGAATGCAATTAATAACTCATCTTATATATTTGAATACATAAATTTTTAAATGACCATATTTGGGCATAAATGTTAATAAAGTTCAGTTAGACAAATGAAGATGTAAAGAAAAACTTGAAGTTAGTTATTAGCAAGCGAAAAATAAAAATTTATGTGTTTTATTTTTTGTTGGTGTTTGAACACAATAAAGGGTTCGTCGGCTAGCCCAGTTATTGCGTTAAAATGCTAAAGCTCAGTAGCTAACATTTTGTGTATAGCTAAAAGGTAAAGCCGCTAAAACGAATAGCGGCTCAACATTGTACAAACTAAAGCGGCTAAAAACGCTTGGTCGCTCAACATTTGGTGACCCCGACGTGATCGCCGTGCGTTCACGTCATTTTTTTTATCCTCATGACACGTGGTAGAAATAAAAGGCAAAACAGCCAGGATGCTAATCTGTCCAACAATCTGAACGAAAGTGCGGCAGACGGGCAGGATGCTACATCTCGTGCTAGTTTCTTTAAATTAAAAGCAACCTCTGTATTCAATCGGCTGGAGCGTATAGCTGCTGATATGGTCGATGAAAAATTACGAGGAATGGACGAATTTGCGTTGACTGCAGTTATCGATTCCCTAGGCGACCTCAAGTCAAGTTTTAAGAGTGCGCATACAAGCTTGGAGGAGTTGGATCATGAGGAAATTGCCAGCGACTTGCCGTATAACTTCGATGCTACAGTAAATAACCTCAAAGCAACTCTTCAACGTGAAATTGCTAAGCGCGGCGCATCTCAACTATGCTCCACCAGGATGAATGCCAATGAGTCGCATTCAATTGTTGTTATTAGCAAGAAGGCGAATTAAAACCATTGTTCGCATTACTGTTTGCGAAAAATACAAATTTATGTGTTTTATTTTTTGTTGGTGTTTGAACACAATAAAGGGTTCGTCGGCTAGCCAAGTTATTGCGTTAAAATGCTAAAGCTCAGTAGCTAACATTTTGTGTATAGCTAAAAGGTAAAGCCGCTAAAACGAATAGCGGCTCAACATTGTACAAATTAAAGCGGCTAAAAACGCTTGGTCGCTCAACATTTGGTGACCCCGACGTGATCGCCGTGCGTTCACGTCATTTTTTTTATCCTCATGACACGTGGTAGAAATAAAAGGCAAAACAGCCAGGATGCTAATCTGTCCAACAATCTGAACGAAAGTGCGGCAGACGGGCAGGATGCTACAGCTCGTGCTAGTTTCTTTAAATTAAAAGCAACCTTCAATCGGCTGGAGCGTATAGCTGCTGATATGGTCGATGAAAAATTACGAGGAATGGACGAATTTGCGTTGACTGCAGTTATCGATTCCCTAGGAGACCTCAAGTCAAGTTTTAACAGTGCGCATACAAGCTTGGAGGAGTTGGATCATGAGGAAATTGCCAGCGACTTGCCGTATAACTTCGATGCTGCAGTAAATAACCTCAAAGCAACTCTTCAACGTGAAATTGCTAAGCACGGTGCATCTCAACTATGCTCCATCAGGATGAATGCCAATGAGTCGCATTCAATTATTGTGAACGCAAATCGATCGCGTTTGCCGCTGCTAACCTTACCCAAATTCGCTGGCGCCTATACAGAGTGGACGAACTTCCATTCCATGTTCGCATCGTAATTGATAAAGATAGCGAACTCACTCCAGTCGACAAACTTCAGCATCTGCGCTCCTGTCTAAGTGGTGCCGCGTTAGACACCATACGTTCTTTGGAAATTAATGAGTCAAACTACCAAAAAGCTTTGGATCTTTTGCATAAACGATTTGATAATAAAAGATTAATTTTTCAGGCACACATTAGGGAGATATTCGGGCTTGGTAAAACGGATGGGTCGGTCAGCAGGCTTCGGGAGCTAACAGACAAAATCACTGCTCATATACGTGCACTACAATCTCTTGGGTCTAACGAGCAAATTTCTGATGGTATCATTGTGCAGTTGCTAATACAAAAGTAAGACAGAACAACTCAATCAAAATGAGAAGAAAATTCACCGGCGAATGAACTGCCTTCGTAGAATCAGTTATCAACATTTTTGGAAAAGCGTTGTAGAACGCTGGAGAACGTTGACAGGTTATGCAAACGCAGATAAATCAAGGTGAAAAATCAAAGAAGAACGTGAGTACTAATAAAAAAAAATCATTTGTTGTTTCTGGCAGCCCGGTACCCGGCTGTGTATTTTATGAATCTACTGAGCATCTTATATACCGATGTCCCCGGTTTGAAAACCTGTCGCCAAACCTTCGACAAAAAGAGGCAATAAACTCTCTATCTGTATCAATTGTTTAAAGAAGGGCCATCCGGTGCACATTTGTAAATCTGGGCCTTGTCGTCATTGTAAATCAAAACATCATACGCTTCTACACTTTTATCGTTCTGCGCCACGCGCAAGCTGCCAACAAGCCGCATCCTCTGAACCCATTATAGCTCAGCCTAATGCTATGACCGCTTCCTTATCCGCCTCGGGCCAAGTCACTACCTCACCATCTGATGTGGTGCTTCTAGCCACTGCTGTCATTTTGGTAAAAAATCATTCAGGCACTTTAGTGCATTGCTGGACTCAGGTTCACAGCTGCATTTTATTACTTCTCGTCTTACAAGCCAGCTGCAACTGCCAAAAACCAAAACTTTATCTACCGTATCTGGCATCGGTGACGTGAACTTTTCAACGGAGGGATATTCAGTCGACCTCGTGCTAAAGTCGCGTACTTCCGATTTTTCAACAAATATTACCGCCGTTGTCGCACAAACAATAACTGATAGCCAGCCTGTTCTTGCTGTAAGCACCGCTGAGTGGGAAATTCCCTCCAACATCCAGTTAGCTGATCCCACCTTCAACGTACCACAACGCATCGATCTGCTCATAGGAGCAGGGCTTTTTTTTGAACTTCTTTGTGTGGGCCAAATCCACTTGGCGCCTGGGTTACCATTATTGCAAAAAACTTTTTTTGGTTGGGTGCTGTCTGGTGGTGGACAGCAAACCCCTAAATTGTCATCGTTCGTCGTACGTCAACGAATAACATCTGAAAGTGATTCAAGTGCTCGACTGGATCAGTTAGTTCGTCGTTTTTGGGAAGTCGATCATGTCATTGAACCAATTGCTAAAACAACAAAGGAAGAGCTTGATTGCGAGGAGCATTTTAAACAAAACTATTCACGTCTGTCGCCAGGGGAATATTCCGTTCGTTTGCCTATGAAAAGCAGTGTGGAAGCGTTAGGTGACTCATATTTACAGGCACTAAAGCGTCTTTGTCTTGACAAGGCAGTCAAAATCTCAAGGATTTTGACCGATCAAGTTTTGATAGGAAAAACGAGAAAGAAAAGACTTGTGTTAATATTTAAATATTTAATGTACGTAAGTATTATAACATACAAGTCAGTCTTAATTCTATTAATATGTATATGTGTATATTTCAATTTTAGGTTACCTTTAAACTCTCAGGAACAGGACGGCGGCTGGATGCGTGTGAACTCGTTCGGTAAGAAATCCAAGTGAACGAATTAACATTAAAAATTGTTAACACCGGTTGCTGTCGAACGGTTTATTTATCCATGCGATGTTTTAACATGGATAACTAGCACCGTTCGACCACCTCTGTTAACATAATGAGTATAAAAAATATATATATAAAGGTACGCGGGCTACCTCACAAGTTTGAGGTTTTGGGCAGTTGTCCTAAACATGCCGGCCCCCGTTGCGTGACGCAACATTGAAAATATAACCGCGTAGTTGAGCCGTCGTGTTCCATCAAGGTTAACTTATAACTATTTACAGCTTCCCCGTCTTCATTATGGGGCTTATTCTAGCCTAAAAAAGAGAAAGAGAAAACTATAAAATAGACGTGGTTTCAAATTTCAGTGGCACGTTTATTAATCTATCGAATTCAAAATATATAGATTTATTTCATGCTAAAATAAAATAGTGCTATTAAGCTAAAAAATAATGATTGTTAAGCCAAAAAAGAGAACCTAACAAGCGCCCGACATAACCCATCCAAAAATTGTATCTTGGGCCAACAGCGGGCCTAGTGTACCGACCGGAATTGCGCCCAATAGAATTTTGGAATAAATTTCTGCCCCGAGTACAAGGCGGACTGAAGCTGCGATATTAAAGCGTGGATCCGCCAGCTTCAAATTGGCATATTTCCTAACGATCGTGTCATCTAATGAAGTTAGCGGCGTGCGTCGATGTAAATTTCGGACACATGCTGCGTGCATGTGACCATGCTTCCCACGCAGTTTAAGAAAGCAACCCATCTGGCGATTGATGTATGTTATACCAAGCTGCAACTCTCGGGCGAGATATTCGTCGATGACGGTGGTGGCCGCACAGGGATCAATCAAAGCTCGTACCAGATGTAGTCGCCCTTGTGCCTCTATTTTGACAACGGCGGTTGGTGCCACTGCTGTAAGACACTGTACGGGTTGTGGCGGTGCTCTAATTGGGGCTATTCTTCCGGACCGGAAGTTTGAGATTGGCGTGAGGTGGAATGCTGATGATTCCACTCTCTCTTGGTGTTTACGGGTTCGTCGTCGGGCTCTTGTGCTCTTTTTATTGCGCGGTTGGAAAGTTTTCATTTCCAATCCGCGGTTATGTCGTCGTTCGTGTTGGAGCTGCGGTCGAAAACGCTGTGGTTTCGATCCGCTTGCTGCCTCTGGGTGGAATGCAGGAGATTCCACTCCAGTACTCTGTTCCGGGCGGAAAGCAGACGTTTCCGTTCCAGAATTTGTGACTTCAATGACAGTCTCTACCTCCGACGCATATAAGGACATGCTATCACTGTCCTCAGCTTCACTGTCCACAGCTAGTATAGGCCTCTTTGGTCGTCGAGTTAATTTCGGTACATTTCCTAAATGTAGCATCGTGTGGTGATCGTCTCCACATTTTTGGCACCTTCCTGTGTGTGTGCAATGACCTGCGCGATGCAATGGCGACAAACAATTGACACAGTGATGTGTCCTAATGACCTTGACCCAACGTTCTGGCGTGGAAAGGCTGCGAAATATTGGACAGACCCGTAGTGGATGCTTTTTCTGGCAAAGGCGACAGATGAGTGAAAACGCGGTTGCCTCGGCGTTTTTACGTATTTCAGTGAAACGCGTCATTTCTAGAAAAATAAACAATTTCCGAGTTAGAGACATTTTCTATCTAATTTAAAAAACCACCCTAATGGATGGCGAGCAATATGAGGTGGGTTTGTGGGTTACAAGCAATTCTAAGAGTTCCCGTGTACAAAAGGTTTGAGATGCCGTTATTTTGGGAGATATTTCATGTGTAGACATGAAAGTTCCTCGGGAATACGAACCGAGAGAATGACAAATTACCCCTTAGAACTATACCATGCATGCCAAAAAAAAAAAAAAATTTTTTCATGGTTGCATTGTGTTTTGGCTTTTACTCTCTAAAAAAATTGCCCAGTGTGGACACTCTATTATGGCCACTTAAGATCGCCCTACCGACTAAAATATCGAATATCGATAACTTTTTCGTCGCACTAAGTTAATTAATGGCTGACCGCCATTAATAAGTTAAGTTAAAAAACGTGCGCGTGAACGAACGTAAATTTTCGGTGCTTGTTGTGCGGGCGAAAAAGTTAATTCGGGAGTGTCGAAAGTGTTGTGTTAGTGCATAAGGAAACTAGAGGAAACGAAATTGAAAGGAAAAATAATTTTTATAACCTTTCATTAAGGAATTATAATAATATTTCCTCATAAAGGTGAAAATTGTGATTAGTGATACAAAGCTAGTGGTACATTGCTCGTGTTTGTGTTGTTGTGCTGCTGGCACTACTTTACAACGGCATCGTTTTTTGCATTAGGGTGTCGATTTGCTGGAGGAAAAAAAAAATTTATGTGGTTTTTTTTTTTTTTAACAAGCGTGAAAACTCAAAAGCGAATTTCGCTATTCCTCCAGCTTTCTGAAGATAGGGTGTCCCTATTTTTTTGAAAAATGGTGTCCGAAATTTTCGGACTTATTTGGTATTTTTATTTCTTTTTGAGAAAAGAATATATATATACATATGGCGTTGTTGGTTATACGGCTGGCCAATTTGGTGAAAAATAAAAAAAAATACGTGTTTTATTATTTTCCCTTTGATACTTTTTGTTTAGTAAGGGTTAATGCAATGGAATTGGTAGCGGATGAATTTTCCTTTTACGTAACGCTACCTTTGCCATTGTACTATCCTTCTTTTCTATTCTTCAAGTTTCGTGTGAAAAGGTATGAAAAAAAAAACTGTTGGAAAAAGAAAAGAAAAAAACTGAAACCTTTTTGGTCACTCTAATAATGAGATGCTAATGTAATAGGCTATGTGTTTGTGTATGTAAAACCGCATGGTAATACTAATACATTAAATAGCGACCAAAAAATATTTTTTTTTTTGATGCCGGAACTTCATTTCATTAATTCATAAAAATATGATCGGGTGATCGTTTGGCTTTAGATGGAATTAGATTGCGGTATAATATACAAAAATGTGAGAAAAAGAAGAAAAACTTTTCAAAATTTTTACGAACAAAAAAAATTTTGGTTTTTTGGGTATTTTCCTTTTTTAAATGTCCCATTTTCCAAGAAAGCTTCAAACCAATCCGCCCTCGATCTTATTGAAATATGTTGAAAGCAAAATGAAAAAAAATTCCGGTGACTCAAAAAAAAAAAAAAATAGTGAGTTGTGAAGCAGCCTAATATTCATGTCTGTTTGTACAAATGGAAGCATCATGTGCCTACCCAGCAGTAAATACGGTCTGCACAGGAGCGTGAAAAAAGTTTATAAAAGTAAATGCATGTATTGAAAAGTGTTTTTTGTATGAAACAAAAACAAAAATATGAATATGCATGAAAAACACGCCACCATTTGTACAACTATACATATGTACATTAGGCTGGTTCAAAAAAAATTTTTTTTTTTTTTTTTCGAATTGAAGTTAAGAAAAGTGCTGATACCCTTTTTCATTTTGAATGTGCAGGCACCCCCTATATTAGGCTGGCTCGACCCAAAAAAATTAAAATGTTGCTTTAGTTGTGCGAAGGATTTTTATATTTCATTTTTGTTGGTTTTGATTCGTGTCTCCTGTTTCCGAATCAAATGGTGGTAGTAGTACTAGTTTTACAAGTGGTCTTGTCACTTGGCCCCTTTCCGTACGAAGATCTACGACCCGAACGTGGTTGTCGGAACCAGGATGAACCTTCACCACGCGTCCCAATCTCCACTCGTTGGGCGGTAAATTATCCTCTCTAATAACCACCATATCTCCTACCTTAATATTTGTTTTGGGATGTTTCCACTTTATCCTCTTTTGTAATTCCGTTAAATACTCGGTTTTTCATCTTTGGCAAAAGTTCTGATGCAAGGCCTTGAGTTTTTGCCATCGCTTTACGATTGATGCTGGGTTTTCATTAACTTCTAGCTCTGGTGGAGCTAATAAATGTCCACCGACTAAAAAATGGCCTGGAGTCAAGGGTTCTAGATCCGAAGGTTCGTTTGAGGCGGGGCTGAGAGGACGCGAGTTAAGGCACGATTCGATCCGACAAAGCAGCGTGTTGAACTCTTCGAAAGTAAATTTCGAACTCAATGCGATCTTTTTAAAATGGGTTTTAAAGCTTTTCACACCGGCTTCCCACAGGCCGCCCATATGCGGAGCACCTGCTGGTATGAAATGCCAAGATAATTCCTGATGTGCAAATTTTGAAAGAGTTTGTACTCGGGAATCGGCGAGAAATGCTTTAAATTCTGCTTTTAATGAGCGTGAGGCTCCGACGAAGTTGGTCCCGTTATCTGAATAGATATTCCTTGGGCATCCTCGTCTGGCTACGAACCTAGAAAAGGCTGCTAAAAAGGATTTTGTGCTCAAATCGCTGGTGGCCTCTAAATGTATGGCCTTCGTAGAAAAGCAGACGAACAAACAGACGTAACCCTTTGAGATACGACAACCGCGCCCCCTGTAACTCTTTATATCAAATGGTCCTGCAAAATCTACCCCCGTATTCGTAAAGGCACGCGAAAAGGTTGCACGCTCTTGTGGTAGAATTCCCATAAGTTGGCTCTGAACGCGTTTCTTATAAATGGTACAGATATTGCAATTATGGATTATGGACCTTACCATGGTTTTCACTTTTGGTATCCAGTATTGGGTTCGAATAATCCGCAGCATTAGTTGATTTTCGCCGTGCAGAGAAATGTCATGAACAAACTGGACAAAGAGACGCGAAAACCTACAATTATATGGAAGTATTATTGGGTGTCGTTCGCCGTATGCCAGATCGGTGGATACGCCAAGGCGCCCCCCAGTCCTCAGGACTCCGGTGTCGTCGAGGAATGGATTTAGGGAAAGTATCTCGCTCTTAGAGTCAAGTGGCTCTTTGACTTTTAATATCGCGATCTCCTTACTGTAATGTTTCTCCTGAGCAAGTTGTATTAAACGGGTAGTCGTTGCCTTAATTTCGTCCGATGAAATCACGTAAGATTCTGGTTGGTTAGGAGCGTTTGTTTTCAGGTGAGTTTTATGAATAAACCGGAAAATGTATGATATCACCCTCAAAGCTCGTGGTAAACTTGAAAACCTCTCGAGAATGTCATTGCTGTTGCTAGTAGAGGTTCCTGCATGTACATGCACTCTTTTTTCTTCGACGTTGGTTGAGAAGTCCGTTTCTTGGGTTGGCCAACTTCCTCTGTCTTCTTGTAGCCAAGAAGGTCCCTGCCACCACAGAGAATTTTCCACCAAGTCCTGCGCTAATATGCCTCTGCTGGCTAGATCTGCTAGGTTTGTACCAGAATCCACGTGACACCAAGGTGAATTTCCTACTTTGTCGATGATTTTAGTGATTCGATGCGCAACGAAGGTGGACCATGAGCATGGGGGTTTGCGTATCCAAGCCAGCACTATCGTCGAGTCAGTCCACAGATGGATGTTTAGATAACCTAATTCGAGATTTCTGCAAATGGATTCGACGATTTCGGCCAATAATACCGCCCCGCAGAGCTCCAGTCGCGGAAGTGAAATTGTTTTCACTGGAGCCACTCTTGTTTTGGCCAAAAGCAGATTGACAAGTACGTTGTCACCTTTTTCTACACGTAAGTAGACTGCTGCAGCGTATGCTTTTTCTGAAGCATCGCAAAACCCGTGAATTTCCACCTTTTCTGTAGGAGAGAATGATACCCAACGAGGTATCCGTATTTTGTCAATTTCTTTATACGTTTCGGTAAAGGCTTTCCACCGTTCTAATGTTGAAGGTGATACAGGTTCGCCCCACCCAGTGCCCTCTAACCAGATATTTTGCATTATAATTTTTGCGACTATGATTGTTGGAGCAAGCCAACCTAATGGATCAAAGAGTTTCGCGATAGTGGATAAGACCACTCTTTTTGTGGGACTTGTATCTTCAACTAACGGTTTGGCAGTGAAGTAAAATTGATCGGAATGTGCATTCCACCGAATTCCTAATGCTTTCACACTACTAGAGTCCTCGAATTCTAGAAAATCTTCGCTCAAAAGATGAGCTTTTGGGATGCCTTTTAATATTTCGCTGCTATTCGAAGTCCATTTGCGTAGTGGGAAACCAGCTGAATTCAAAACTTTTGAGATCTCATCTCTTGCTATTCTTGCGGAATCTATGGAATGCCCCCCGGAAAGGACGTCATCTACATACATATTCTTCCGTAAAATATTCGAGGCTATAGGATGAGATGCTTCTGAGTCATCAGCTAGTTGAAGTAATGTCCTTATTGCTAAATAAGGAGCACAATTAATGCCAAAAGTAACCGTTTTGAGCTCATAAAGACTGATTGGGTCATCTGGGCTTGAGCGGAAGACTATTCGTTGGTATTTTGTTTGCTCAGAATCTACTATTATTTGCCTATACATCTTCTCAATATCGCTATTGAAGACGTATCTAAAAAGTCTCCAACGAAGAATCAATGTTGGTAAATCAGATTGAAGTACAGGGCCCGGGAGAAGTACGTCGTTGAGACTAATACCATTAGAAGAATGTGAAGACGCATTGAACACTACTCTAACTTTCGTTGACGTACTTTCTGCTTTGATGACCGCATGATGCGGTAAATAATAACAGTCGACTGCATCGGCCGACTGAAGCCCGGATATTTTTGACATGTGCCCCAGTGTCTCATATTCCATAATAACCCTATTATATTCCCTTTGCAATTCAGGATTTTTCTTGAGTCGTGTCTCGTTTTTGTAGAATTGAGAGCACGCTATTCTTAAAGACGGTCCTAGGCCAATGTTTGCAGGGAAATCCGTCTTAAAAGGAAGGGACACGATGTACCTCCCATCAGGATTACGCTGCGTTGTGGATTTGTACAACTCCTCACATTGTTTTTCTTCGACTGTGAGGGCTTTTGCTTTAGGGATTTCTTCAATTTCCCAGGAGCTTAGCTGTTTATCTAACGCTACTTCATTGAAGAATGATACCCGGTTATGGTTAGTTGGACTGGCTGCGTCAGCACGACCAGTCAGTATCCAACCGAACACCGTTTCTTGTGCTAGAAGAGTATTAAGAATATTCTTCTTAATACCACTTAAGATAATTTGCGGATAAATGTCTCCGCCTAGAACAAGATCGACTTGATCATTGACGATTCTTCGTCCGCGAGTACAAGGTCTGGGAACGCCTGTTGCGTTAGAGCGCTAACATCGCAAGTGGGCAAGTTTCCAGTTACCTGTGGTAAAACTAACACCAAAACGTCAATTGAAATAAGTGGGTCAACAGGTGACCGCAATTGTATGGCACATGCCTCCTTTACTTGCGCAGAAACAGTGTTATTGATGCCCGAAACTTGGGCATGCATCTTTTTAGTTGGCAAGTTGATCCTTCGTCTGAGTCTTTTCGTAATGAAGGAGCACTCAGATCCAGAATCAATGAGGGCTCTGGCCGAATAATTTGTGCCATTGTAATGAATGGTTATACGAGCAGTTCCTAACAATACGCCTTTACTTGTGTTGGCGAAATTGGACTTTACGTTAACTGATTGATTTGATTTCTTTTGTTTTGTAGACTCGTTTCGCACTTGAGCCTGTTTGGACGTGCATGGATCGTTATTGGAATCCGTTGGCGCGGTCGCAGGGGTATTTGTCGCCTTAGCTGTCTGCAAATGCAAAAGGGTATTGTGTCTTAAGTTACAAATGCTGCAATTGTATGTGCTGTGACATCTCGACACAGAATGCCCCGAAGATAGACAATTGAGACAACATTTGTTGCTTTTAGCAAAAGAAATTCTATCAGCTATAGCTAGATTCTTGAATTTCTGGCACGTCTGTATTTTATGGTTACTGCTTTGACACATTTTACACGCGTATTTAGATACGCGTGCTTGGAAAGATCCAAGCTTTTTATGCGATGGATCAGAGGACTGTTTATGATTTTGTACCTTTGGAGGTTTGGCAGGTTTAGTTCCTCTTATCCCAGAAACGGATTCTAAAGTTTGGAACCGATTTGATAGAAATCGGTCCATGTCCGCCCACTTGGATGTCTCTGTTTTGTTTTCGACTGACTGTTCCCAAAGTGAAAGGGTAACATCAGGTAATTTAGTCGAACAGAGATATATTATAATAGGGTCAATTTTGTGACTAATTAATGAGGATATACAATTGTTTATATCCCGCTGTAATCTCTTTATTGATGTACCGCATTCAGTTTCGACTGTTTGCAGGTTAAAGAGAATCTTCAACTGGGTATTGACTAGGATTCTTTTGTTTTCATACCGGTCACAGAGATTTTTCCAGGCTACTTCGAAGCCGTCATTTGTCAAGTCACACTTCTTGACAATTTCTCTAGCCTCTCCTTGAGTCTTTAGATTTAGGTAGTATAATTTTTGTATTGGAGTGAGTCCCTTATTAAGTACATAAATGGCCGTGAACATGTCACGAAAAGTTGGCCATGACAAATAATCCCCCTTGAATACATCTGTATCACAAGGTGGTAGATGTAGGTTGCGTGGATTACTTACAATTTCTTTTTCTTTTTCCATTTTTTCTATTTTTTCTGTAAGGTCATTAATTTTAGTCATGCACCTCACATAAACAGAATAAGCTGACTTATTCTTCTTCTTGACTGTAGCTACATCTTTAGTAGAGGTCTCTCCTGCAGCTATCAGATCGTCAAAGGCATCTGAGGCTTTGTCCCACTTTGACTTTAATGTCTCCTGCTGAATTTTCAGCGAATATTTGGAGTGGTCGCTTGTGGGGATGCTGAGGAATTCGACTTCGAATTCAACGACAATGTCAGCTAACGCATTGACGTGGTCCATATTGGAAGAAAAAGAGATAACTTACACTCAAACAAACTTGCACGGGACTTGAAAACTCGTATTATAAGAAGGCACAGAGACAGAATCTGTGAATGTGTGACCCAAAATATCAGCAAATGCTGCCCACCGTATTCCAATAAATTTTTATTTTCCAAAATTTCGAAATAACTCGCAATCAAATTTTATTATTACTTATAATTCCACCCTTAACGAGGTGTACAAAACGCAAAATTTGGTTATATATATGTATGTATATATGTGTTAATATTGCTCGCCAAGCAACAGGGGGTATATATTTATGTATGTGTGTTTGTGATATTTAATACAAAAATTTGAAAACAACAAAAACAAGTGCAATACTTTATCGCTTCTAAAATGCAGCTTTAGTGCTTATTTTTTTTTTTTTGAACTGCGACGATTTATATTTAACGCAAAAAAATATCTCAAATAAATGTTTAAAAAAAGTGCAGCAACCGAGTGAATTTCTCTTATTTTGTGTTTGTGCAAAAGAACTGTGAACTATAAATTAGCGAACAAAGTGAGGTTATGGTCACTGTGCAGTGTTGTTGTTGTGGGAAATCAGCAAAAAAAGGAAGTGCAAGTCACTTGAAATGAAAATGAATCCTCTAGAGAAATATTGGCAACTTCTTTTTAAATTTCCCAACACTGATTTGTACGAATATTTGTGCTCGTTACACTGAAGACCCTTAGGCCGTGTCCGGTATTGCTTACCACTGGTGGGGGCTAATACTAGATGGTCAAAAGGGTTATTCGTACAAATTGACACTCACTCAATTTACTTGTTCTTTTGCCACTTCACAAAAAATCACTCATGTCACACTTTTAGTTAATTTAAAGAAAAAAAATATCACTAATTATTTATTTAATATTGTGCACACTGAAAATTTAAAACCACTTACTTTCTTTTATTTGTAGTTGTTGTTTGGATTGGACTGTAGCTGGTGTTTAGTTTAAAAAGTATGTCGTTGTTGTTGGTACTGCTGCTTGTGTTAGCCGCTTCTGTGCAAAAATGTTGAAGGTAATAGCAAATTGGGCGCTTTCCAAATCAGCAGCAAATATTACGATTCTTTTGGGTAATTCTTGTTGTAATGATGATGATGGCTAGCAATATTTCCACAAAAATAGGTCGCTGGTGATAAAAAGACGGATCTGATAGGACCAAAATGTCTTGACAAGGCAGTCAAAATCTCAAGGATTTTGACCGATCAAGTTTTGATAGGAAAAACGAGAAAGAAAAGACTTGTGTTAATATTTAAATATTTAATGTACGTAAGTATTATAACATACAAGTCAGTCTTAATTCTATTAATATGTATATGTGTATATTTCAATTTTAGGTTACCTTTAAACTCTCAGGAACAGGACGGCGGCTGGATGCGTGTGAACTCGTTCGGTAAGAAATCCAAGTGAACGAATTAACATTAGAAATTGTTAACACCGGTTGCTGTCGAACGGTTTATTTATCCATGCGATGTTTTAACATGGATAACTAGCACCGTTCGACCACCTCTGTTAACATAATGAGTATAAAAAATATATATATAAAGGTACGCGGGCTACCTCACAAGTTTGAGGTTTTGGGCAGTTGGCCTAAACAGTCTTCATAGTCTTGAACGAAAGTTAAGTCGTAATCCTGAACTTAAGGAAAAATATATCGCTTTTATTAACGAATATGTAAATCTTAAGCATATGTCATTGCTATCCAATAATGATATGGCTAAATGCAAATTTTTTCTTCCACATCATTGCGTCATTAAAAGTGACAGCACTACAACAAAACTGAGAGTTGTATTTGATGGCTCTGCCAAAACTACTTCGGGATTCTCCCTTAATGATGTACTCATGGCAGGACCCACAATTCAGCCAACGCTTTTTAATATTTTATTTCGATTTCGCTCGTTTCCCATTGCACTTACTGCAGACATCTGCAAAATGTATAGGTGCTTTCGAGTCACCTCACCAGACGACATGTTGCAGTGCATATTATGGCGTGACTCTCCACAGGATGAGTTACGCACACCGAAAGAAAAAATTACAAGAAACTACCGTAAAAATAACATTTTTTGGTCATAAAAGTCGTCCATTCTTAAAAAATGTTAATAATAACATTTGGGAATGTCAATTCGACATTATGTAGTGGAAATAAAAAATGTAGAAATGATATTACTGACATGTATAATAAACGTTGATTAAATTTAATTTTACCATTTAAAATGTTTCGCTAACATTAAAAAAATGTTAAGTTATTACATTTTTAAATGTACTTCCAACATCGATAGTGTCTCATAATTGATATTATTTAATGTTAAATAAAACACTGAAAATAATTTTGTTTTATAATTTTATTAGTGCAAATTAATTTGCATTAGACATACAGGCATATGCACATGCGCATAAAAATAATTCATAACATGAACGTAAAAAGTTACAATAAAATTAAAAAAAAAATGTTATTCAAATTACATTGAAAAGATTTAAATTACCTTGTATTCGCTTATAACTACATATGTAAATTTCTTTCATTACATTTATAATTCAATGAGATCTTACATTTTTACTAAGAACACATCATTTCTTATTAAAATCTGTTCGACAGACATATAATATAAATTAATAAAAACTTAACAATTACATTTAATGAGAACATTTATTTTAACCTAGAACACTTTATTTCTAATTAAACTTGTTCCGTCAGATATATAGTATAAATGAATTGGTGGACCAGTAAAAGTTCCAATGCTCATTATTTGAAAAAAAAAAAAAATGACTTTGGATGGTAAAGTCAAATGTGTGTGCTATCATATTCAGCCTTCCAAAGCCTTATATCTTATTTACTTGTAGGCTTATGGTCCTCGCAAAATGAGCTAAAAGTCGAATTCGTCAAAAGGTGTGCAATCCCTGTAGGGAAAATCTCTGGTTCATAGCTAGTTCGCTTCTAGTGCGTTCCGTACCAGTACTAGTTCGCGAACTATCTTTTTTACATGAAATCAACTGGCGAATTTAACATGGCGATGTCCTAGGCTGGAACTAGTACAAAATTCTACAGTTTGGCTCTAGTTCGTATATTGGTACTATTTCTATAGTTCTGAACCATTTCTAAGCATAGAAACATAGAAAATATAAATTAAATTCAAAAACTTAAATTCAAATACGAATCCAAATGCCTTTTAATGACTCCTCAAACACTGGTTTCAAACTAGTGAAAATGTAATCACTAACGTAGTAGTTTTTATTGGCCACTTTATATCTAGTTCTGAACCTGAAATTTGTTCACTAGTGCCTGAGTTCCCGGCAGGGAACTAGTGAAAATGTAGTCACTAACGTATTAGTTCTTATTGGCCACTTTATATCTAGTTCTGAACCTGAAATTTGTTCACTAGTGTCTGAGTTCCCTGCAGGGAACGATCAGACAATTCTACAAATATGAACTCCACCTCTTCATTGCTTGATTCACAGATGTGTTTCATATTAATATGGTTCTTACAGTAGATCCCTACATCTCCACCTCTTTTACCAATCCGGTAGTTTAGAACAAGTTTATAATTATTTATCCCGAATTGAGCATCGCTTACACTGTTAAGAAACCAAGTTTCAGACACACAAATAACATCAACAGGGGAGGATTCAAAAACATACCTAACATAGTCCATCTTTAAACTATTCAAACTTCTCGCGTTAAAATGAACAATTTTAAGACCACTCTGTGTCTTACATAAGATGTTAACTAAAGCTAAGGTGTTATCATCAATGCTGTCAGTCACCCTGTTATCAACTAACATATGGGAAATAAACAAAACCAACTTCACTAGGAAGCATATTGCATAGGAATAGGGTAAACAAACGAACCACCTTCACAAAAGATAATGTATTACAAAGCACTCTTAAGTCTAAAAGTAAACATAGAACACGAAAGAAGAATAAATAAAATAATATAAAAGACATCGAACACATCATGTCAAAAAAAACTTAGTAATTGGCTCTGGTCAACGACTCTTACAGCAGGCGCACCTTTTTCTGCTCTAATATGTACTACACCTCTCAGAGTAAACACAGATGCCAGTTTCCCTTTTCTACGCAATTTGATGGCCTCTTGCACGATTTTTCGTTTCTCCACTGTCAAACTCTCAAAAATTTAAAATTTTCCCTCAAGCCCAACATAAGCTAGAGAAACTGGCGACTTAGTTCGCTTTCTATAGTACCTGAAGGCTTTAAGAGTACGATTGCGATCAAGTGGACAGTGAAATTTAACAATAATAACTTTTTTTTAAATTTAGTTTTCATGGAAATCTTAATAACTTCGTCAGTTTTCATCTTTTTGGAGAAAATTAACATTCATTGCAGTCGTAACAAAATTTACTGTTGAAAACCATTCAAGGTTTGTATAGGCTTCTTATAACATAATGCTCAGGGATAGCGCCAAAATTTGACCAACCTCGAAAAAATACGAAAAAAATGTTTGCGGGGCCAACACTACAACTTTTACTAATACTTTCCAATTGATATATAAATCGTTAGAAAGCTCTATAGGTATGAAAAGAAGAAAATGTACCAGCCAAAAGTGTTAGTTTTCGTCAGACACAAATTGAAGGTGATATTTTTCGTCAGACACAGAATTTGAAAAGTGATAGTTTTCGAAAAAAATTTTAAAAGTGTTAGTTTTTGTATGGCACGTCGATATGTAAAATGCTAGAATTTAATATTTATCTAAAGAAATTTTGTATGTTTAATTAATGGAGCCAAAATGGCCTAACCCTCAGTTTCTATTAATATATGTATTTTTTTTTAAATGGATTCCAAAATGGCCTAAGCCACTTTAATTTTTATAATAACTGTTTAAAACTCTCTTAATGTAAGTAATTAGCACCTAATGATTAAGCTTAAACAAATATTACAACTAATCTTTATTTACGATTAATAAACAAAAAGATACAAATATTTTAAAAACTTATTATACCTTTCATGAACATGAAATGGTATTATAACTTTGGTCCGATGTTTGTAAATATGAGAAGAAGAAGAGATAGACCCATCAATAAGTATACCGAAATGATCAGGGTGACGAGATGAGTTGATTTAGCCATGTCCGTCTGTCCGTCTGTCCGTCTGTCCGTCTGTCCGTCTGTCTG
This sequence comes from Campiglossa producta, assembly GCA_964058755.1. Classification (NCBI taxonomy): domain Eukaryota; kingdom Metazoa; phylum Arthropoda; class Insecta; order Diptera; family Tephritidae; genus Campiglossa; species Campiglossa producta. The sequence continues at coordinate 383,651 of CAXKVI010000023.1, read as the reverse complement.
TTTGAACGCAAACTAGTCCCTCAATTTTTGAGATATCTGGCTGAAATTTTGTATGTGGCCACCATTTTGTAATATAGGAATCATTTGTCGGAACTGACAAGATCGGACCAGTATAACATATAGCCCCCATACAACCGATTGTTCAGATATAAGGTTTTTTGGCCAAAACTTCCGCAATTAAACAGTTAGGAACGTAAAATTTTGCAACTCGAGTAATTTCTATTTATGTAGTGTATATAGTGAAAATCAACGAGATCGGGCAAATGCAACATATAGCCCCCATACAACCGATTGTTCAGATATAAGAATTTTTGGCCAAAACTTCTGCAATTAAAGAGTTAGGAACGTAAAATTTTGCAACTCGAGTACTTTCTATTTATGTAGTGTATATAGTGAAAATCAACAAGATCGGGCAAATGTAACATATAGCCCCCATACAACCGATTGTTCAGATATAAGGTTTTTTGGCCAAAACTTCTGCAATTAAAAAGTTAGGACCGTAAAATTTTGCAACTCGAGTACATTCTATTTATGTAGTGTATATAGTGAAAATCAACAAGATCGGGCGAATGTAACATATAGCCCCCATACAACCGATTGTTCAGATATAAGGTTTTTTGACCAAAACTTCTGCAATTAAAAAGTTAGGAACGTAAAATTTTGCAACTCGAGTACTTTCTATTTATGTAGTGTGTATAGTGAAAATCAAAAAGATCGGGCAAATGTAACATATAGCCCCCATACAACCGATTGTTCAGATATAAGGTTTTTTGACCAAAACTTCTGCAATTAAAAAGTTAGGAACGTAAAATTTTGCATCTCGAGTACTTTCTATTTATGTAGTGTATATAGTGAAAATCAAAAAGATCGGGCAAATGTAACATATAGCCCCCATACAACCGATTGTTCAGATATAAGTTTTTTGGCCAAAACTTCTGCAATTAAAAAGTTAGGAACATAAAATTTTGCAACTTGAGTACTTTCAATTTATGTAGTGTGTAGAGGAAAATCAAGAAGATCGGGTAAATATAACATATAGCCCCATACAACCGGTTGTTCCGATATAAGGTTTTTTGGCCAATACTTCCGCATTTAAAAAGTTAGGAACGTAAAATATTGCACCTTTAGTACTTTCTACATATGTAATGTGTATAGTGTAAGTCAGTACAATTGAACACGTATAATATATAGCCTCCATACAATCGATTGTTCCGATAACTCGGATCCTATTATTTTGTAAGTTTTTTTTAAATTATAACAAAGATGTGTAATGTGTATAGTAAATATAGTTAAATTGACACAGGCTGTACTGGGGATCGAACAGTGAAAATCGTGACGCTTATTCATGAAAGGTATATAGCCTTCGGCACAGCCGAAGACAGCTTTCCTTACTTGTTTTCTTTTAACTTCGTTTTTTTCAGAATCATTTTTTTGGGGTTAGGCCGTTTTGGCGCTGAGCGCCTCATATATAAAAATGAAATGGTGTTCAGTCGTCACCCTAAAACTCGAAAACGGCTGAATCAAATCATATACTTCCTTTGGGGGTTTGTTTGTTATTACCACGCGCAGGTCATGTTATAAAATCAGAACAAAATATAAGGGGACGTGGCACCTCCCATACAAACTTTTTTCTTCAAGGTGACCTGGAAATTGGTACAGAGCTATAGGATAACAACATCATTCCCCCCCATAAAACTGGGGCTTAACCAAAAAGGAGGCGTGGCACCTCTCATACGAATGAAATACTTCATAGGCCATATCTCTGGAAGTATTTAGGTTAGACCACTAAAATTTGGTAAGGGGTTTTATGAGATCGATTCCCACCACGTCCAAAAAAACTGGGGATAACGAAAAAGGGGGCGTGGCACCTCCCATACAAATGAAATACTTCATAGTCGATATCTCTGGAAGTATTCATGTTAGACCACTTAAATTTGAGAACTGGGGAAATATTTCATAGTCCATATCTCTGGAAGTATTTAAGATTAACCCCTACCACCTCCAAAAAAGCTGGGGATAACGTAAAAGGGAGCGTGCCACCTCCCATACGAATGAAATATTTCATAGTTATATCATGTCAGAGGATTCCGAGTGAAGGGTTTACACAAACTATTTAAATATATATCATGTCAGGAATTTATTAATTAATAAAGTTATTAAACGATAGTTAGCTACAAGCACGACTGTTCTCGTTCGCGGTTCGACACTCTACTACATACTACTCCGTCGCTAGAACGTTCGTCTCTCTTGTCAGTGTTGCGTTACGTCACATGTCAGGGTCGCATGAAAGGTATTATCTTACATCATCCGTGTTATCGTCGTTTTTTCTGGATGTATAGATAGAGCTGAAGCGTTTTTGTTTCCGCTACATACCGTCGTTATCTTCTATCAAATATCTATCTTTGCTAATGACTTTGCTGACTACATAAGGACTGCGATATCGCGCGTCCAACTTGAGCGACTAACCGGGAGATTGTAAGTCGTTTAAAATGACTACTAAATCATCTACCTCGTACTCAGTAGGCATTTTATGTTTATCGTCGAATCGTTTCTTCCACTTTTCACGCTGTTGCTGCAATTTGGTAAGAGCTTCTGCCCTTCTGTCAGCCATAGGAACTTCAACACGATCATCACTGATCGCTGCTAGGAGTTTGTTTCGTATTACATCCCGAATTTTGTAATCAAAAATTAGATCATTTGGACTAAACGCGGTACTTGAATTCACTTGAGCATTTACGCTGCATTGTAGCTTTTGTAAATAATCGTCCCATTCTTTAGCTTGGACATCCGATGTTCTTAAAAAGTTTAAAAGGGTTTGATTTGCTCTTTCCACCTGCCCATTGGCACGAGGCGGTCAGACAGCAGTTTTTATATGTTGAATATCATGGTCTTCACAAAACTTCTCAAACTGCTTCGAGGTATACGCTGTACCACGATCGTTTACAATTTTTGCTGGTAATCCAAAATAAGAGCTAAGCTCACTCAATATTTGAATTACTGGTTGTGTCTTGGTATTTTCCACTGGCTTTACTACTAAGTATTTAGTAAAAGCATCGCCTATGGCTATTACGTACGTGTAGCCTCTCTTACTTTTCACAAAACGACCAAAGTAAGCGACATGAATCGTGTGAAAAGGAATCGGCGTAATTGTATCATTATGTAACGCACCTTCGGGTTTACCTCCAACTGATTTGTTGTAACAGCACTCCACACAAGCTGATATGTAGTCCTTCACGTACTTCCGGATACGAGAGAACCAGAAGTTTTGCTTTACCCGTTGAATGGTCTTTTCGAGTCCAAAATGACCCATGTCATCGTGGCAGTACATAACAATACGCCAACGAACAACTTTTGGAATAACGAACAGTAGCTTGCCACCATCACGTCGTTATAGTCGATTTTTGTCTATTTGGTACTCATTCTTCAGTTGATTTGCTTGATCAGATTTACGCTTGCCTCTTAACACGTCGATAATTTCACGAATTTTATCATCTTGGAGCTGACACAAACAATCATCCCTTTGCAACGCCACCTGCATTATGTTTCCATCTTCAGCCACTGTTTCGCCAACTATAGGAGCACGGCTCATTGCTTCCACAAGGCTCATACGAACGCCTGGTCTGTGAACACATTCGAAGTCAAATTCGCTTAGGCGCATCCACCAACGAGCAATGCGCGGAATTAGTTCGTTTTTGGTTTTAACACTGCTAATAGCGGCACAGTCGGTTACGACCCTAAACAGTTTGCCTAACAGATATACTCTAAACCGCTGTAGCGCCGCCTCGACTACTGCCATAACCTCCGGCTCGTAGCTGTGATAACGAGATTCTGCTGCGGTACATCGCCTACTGAAATACATCACGGAGTTCCAGGTTTTCCCTTCGTCATTGGACTGTAGGAACACGGCAACTACCCTAACCGCCCTAGCATCAGTATGCACTTCATGTTTCGCTTGGAAGTCATACAATACCAAAACTGGTGCACTAGTCAACGCTTGTATTAACGATTTAAAAGCGTCAGTTTCTGTCTCACCTCATGTAAAATTATTCGCAGCATCGTTTGTAGTTAACTCGTTCAAAGGTCTAGCAAAAAGCGCATAATTTTTCACAAATTTTCTGAAAAATCCCGCGAGACCCAAGAATCTACGCACTTCAGGTGCATTAGTCGGTATCGGGAAATCACGAATTGTCTTTACTTTACACTCACCAGGTGTAACACCATTTGCATTTTCTTTATGACCGAGAAAGCCTATTTCCGTTGCAAGAAACTTACATTTATCGTGCCGCAAAAGTCAAATCGGTTTCTTCGAGCAACGCTAAAAATTCGTACAATGTCTGTAGAACTTCACTCACGGTCACGCTAGGTATAATCACGTCATCGAGGTACGCGATCACTTTCTGTGGTTTCATTTTCTCACACAACTCATTCGTCATGGTCTGGAACACCGCCGGCGCCTTCGCCAGACGCCAGACCAAACGGCATCCGATTATACTCAAAATGTCCATCATTTGTAACGAACGCGGTGAATTGTTTACTAGCTTCTTCAACCGCAATTTGATGATAGCCCATATTAAAATCTAACACCTTAAATAAAATATCTATTACCAGTACAGCAAAAAGTTCGTCCATAATTGGCACAGGGAATGGCTGTTTCACCGTCACTCGCCTCATTTCCACTTTCAAAAAATTTTCAGAAACCGAAAAAAACGTTGACAGAGTCAAATAGCCACAATTTAAAGTTTTAATCTGGCGATACTAAAATAAAATAGCTACGCCTAAGTGGGGTCAATATTTTTTTGCATTTTTTGTTTGTGTAGTTGTAGTTTTTTAGCTTTATAATTTGGAAATATGTCCTTTTGTTTGAAACAGGCAATTTTACACGGGATGCCATTGAATTTTTGGCTAGGAAAAAACCACAAAAAAAATCAACCAAATAAACTGTTGCTGGAAAATAAAATATTGACCTTTCAATTTTTTTTTTTCGGCCTATCAACATCTACGGCACGATATAAGCCTCGCCCAGGTGTTTTGGTGCAAAAATTCCCACGCACAAACAAATGAGGAGGAAATATTTCCGATTTGTAGGAAACTTTGATTTTGACGAATCTTTTTTATAGGAAATATGACGTTTTAGTAGTTTCTTTTGAATACATGTGTAATGTTGTCTGAACCACCCCATTGCATCGAAACACTGAAAAAGTGTTCAGTACTCAACTGTACTATAGTAATTCAAGTATTTATGTTAGACCACTGAAATTTTGGTGAGGGTTTATATGTGATCGATCCCTAACACCTCCCAAAAAACTCGAGTTAACGAAAAAGGGGGCATGGCACCTCTCATACGAATGATATACTTCATAGTCCATGTTTCTGGAAGTATTAAGGTTAGACCACTGAAATTTTGTGAGGAGTTATATAAGACCAATCCCTGCCACCTCCAAAAAAAACTGGGATAACGAAAAAGTGGGCGTGGCTCCTCCTATACAAAGGAGACAGGGATATGGATTAAAATAGATATAAGGATCGGGTTAGAGAAACATGCAGGGAAATAAATTTCAGGCAGGACAACGTCTGCCGGATCATCTAGTATTTGTAAACAAAAAAAACGCGTGTAGCCGGTACACGTGAAAGAGTTAACTTCCTAAGTTCAGAAATAACGAAATATGAATAAGATGTATTCGAGAATGGTTTAGATTCACAATATTGAAATGTTCCCAAATTATTAAAAGTCAAAAGTTTAGTTTAGCTCGCTTTGCGCGCAGAGCTATGAATAATAATTGAATGAATGAATCTTTATTGAGTAAAAACTTAGCCTATTTATAGCAATTCTTAACTCTAACACTGACGTAAATATTCTTATTTACTAGATACATATTTACATCTATGTCTTACAAACTAAACCTAAGCAAGGCACACACTTGCACACACGCACATGAATTCATATGTGCATAGCTCGGTACCTTACTCAATGCATATGTCAGTGCAATCACTCATACTAACATATCTAACGTGGGACTGCGAGTGGTTGCGCTAATTGTAATCTAAATTTAATTTCTTTTTCATAAACCTCATAATTATAAACTGGGCTAATTGTATTTTCTTGCAAAAATTCGTATGTCAAGGGTATTTTCCCAAAAACTAACTCGAATGGGCAATAACCATGAAGCGTAGATGGTGTTGTATTATAACAATATGCAAAATATTTTATATACTCATCCCAATCATCTCTGTTAGTGGAAATATAAGAACGGATATATTCATTCAAAGTTCTGTGGCTACGCTCAACAGTGCCCAAAGTCTGATGGTGATATGGGGTAGAAGTTCTGCGTTCAATTTTCAAAAGGTTACACAACTCTTCAAATACGCTGTTTTTGTATTCGGTTCCCATATCTGTTATGATTGTTTTCATACAACCATAAATCAAAATAAAATTTTCAAAAATTGCTTTGGCAACTGTTTTTGCGTGCTTACTCGCAATTGGAATTGCGATCAGATATTTAGTAAGGTCACATACAATAGTGACCGCATATTCATTTCCATTTACCGATTGTGGCAATGGACCAATTGTATCGATTTGTACAGTACAAACGCTTTCGTGGGCGTTTCAGTTATTATCATTGGTTCTTTCAAATTTTTATTTACTTTGTTTTTACTGCATTCAATGCACTTTTTGATATGAATTCTTATGTCATTTTTCATGTTTTTCCAAAAATATTTCTGTTTTATTTTATTCGTTGTGCGATTGATTCCTGGATGGCCACCATTAACAGGATCATCGTGATATTTTTGTAATATCTTTTTAATTACTTCCTTATCTGTCACGTGCACAACCTCCGGAGTTAATGCAATAGTTAAGTTTTTGAGAACCTTGGTACCAACTTCTTTAAATTTATCTACTCGAGTATAATTATTTTTAAACAATTTGTCTCCTAAGGACAACTGTATTTTATTTATTTTCAAATTGTCGGCCTCTTTCATTAGCCTGGCAAAGAATTGACCTAAATCAATCTTCGCCTCAACAATTGAATTATCATCAATAGATGAATTGCCGGCTTCATTTGAAAGCCTGGCAAAGGATTGACCTCAATCAATCTTCGCCTCAACAATTAAATCATTAATGTCTATTTTGCTACAAATTTTCTTTCTCTTTTTGAACTGCAGTTTCGGCGGGTCGAAAACGAGCTGAGCTAGCTTTTTTACTTCATATATTTTAATGTTCTCTTCGTGACGTTTTTCTTTGATGTTTTTATTATTGGAATTTTTTATTATTGGAATTTTTATTGGTTTCCGATATTGTCGTAACCCTCATTATTTGACATGCCTTTATTGACATTTCCTTTAAATCATTTATATTGATGCGTGAAAGCGCATCCGCGACATAGTTTTCTTTTCCAGCTATGTACTCCACCTCAAAGTCATATTCCTCTAATTCCAGTCGAACTCTAGTTAATTTTGATGAAGGGTTTTTCATCGAGAATAGGTATGTTAAGGGGCGATGGTCTGTTTTAATCAAAAATTTTCTGCCATAAACATATGGTCTAAAATAAGTTATAGCCCAATGGATTGCTGCCAACTCTTTTTAAATTGTGGCTTTATTGCTTTCACCTTTTGTGAATGCTCTTGACGCATAGACAATTGGTAATTGTTTGCCTTCATATTCTTGACTAAGAACTGCGCTGCAGGCAAATCCACTGGCATCTGTTGTTATACAAAATTCTTTATCGAAATCTGGATATTGCAAAATATTTGGGTGTACCAATGCCTCCCTCAAATAGACAAAAGCTTTTTGACATTCCTCTGTCCACTCGAAAGAAACATTCTTTTTACACAATCTCGTTAAAACTCTAGAATGAGCTGCAAAATTGGGAACAAATCTTCGGTAACAGTTACAAAATGCGACAAATCGCTTAACTTCATCAGCACTTTTGGGTATTGGATAATTTAAAACAGTCTCATATTTACTTGGATCAGGTAAAATTCATTGAAAAATATTTAGCTCTACCCAATTGATCTAGGATATCATCAATTCTTGGTAATGGAAATTTATCTGTAGTTAATTTTTTGTTTACTTGTCGGTAATCGACTACTAATCTCCATCTTTTATCATTTTTCCCTGGTAACGGTTTTTCGGTACCAGGAGAATTGGGCTATTATATTCCGACATAGACGGCTCTATTATGTCATCTTCAATTAATTTATTGATTTGCTTGTTAATTTCACCCTTTTGGGCCTGAGGTAATCTATAATTTTTAATGTATACGGGGATAGGTACCATCTTTCATATGCAATTTTTCTTTGTAAAAATTATTAGCAGTAATTGGTTCTGTATCTAAAGAAAATATATCAATGAATACAGAGCATAATTTGTTAAGTGATTTACTAGCGAAAGGTGGGAAATTTTTATTTAATCTTTTTAATTTTTCCCTACTATTTTCTATTGGTTCTAATTTATTTTTTACTAGCAACCCGCTCCGGCTTCGCACGGAAAAATGTAAATTACATGGAATTCAGTACGGCAATAAGGCCATGAATTGAAAATACATTCATACATACATACGTCCGAAATTTAATTATGCGAGAGATTCGTACATATATACTTACATACATACGTATCGAGTTCTTTCACCATACGATCTAATTCAACATGAATGAGGTGGGGTGAGATTCCCGCATAATCGGTTGACAGCGAACAAACACACAAACAGCGTTCTTTCACCATACGATCTCACCCCACCTCATTCATAACGCTGTTTGTGTGTTTATTCGCTGTCAAGTTCTAATGGCTCATTCGTTTAACAGCGAACAAACAACCAAACACCTTTTTTGGAAAAAGTGCTGTTTTTGTTTAAACAATTTTGGTTAAATAAGGTATGAAACAACTTTTTTTTTTGATGCAGAACGAAAGTAAATATTTCAAAGTTTAACTTCAAGTAAGTCTCATTTTAATCGGTGGATTCGTTTAGGATTTATGGCTGTGTAAACAAAAAATGTATGGTTTTTTGCCACATTTTGTCCGATTGCCACGCCCCTTTATATATTTCTTCACGTTATAATGACATAAACCTTCCTCTTCAACCAATCTATTTATTAAAAAAAACCGCATAAAAATCCGTTGCTTAGTTTTCAAGATTTAAGCATTCAAGGAAAAAACAGACAGAAAAAGTGACTTTGTTTTATATTATGTAGAGATTATTGCGTAATCATTTAAATTTTCTGTGTTAATATTAAAATTTTGAATGGTTGCATTTTTATCTGTTGCATTAATGACTCTAATGAAAATTTGTTGTGAATTTACTAAGGTGTTTGCAATAAAAATGCCTCAGCTAATTTTTGATGAGGTATTAATAAATCAGAATTATTATTTTCAATATGGACTTGTCGGATTACTTCCGACCTTGCAGGTATTGTTATGCAATTAACAGATGGTCTGTTTGTCATTTCTATTATAATATTTTCAGGAAAATCATATGGACGTAGTATTAGGATGTCCCCATCTTTACTGTAATCTAAAATACAATTATATCTTTTAATAAAATCAAGTCCCAAAATGCCATCGCAGGGAATTGGAAAATTATCTTCAACTATGTGAAATTTATGTGCTATTAGTAAGTAATCATCCTTTAAATCTGCCTTGACTGTTCCAAGAGTGCTTGTTAAACCTTGACCAATGCCCTTTAAATCAGTTTTTTGTGAATAATTAATTGTGACATTACTATCAATTTGACCCTTTTTTATTATTGAGATATCTGCTCCTGTATCGATCAGGAGGGTTGAAATTGAGTTAATTAGAGTTGTTTTAGAGGATATATAACTATTTAGGTGTAAATTGAAAACATATAATTTTTTGTTTATTGAGGTGGAGTCTGTTGGTTTTCCTGTTGATTAACATTTCGCAATGTTGTTGTATTATTACGGTTCGAACCTCGGGATCCGAATAAAATAGGCCTTTCATTTCGTTTTTTTTTTCAAAATATTTTGAACGTTTTTTGGCATGGTGGCCAAACTGCTGAAGATACTTAAGGGAGGTGAAGGCAAAAAATGTTTGTGGGAATTAGTAAAATGTATAATTCAACAGTTTAAATCGAAAAAATTAAAAATACAAATTTTTGCCGTACCTATATGAAGTAGTGTTTTGCAAAAATGGGAATTTTCATATTTTCGCCGATATCTGGGAAACTAGATCTGCCACAGGAAAATGGAAGTCATATTCGGAATCAGGAGAAAATTTTACTTTAGGAAAGGCCTATTTTATTCGGATCCCGAGGTTCGAACCGTAATAATACAACAACAGTGCGAAATGTTAATCAACAGGAAAACCAACAGACTCCACCTCAATAAACAAAAAATTATATGTTTTCAATTTACACCTAAATAGTTATATATCCTCTAAAACAACTCTAATTAACTTAACTTAAAGGCAGATTTAAAGGATGATTACTTACTAATAGCACATAAATTTCACATAGTTGAAGATAATTTTCCAATTCCCTGCGATGGAATTTTGGGACTTGATTTTATTAAAAGATATAATTGTATTTTAGATTACAGTAAAGATGGGGACATCCTAATACTACGTCCATATGATTTTCCTGAAAATATTATAATATAAATGACAAACAGACCATCTGTTAATTGCATAACAATACCTGCAAGGTCGGAAGTAATCCGACAAGTCCATATTGAAAATAATAATTCTGATTTATTAATACCTCATCAAAAATTAGCTGAGGGCATTTTTATTGCAAACACCTTAGTAAATTCACAACAAATTTTCATTAGAGTCATTAATGCAACAGATAAAAATGCAACCATTCAAAATTTTAATATTAACACAGAAAATTTAAATGATTACGCAATAATCTCTACATAATATAAAACAAAGTCACTTTTTCTGTCTGTTTTTTCCCTTGAATGCTTAAATCTTGAAAACTAAGCAACGGATTTACATGCGGTTTTTTTTAATAAATAGATTGGTTGAAGAGGAAGGTTTATGTCATTATAACGTGAAGAAATATATAAAGGGGGCGTGGCAATCGGACAAAATGTGGCAAAAAACCATACATTTTTTGTTTACACAGCCATAAATCCTAAACGAATCCACCGATTAAAATGAGACTTACTTGAAGTTAAACTTTGAAATATTTACTTTCGTTCTGCATCAAAAAAAAAAGTTCTTTCATACCTTATTTAACCAAAATTGTTTAAACAAAAACAGCACTTTTTCCAAAAAAGGTGTTTGGTTGTTTGTTCGCTGTTAAACGAATGAGCCATTAGAACTTGACAGCGAATAAACACACAAACCGCGTTATGAATGAGGTGGGGTGAGATCGTATGGTGAAAGAACGCTGTTTGTGTGTTTGTTCGCTGTCAACCGATTATGCGGGAATCTCACCCCACCTCATTCATGTTGAATTAGATCGTATGGTGAAAGAACTCGATACGTATGTATGTAAGTATATATGTACGAATCTCTCGCATAATTAAATTTCGGACGTATGTATGTATGAATGTATTTTCAATTCATGGCCTTATTGCCGTACTGAATTCCATGTAATTTACACTTTTCCGTGCGAAGCCGGAGCGGGTTGCTAGTAAAAAATAAATTAGAACCAATAGAAAATAGTAGGGAAAAATTAAAAAGATTAAATAAAAATTTCCCACCCACTTAATAAATTATGCTCTGTATTCATTGATATATTTTCTTTAGATACAGAACCAATTACTGCTAATAATTTTTACAAACAAAAATTGCATATGAAAGATGGTATCCCCGTATACATTAAAAATTATAGATTACCTCAGGCCCAAAAGGGTGAAATTAACTAGCAAATCAATAAATTAATTGAAGATGACATAATAGAGCCGTCTATGTCAGAATATAATAGCCCAATTCTCCTGGTACCGAAAAAAACCGTTACCAGGGAAAAATGATAAAAGATGGAGATTAGTAGACGATTACCGACAAGTAAACAAAAAATTAACTGCAGATAAATTTCCATTACCAAGAATTGATGATATCCTAGATCAATTGGGTAGAGCTAAATATTTTTCAATGGATTTTACCTGAGACAAGTAAATATGAGAATGTTCTAAATTATCCAATACCCAAAAGTGCTGATGAAGTTAAGCGATTTGTTCTTTCGAGTGGACAGAGGAATGTCAAAAAGCTTTTGTCTATTTGAGGGAGGCATTGGTACATCCAAATATTTTGCAATATCCAGATTTCGATAAAGAATTTTGTATAACAACAGATGCCAGTGGATTTGCCTGCGGCGCAGTTCTTAGTCAAGAATATGAAGGCAAACAATTACCAATTGTCTATGCGTCAAGAGCATTCACAAAAGGTGAAAGCAATAAAGCCACAATTGAAAAAGTGTTGGCAGCAATCCATTGGGCTATAACTGATTTTAGACCATATGTTTATGGCAGAAAATTTTTGATTAAAACAGACCATCGCCCCTTAACATACCTATTCTCGATGAAAAACCCTTCATCAAAATTAACTAGAGTTCGACTGGAATTAGAGGAATATGACTTTGAGGTGGAGTACATAGCTGGAAAAGAAAACTATGTCGCGGATGCGCTTTCACGCATCAATATAAATGATTTAAAGGAAATGTCAATAAAGGCATGTCAAATAATGAGGGTTACGACTAGATCGGAAACCAATAATAAAAACATCAAAGAAAAACGTCACGAAGAGAACATTAAAATATATGAAGCGCTTAATAATTATGAAGTAAAAAAGCTAGCTCAGTTCGTTTTCGACCCGCCAAAACTGCAGTTCAAAAAGAGAAAGAAAATTTGTAGCAAAATAGACATTAATGATTTAATTGTTGAGGCGAAGATTGATTGAGGTCAATCCTTTGCCAGGCTTTCAAATGAAGCCGGCAATTCATCTATTGATGATAATTCAATTGTTGAGGCGAAGATTGATTTAGGTCAATTCTTTGCCAGGCTAATGAAAGAGGCCGACAATTTGAAAATAAATAAAATACAGTTGTCCTTAGGAGACAAATTGTTTAAAAATAATTATACTCGAGTAGATAAATTTAAAGAAGTTGGTACCAAGGTTCTCAAAAACTTAACTATTGCATTAACTCCGGAGGTTGTGCACGTGACAGATAAGGAAGTAATTAAAAAGATATTACAAAAATATCACGATGATCCTGTTAATGGTGGCCATCCAGGAATCAATCGCACAACGAATAAAATAAAACAGAAATATTTTTGGAAAAACATGAAAAATGACATAAGAATTCATATCAAAAAGTGCATTGAATGCAGTAAAAACAAAGTAAATAAAAATTTGAAAGAACCAATGATAATAACTGAAACGCCCACGAAAGCGTTTGTACTGTACAAATCGATACAATTGGTCCATTGCCACAATCGGTAAATGGAAATGAATATGCGGTCACTATTGTATGTGACCTTACTAAATATCTGATCGCAATTCCAATTGCGAGTAAGCACGCAAAAACAGTTGCCAAAGCAATTTTTGAAAATTTTATTTTGATTTATGGTTGTATGAAAACAATCATAACAGATATGGGAACCGAATACAAAAACAGCGTATTTGAAGAGTTGTGTAACCTTTTGAAAATTGAACGCAGAACTTCTACCCCATATCACCATCAGACTTTGGGCACTGTTGAGCGTAGCCACAGAACTTTTAATGAATATATCCGTTCTTATATTTCCACTAACAGAGATGATTGGGATGAGTATATAAAATATTTTGCATATTGTTATAATACAACACCATCTACGGTTCATGGTTATTGCCCATTCGAGTTAGTTTTTGGGAAAATACCCTTGACATACGAATTTTTGCAAGAAAATACAATTAGCCCAGTTTATAATTATGAGGTTTATGAAAAAGAAATTAAATTTAGATTACAATTAGTGCAACAAAGTGCTAATAAATTAGTTTACGAAAGTAAAGAAAAACAAAAAATTCATTACGATAAAAATCTTCAATTTAAGGAAATTAAAATAGGAGATTTAGTGTTAGTTAAGAATGAAGCAGGACATAAGTTAGACAATAAATATAGAGGGCCCTACAAAGTAATAAATATAGATAGAAACAATAATTATACTTTAATCCTCTATAATATAGAAAATGTAGATTTAAATAAAAAATTAAAAAACTAAGAAAATTATAATTCATAAAAATAGACTTAAGCTATTTGACTAAGTCAATTCATTTTTACAACAACCGTTAAATTTCATTAATCCATAATCCATAAATTATTCACTTTAAGTTTTACGATTGTAAGAATTAATTGTACACAAAATAGTTCTAAGTCATAAATATCATAAGCAAAAAGCCGACTTTTATCAAAGGAAAATCTAAATACGAAACCAAGAAAAAGTATCATATTAATAAACAAACAACTAGAAACATCTAAAAATATGAGATTATTGTTCAACCACTTGAAATAAATAAACAAACCTAAAAACATTGTACCACAAGAAAAATTTTGTAAACAAACAACAAACAATAAAAATCTTAAGAGTATCAAATGAAACTCATGCTCATAAATTATTTGCGGAAACCACTTTAAAACCACTTTAAAATCGGAAAAATTCTATGGACGAAAAAAAGTTAGCCCTCCTATGTTGTAGGAAATTTAATTACGAAAATTTTAAGCATACCAGTACAACAATCGGACGTGCCGTTGAGACTATAGCCCCGTTAACTTGCAAGCGTCTATCCTACAATTTTTTATAGAGAAAATTTTTATTCAAACTACGTTTTTATTTTTATACCCAGCTGTACTTGTACACAGGGTATTATAACTTTGTTAAGATAACGGTTGGTTGTACAGGTATAAAGGAATCGAGATAGATATAGACTTCCATATATCAATATGATCAGGATCGAAAAAAAATTTGATTGAGCCATGTCCGTACGTCTGTCCGTCCGCCCGTCCGTCTGTCCGTTAACACGATAACTTGAGCAAATAATGAGATATCTTCACCAAATTTGGCATGCGTACTTATTTCGGTTCAGAATAGATTGCTATTGAAAATGGGTAAAATCGGACCATAACCACGCCCCTTTTTCGATATCGAAAATTTCGAAAAACGTATAAAATGGGTTAATTCAATATTAGAAGCAGCTACAATGATAAAATTTGCAATATGTATTGATTTAGATGTTCTAAGGCCGATTTTATAAAAAATTTTGAAAAGGGGCGTGGTACCGCCCACGTATATTTGAAGAAATTTTAAAATTTTGGCTCTTAATAACTTCAGAACAGTTTATGCTAGTATAACGAAATTTCGTAGAGGACATACTATTGTTTTGGTAAATTCAGCTATAGAAAATAAAAGTTATATTGAAAGGAGGTGGAAATATTGAAAAGTCCATATCTAATTAACTGATTTCGCTATAATAATATAATTTGGTACATACATCAACTTTCATATTCTTTACATAATTTTTTCAAAATTTTGGAAAGTGGGCGTGGCACCGCCCACTTATGAGTCAAGCTATTTTTAAATTCGACTGCTAACAACTTCAGAACGGTGTGAGATAGATTTACGAAACTAGGTACCAGGCATGTTATGTTTATGTAGAGTACTACCACAGAAAATAAGAAAAATCGGTGAACGATCACGCCCACTTTATGTGCACAGCTGGGTATGTAATGTTCGGTTTCACCCGAACTTAGACTTCCTTACTTGTTTTTATAACGTTTTATTAGAGACATTTGTTTCCACGTTAAACTGTATTCAATTGAGTAATATGAGTATAAATCAGAAATTCAGCAAAAAACAACAACGAAAACAACATTAAATAAATACATATCTACATCTAAAAAAATGCAAATTGGGCGATTTGACCGTGGTCGTCAATACTGAGGGACGTGGGTACTTTTAACTACCCGTTTATAATTTTCTGGGTTTACTCCCGTATTATTGTCCAGCAATAATCTCCCATCATTTCTTCATTCCAAAAACCTTGGTAACGTTTTTCAAAAATCATGAGGTCTTGGTGAAACCTTTCACCCTGTTCATCACTTTCAGCACCTAGGTTTGCGGGAAAATTATCCAAATGTGAATGCAAAAAATGCATTTTGAGGGACATGTTGCATTTCATTGCTCTGTAGTTTTTCAACAAGTCTTTGACCATCTCTCTATAGTTGGGATCTTTATTGTTGCCAAGAAATCCACTAACGACTTGCTTAAAGCTGTCCCAAGCCGCTGCTTCTACTGATAATAAAAGATTCGCAAAATTTTCGTCTTGCAGCAACTTTCTAATTTGCGGACCAACAAATATACCTTCTTTTAATTTGGCTTGAGTTATTTTAGGAAAAAATTTCGTTAGGTACTGGAAGGATGGCGCGTCCTTATTTAAAGCCTTTACAAAATTTTTCATTAATCCTAATTTGATGTGAAGTGCTGGCAAAATAACTCGATCGGGATTTACTAAAGGCGGCTTTGCGATATTGAAGGCACCTGGTTCGTACTCAGCTCTTGGTGGCCAGTTTTCCTGAATATAATGGGTTTCTCTAGCACGGCTGTCCCAAAGACAGAGAAAACAGCAAAATTTAGTGAAACCTCCTTGAAGTCCGAGAATTATAGCTACAACCTGGGATGTAGATATTTCATATACTATTTATTTTAAATGGTACCACAATTAAATTGTTTATATTGAATGAGCTCAAGTAAATTAGATATACTTAAATAAGTTTCTTTAGTATTCTCAGAATGTGCCACTGGTATTGACGGTAACGAATTTCCTTTATGGAGTAATGCTGCTTTTAAACTATGCTTTGAACTGTCTATAAACAAGCGCCAATCATCAGTTTTATTTTCTAATTTTAGTGCTTCAAATAAACCTTGAACATCATTGCAGTAGCAAATATTTTCACTTTTAGTAAAAAAAGAAGAGAAAGTCTTGTGTCTATTTCGAAATTTAGTAGTACTTGTCGAAGGGCCCAGGCTCTTTTTTCTCGTTTTACCTTTAAGGTCTATCACGCAAAAATAGCACTGGTCGGGGTTAAAGGGTTCAGTCCACATCATTGGAATACCAAACTGCATGTAATGAATGACCTTTACCCGATACCCATTTCATTAAAGTTAATCTACAGCAGGCGCAAATAAAATTAGGTGTCCAAGATTTATCGAGATTTTTTACACAGAAACCGAAATAATGAAAGTATGCATCTTTGACAAATAAAGCAAAAATCATCCGGATTATTTTTACATTTAAAATCTCTTTAGCAACAAGCCATTTCGTAAACACTTCTACCGATATAGTATGTATAAATTTGCACTAAAATTTGCAAAACAAAATTTATAACAAACAGTAATAACAGTTAAATAATTGATGTCTTTTTAAATTTATTAGACCCTAAGGTAGAGTGACCAAATGAAATGTCTCGCCAATTTTATCAAAGTAATACCAAAATTTTAAGATAGACGCTTGCAAGTTAACGGGGCTATAGTCTCAACGGCACGTCCGATTGTTGTACTGGTATGCTTAAAATTTTCGTAATTAAATTACCTACAACATAGGAGGGCTAACTTTTTTTCGTCCATAGAATTTTTCCGATTTTAAAGTGGTTAAATCTGAAATTTTGTAAAAAATTTCGTTTTTTTTTCAAAATTTTTTGAACGTTTTTTGGCATAGTGGCCAAATTACTGAAGATACTTAAGGGAGGTGAAGGCAAAAAATGTTTATGGGAATTAGTATAATGTATAATTCAACAGTTTAAATCGAAAAAATTAAAAATACAAATTTTTGCCGTACCTATATGAAGTAGTGTTTTGCAAAAATGGGAATTTTCATATTTTCGCCGATATCTCGGAAACTAGATCTGCCACAGGAAAATGGAAATTTTATTTTGATTTATGGTTGTATGAAAACAATCATAACAGATATGGGAACCGAATACAAAAACACCGTATTTGAAGAGTTGTGTAACCTTTTGAAAATTGAACGCAGAACTTCTACCCCATATCACCATCAGACTTTGGGCACTGTTGAGCGTAGCCACAGAACTTTTAATGAATATATCCGTTCTTATATTTCCACTAACAGAGATGATTGGGATGAGTATATAAAATATTTTGCATATTGTTATAATACAACACCATCTACGGTTCATGGTTATTGCCCATTCGAGTTAGTTTTTGGGAAAATACCCTTGACATACGAATTTTTGCAAGAAAATACAATTAGCCCAGTTTATAATTATGAGGTTTATGAAAAAGAAATTAAATTTAGATTACAATTAGCGCAACAAAGTGCTAATAAATTAGTTTAAGAAAGTAAAGAAAAACAAAAAATTCATTACGATAAAAATCTTCAATTTAAGGAAATTAAAATAGGAGATTTAGTGTTAGTTAAGAATGAAGCAGGACATAAGTTAGACAATAAATATAGAGGGTCCTACAAAGTAATAAATATAGATAGAAACAATAATTATACTTTAATCCTCTATAATATAGAAAATGTAGATTTAAATAAAAAATTAAAAAACTAAGAAAATTATAATTCATAAAAATAGACTTAAGCTATTTGACTAAGTAAATTCATTTTTACAACAACCGTTAAATTTCATTAATCCATAATCCATAAATTATTCACTTTAAGTTTTACGATTGTAAGAATTAATTGTACACAAAATAGTTCTAAGTCATAAATATCATAAGCAAAAAGCCGACTTTTATCAAAGGAAAATCTAAATACGAAACCAAGAAAAAGTATCATATTAATAAACAAACAACTAGAAACATCTAAAAATATGAGATTATTGTTCAACCACTTGAAATAAATAAACAAACCTAAAAACATTGTACCACAAGAAAAATTTTGTAAACAAACAACAAACAATAAAAATCTTAAGAGTATCAAATGAAACTCATGCTCATAAATTATTTGCGGAAACCACTTTAAAACCACTTTAAAATCGGAAAAATTCTATGGACGAAAAAAAGTTAGCCCTCCTATGTTGTAGGAAATTTAATTACGAAAATTTTAAGCATACCAGTACAACAATCGGACGTGCCGTTGAGACTATAGCCCCGTTAACTTGCAAGCGTCTATCCTACAATTTTTTATAGAGAAAATTTTTATTCAAACTACGTTTTTATTTTTATACCCAGCTGTACTTGTACACAGGGTATTATAACTTTGTTAAGATAACGGTTGGTTGTACAGGTATAAAGGAATCGAGATAGATATAGACTTCCATATATCAATATGATCAGGATCGAAAAAAAATTTGATTGAGCCATGTCCGTACGTCTGGTCGTCCGCCCGTCCGTCTGTCCGTTAACACGATAACTTGAGCAAATAATGAGATATCTTCACCAAATTTGGCATGCGTACTTATTTCGGTTCAGAATAGATTGCTATTGAAAATGGGTAAAATCGGACCATAACCACGCCCCTTTTTCGATATCGAAAATTTCGAAAAACGTATAAAATGGGTTAATTCAATATTAGAAGCAGCTACAATGATAAAATTTGCAATATGTATTGATTTAGATGTTCTAAGGCCGATTTTATAAAAAATGTTGAAAAGGGGCGTGGTACCGCCCACGTATATTTGAAGAAATTTTAAAATTTTGACTCTTAATAACTTCAGAACAGTTTATGCTAGTATAACGAAATTTCGTAGAGGGCATACTATTGTTTTGGTAAATTCAGCTATAGAAAATAAAAGTTATATTGAAAGGAGGTGGAAATATTGAAAAGTCCATATCTAATTAACTGATTTCGCTATAATAATATAATTTGGTACATACATCAACTTTCATATTCTTTACATAATTTTTTCAAAATTTTGGAAAGTGGGCGTGGCACCGCCCACTTATGAGTCAAGCTATTTTTAAATTCGACTGCTAACAACTTCAGAACGGTGTGAGATAGATTTACGAAACTAGGTACCAGGCATGTTATGTTTATGTAGAGTACTACCACAGAAAATAAGAAAAATCGGTGAACGATCACGCCCACTTTATGTGCACAGCTGGGTATGTAATGTTCGGTTTCACCCGAACTTAGACTTCCTTACTTGTTTTTATAACGTTTTATTAGAGACATTTGTTTCCACGTTAAACTGTATTCAATTGAGTAATATGAGTATAAATCAGAAATTCAGCAAAAAACAACAACGAAAACAACATTAAATAAATACATATCTACATCTAAAAAAATGCAAATTGGGCGATTTGACCGTGGTCGTCAATACTGAGGGACGTGGGTACTTTTAACTACCCGTTTATAATTTTCTGGGTTTACTCCCGTATTATTGTCCAGCAATAATCTCCCTTCATTTCTTCATTCCAAAAACCTTGGTAACGTTTTTCAAAAATCATGAGGTCTTGGTGAAACCTTTCACCCTGTTCATCACTTTCAGCACCTAGGTTTGCGGGAAAATTATCCAAATGTGAATGCAAAAAATGCATTTTGAGGGACATGTTGCATTTCATTGCTCTGTAGTTTTTCAACAAGTCTTTGACCATCTCTCTATAGTTGGGATCTTTATTGTTGCCAAGAAATCCACTAACGACTTGCTTAAAGCTGTCCCAAGCCGCTGCTTCTACTGATAATAAAAGATTCGCAAAATTTTCGTCTTGCAGCAACTTTCTAATTTGCGGACCAACAAATATACCTTCTTTTAATTTGGCTTGAGTTATTTTAGGAAAAAATTTCGTTAGGTACTGGAAGGATGGCGCGTCCTTATTTAAAGCCTTTACAAAATTTTTCATTAATCCTAATTTGATGTGAAGTGCTGGCAAAATAACTCGATCGGGATTTACTAAAGGCGGCTTTGCGATATTGAAGGCACCTGGTTCGTACTCAGCTCTTGGTGGCCAGTTTTCCTGAATATAATGGGTTTCTCTAGCACGGCTGTCCCAAAGACAGAGAAAACAGCAAAATTTAGTGAAACCTCCTTGAAGTCCGAGAATTATAGCTACAACCTGGGATGTAGATATTTCATATACTATTTATTTTAAATGGTACCACAATTAAATTGTTTATATTGAATGAGCTCAAGTAAATTAGATATACTTAAATAAGTTTCTTTAGTATTCTCAGAATGTGCCACTGGTATTGACGGTAACGAATTTCCTTTATGGAGTAATGCTGCTTTTACACTATGCTTTGAACTGTCTATAAACAAGCGCCAATCATCAGTTTTATTTTCTAATTTTAGTGCTTCAAATAAACCTTGAACATCATTGCAGTAGCAAATATTTTCACTTTTAGTAAAAAAAGAAGAGAAAGTCTTGTGTCTATTTCGAAATTTAGTAGTACTTGTCGAAGGGCCCAGGCTCTTTTTTCTCGTTTTACCTTTAAGGTCTATCACGCAAAAATAGCACTGGTCGGGGTTAAAGGGTTCAGTCCACATCATTGGAATACCAAACTGCATGTAATGAATGACCTTTACCCGATACCCATTTCATTAAAGTTAATCTACAGCAGGCGCAAATAAAATTAGGTGTCCAAGATTTATCGAGATTTTTTACACAGAAACCGAAATAATGAAAGTATGCATCTTTGACAAATAAAGCAAAAATCATCCGGATTATTTTTACATTTAAAATCTCTTTAGCAACAAGCCATTTCGTAAACACTTCTACCGATATAGTATGTATAAATTTGCACTAAAATTTGCAAAACAAAATTTATAACAAACAGTAATAACAGTTAAATAATTGATGTCTTTTTAAATTTATTAGACCCTAAGGTAGAGTGACCAAATGAAATGTCTCGCCAATTTTATCAAAGTAATACCAAAATTTTAAGATAGACGCTTGCAAGTTAACGGGGCTATAGTCTCAACGGCACGTCCGATTGTTGTACTGGTATGCTTAAAATTTTCGTAATTAAATTACCTACAACATAGGAGGGCTAACTTTTTTTCGTCCATAGAATTTTTCCGATTTTAAAGTGGTTAAATCTGAAATTTTGTAAAAAATTTCGTTTTTTTTTCAAAATTTTTTGAACGTTTTTTGGCATAGTGGCCAAATTACTGAAGATACTTAAGGGAGGTGAAGGCAAAAAATGTTTATGGGAATTAGTATCATGTATAATTCAAACAGTTTAAATCGAAAAAATTAAAAATACAAATTTTTGCCGTACCTATATGAAGTAGTGTTTTGCAAAAATGGGAATTTTCATATTTTCGCCGATATCTCGGAAACTAGATCTGCCACAGGAAAATGGAAGTCATATTCGGAATCAGGAGAAAATTTTACTTTAGGAAAGGTCTATTTTATTCTTGGAGTCTAAAGTTGATCAAAATTTGTCGAGTAGTGTAATTTGAACCGTATTGGCATTCGGGTCAGAAACTTTAGATTCTTTACCTCCCATTTTTATTTATTATTTCTTGTGTTAGCTTTGATTTATAGCATTAATAAAATTTTATTTCCATTTAAAATCGGTAAGTGGAAATTACTCAATTGTTATTGGCTGCGGACCCTGTCTTACAGCTGTAGAGGTTTTAGGAACCTCTTCAGTGACACAAGCAGAACTTTCATTCACTTGCGCAGCTTCTAGTGCCAACTGCACGCATCTATCGAAAGCAGCATGAAATTCTGCTTGCATCGAAAAACTTTTAATTTGCAAATAAACCGCTTTTTTCAAAGACCAAATTCACATTCACAACTTCACAATTTTCTTAAAACTACCCTAAGCAGAAAAATAATCTGCTACTTGGCCGGCGCCGGTATGATGCCGCAGATTTCTAAAATTATTTAAAATACTTATTCTTGTACATCATCAGTTGAAGTTGCCGTCTGCTGTTTATGTCTTGAACGGATCCTTTCGTTACTAAATTTCATCGCTTAATAGATTCCTGCATTATGCTTTTAATTGAACAGGCACTTCATCGTTTTTGTTATTTCCAATTTATTTTTGTTGCCCCATATGCGGATCATCGATATGTTGTTGATTATAGTCCTTTTACCCAGACTTATGTGTGCTATTATTTGATGCACTTCTGCACTGTTGGAATCTCAACAGTCTGCTTTCTTTTAAATAGCAGACTACTGAATAGTTTCCAACAGGATCAGGCCAGTCTGCTTCGTTTTTAGCAGCAGTCTGGCAGGATCTTCCGATTTGTTCCCAAATTATTAAAAGTCAAAAGTTTGGTTTAGCTCGCTTTGCGCGCAGAGCTATGAATAATAATTGAATGAATGAATCTTTATTGAGTAAAAACTTAGCCTATTTATAGCAATTCTTAACTCTAACACTGACGTAAATATTCTTATTTACTAGATACATATTTCCATCTATGTCTTACAAACTAAACCTAAGCAAGGCACACACTTGCACACATGCACATGCATTCATATGTGCATAGCTCGGTACCTTACTCAATGCATATGTCAGTGAAATCACTCATACTAACATATCTAACGTGGGACTGCGAGTAATGCAGTCACACACATATGTACGTACACTAAGCATGGAGACGCTGGCAGTACTGCCGCACATATCTACATATATAGAGCCAGCGTATACAATTGATACAACTCCATGATTTGTGCTGCAAATATACTTAGCGTGTGAAAGTGTTTACGTTGCAGAATGTTTATAAATTCCACAGCTAGCCGTTTAGAAGTCAGCGTGTGACTTTGTTGTTGTTAGTGAGTTGCTCTGACATACTACAATATCTTACTTCCGGGAAGTGGACCAGGTAAACGATCCATTCGAAAATATCTTATATATGGTGCGTTTTCCTTAAAACTTGGTACATGGGTAGAATTGGGCCTAAATTAACAGGGGCCAATACGAATGGTATATTGAGGAAGTTATAATACCCTTTGAACCGCCCCAAGTTGCAACCACCATCTAATAGTCTTAAAATGAATCACACTACTAATAATGAAAAATTTAATACAAAGCGGCAAAGCGGTTCCCGAGATATAAGGAAAAATAAATAAAATACGGTTTGGGGGCAACCCTAGCTGGCAACCCTGCTAGAAATTGTCATATTTGAAATGCGACCGAAAATACCTTTCTTTTGATACCCATATTGGCATATATAGCTCACTATTTAAAAAAATTTAGATATATAGGTGGCAACCTTGTGAACAGGCTCAAATGGAAACACCCACGCATATAATCTTAGAATGAATCATACTATCTATAATGCGAAACTTTATCCAAATCGGTCGAGCGGTTCCTGAGATATAGAGAAAAGTAAATAAAATGCGGTTAAGTGGCAACCCTTCCTAAGATTTACATATTTGGAATATGGTTGAAAATGCATTTCATTTGATACCCATATTGGCATATTCTGCTCAGTATTTAATTTTTTGGAGAGGTGGCAACCCTGTGAACCGCCCAAAGTGGCCACTCCCACGGGTATAATCTTAGAATGAATCATACTATCTATAATGTCAAACTTTATCCAAATCGGTCGAGCGGTTCCCGAGATATAGAGAAAAATGCGGTTAGGTGGCAACCCTGCTTGAGATTTCACTATTTGGAATACGTGCAGTTTCAACAGGGTTTGTCGAGAGGGACAGAGGGGTTAGAAGAGTAGGTTCAGATGAACAATTGAAGAGATGTAGAGTATCATGGGGGGTCCTACCACATGCAGGGCATGTATTTAAGATTGTATCATTAAGTCTGGATAAGTAAGAGTTTAACCTTACACTATATCCAGACCTAAGCTGTGCCAAGGTCACTCTTGTCTCCCTTGGTAAGGTGCGTTCTACTTCAGCAATATCCGGTGGAGGACTGTTCAGAACGGGATTCACAGGTAGAGATCCGACAAAAGTGTCTACCGACTCGGTGTGGGTGTCGGTTAGAGCCCGCTTATGATTCTGCAGATCAAACGGCAAGGTAATATGATGCCGGATCTCATCATAATGCTTACGGAGATGTTTCCTTATGTCTCTCGGGGCGGATCTATGTCCAAAAGATGACGGTTTGGATGTGCTGGCTTGTGGCAGTTCAGAAGGAATTGCCTGCTCAGCATTTCCGCATGCTCTTTTACATTGAGCAGTTTTGTCTCCTGATGGAGGTGAGACTCGGAAGACATGAGGAGACATCCCGTAGCAGTTCTGATGGCAGTATTTTGGCAGACTTGAAACTTCGTCCAGTTGGTGTTATGTACATTAGGCGACCATATGGGCGCAGCATAGTCAAAGACTGGTCGGCCAAAGTCAGCAACGTTTCTTTGTCTTTTCCCCAAGTACTGCCGGCAAGTGACTTGAGGATCTTGTTGCGACCACGTACCTTTGAGACCATTGCAGACACATGACCAGCAAATGAGAAAGTATTATCCAGTGTCATCCCTAATAACTTTGGGTGGCTGACAGTTGGTAGCTTAGTGCCATCAACGAAAATGTCTAATTCATTTCTCACCTGGTGCGTCCATGTCGTAAAAAGCGTCGCCGTTGATTTTGTCGGAGATATTGTCAGATCTCGCTCAGTGAAAAACCTGGAAAGGTCGCAGAGGTAACCATTGATTCTCGTACAGAGTTCATCAGTATAGGGGCCCTTCCCCGTCGCCATTATTGTAGAGTCGTCGGCATATGAAACGCCGGAGACGCCCTCTGGTGGTGGGGGCATCTTGGATAGATAGAAATTAAACAGTGTCGGGGATAGGAAACCACCCTGTGGCACCCCCTGTCTAATACGTCTAGGTTTTGATTTTGCGTTTCTAAAGTTAACCGACGCCTGCCGTCCACTCAAATAATTAGCGGTCCATCTCTTTAAACCATCAGGTATCTGTGTCTCAAACAGATCTTTTATGAGAGTGGCATGGTTGACTGTGTCAAAAGCTTTCGACAGGTCAAGTGCCACTAACACAGTCCTGTGATTTGGTTGGTTTTGATTTAGGCCGCTATTTATTTGAGTTGTAATGGCATTGAGTGCGGTGGTGGTGCTGTGCAGCTTACGGAAGCCATGTTGATGACTAGCCAGGTGCAGATTTGCAGTATAATACGGGAGAAAAATGGACTCTAGCGTCTTCACTACCGGTGACAAAAGTGATATAGGACGATATGAATCGCCTATGTTTGCCGGTTTTCTAGGTTTTAGTAATGGAACCACTCTCGCCTTTTTCCATATTTCAGGAATGACGAAAGTGTTCAGTGAAAGACTGAATAGAGCCGCTAAGTATTTGTGTCCCTCCTGGCCTAGATGTTTCAGCATCTTCATGGAAATGCCGTCGGGGCCGATGGATTTTGAGGCCTTAGCCTGTCTGATGGCTTCCTTGACCTCTGAGGCAGTGATGACAATGGGCGTATTTTGGTTTTTATATTTACGCGCCTGTCGCATGGTTCTACGTTTAGCTCTATCGGGCGGGGAATGTAGTACAAATTGTCTACAGAAGGAGTTCGCACATCCCCTAGGGTCCTTCTTCACCCTATCACCGAAAGTAATATCTACTTTATCCTTGTGTTGCGTTGGATTAGATAGAGCTTTGACCGTAGTCCATAATTTGCCAACACCATCAGAGAGGTTGCATTGCTCTAGGTGTTGTTTCCATTTGGCCAGTTTATGTTTATCGACCAACCTACGAATTTCCGCGTTGAGATCCTTTATACGGGGGTCTGCGGGATTGAGACTTCGCACTTCATCTCTTTCTCTAGCCATGGCCGCTGCCTCCGCGGGGAAATTTGGTCTTATTTGAGATATTCGACCCGCAGGAATGAAGCGTTTAGAGGCCGAGTCAATGATGTTGCGGAAGTCTCGTTCGCCATTGCGTACGTCCGTAGGAATGGATAGAGCAGCCAAGGATTCGTCCGTATATGTCTGAAAACTGTCCCAGTCCGCCTTGGTAAAGTTAATATATGTACCATGCTCAGGTGTAATAAAGTCCGACGGTCGTTCGATGGTAATGACTATTGGGAGATGGTCAGACACCAACGTGAGTATGGGTCGCCAATTGGTGTTGTTCAATAGTCCTGCACTTACGATAGAAATATCTGGCGAACTATAGCAGTTACCCGATACTCTCGTTGGGGCGTCTCCGTTAAATGTACAGAAAGCCGTATCATCTATTTGTTCTGCAAGTACATGCCTCCTATTGTCTGCTGGCAAGTTTGAGTGCCACATGTCGTGGTGCGCATTGAAGTCGCCCAGGATCACGCGGTTATCTCCTCGTAATAGCAAGCTAATGTCGGGGTGATAGCCGGTGGGGCAACTTGAGACAGGGGGTATGTAGATATTAATGATTTACAGATCGACATCTCCTGTACGGATAGTAATACCTTGGCTTTCTAAGATATCATCCGTTCCTTTGATGTCGGTATCAAATAGATGATACTGTACAGAGTTGTGCGTTATGAACGCTAGACCACCTCCCAGACCTCCTGTTACTCTATGACGGTCTTTCCGGTGGATGTTATATCCGCCATAGGTAATGAGGTCCGACCTAGGACTGAGCTTGGTTTCTTGGACTGCGGCAAGTTTTATGTCATATTGCGTCATAAAATTAGTTATCTCTTCGATCTTACCAGTTAATCCGTTACAGTTGTGCTGTAAGATTTGGAAGTGCGCCGGTGGAGTCGATGTCGAGTTAACCATAGGCGTGAGAGACGGATGTGTTCGCCCAGGTGTTGGTAGGCTAAGACCAAGGCTGTGCCTCAGACTAGTTAGCTGTGGACCCGGTGTAACCGGGTTGGCTGGCGTCGTAGGTTGAGGTGTGTTACAGCATGGTGCGATGAACGCATCCGTCCAGAGGTTCCTGTTAGCGAGCCCAGAGCATAGATGTACGTGGCATTGGCCTAAGCAGTTATTGCATTTGACCGATGACGCGAGCGTGTATAATCTTTGCCGACAAACAGTACACGTAGAGACAGGTGCGAGAAGATGTTGATCCTGACTCACGTGAGAATTTAAATGGGAGGGGGGGTATGACATAGAAACAGAGAGAGACTGGTGCTCGGAGTTGCTCATGTCTAAACTGCTCCTGTGGGAGCGAGAGTGTTGAGCTGCTGCGCGTGATGTTGACGCCATAAGACACGAGCAACAGTCTGGAGTTTGTGTGCCGGGTATAGCAGAAGTGCTGCTAGTCGTTAAGACATTATTATTATCTATTATATTAATAGGCTAACAAATTTTACATATAAATCATTGCCAAGCTTAAACCCATACTAAATATGCATAAATATTTATGAAATGCATATGGATTTGTTGGCATACCTCTAAGGCAGTGCACAATTATCTAATATATAACCAATACTGCTTCATTTATCTGTAATAAGCGAATGAAAATTTTTCATGCAACTTAAATTGGTTATCTGACAATCAATTTGTAAATAAAGCGATAGCCCAGTGGGAAGCGTTAGGGGGTAGTGGTCGAGCGGTTGATGGTTCGAGTACAGTTAGTTACACAGCTATAGGCCAAAATTTTTTTCTTTTTTGTCATTGAAAATTGTTTATATTTTTTATATATTTTTATATTTCTAATCTTGACTTTTTAATATTTTTATAAACAATATTTTTATGTTTGTGATCTCTATTTTCGAGAAGAAAAAAATTTGGTGCGAATATTTTTAGTTTACGGAAAGCCATGTGAAATAATAATTTTATATCATAAATATACATACATACCACCCATTATAGAAATGCTATAACCGCTTATACAATTTCTTTTTGTTTTTTTTTTTTGGTAAATATTTCAAAAAATTACCTAATATAAGTCTGACTGCTCTAATTTTTGAAGATGAAAGCTGCAATTTTCGAATTTTTTTTCAAATTCTATCGATTGAGATAGAGTTGCTGATAAATTCCTTAATTAATGTATAAAAATCGACAAAATATTTTATGGATACTACGTTATTTTGAACTAAACCAAGTGATAAGCGGAAATCTTAAATTTTACTGAAGACAACAAATAATTTCTTTTCAAATGTATATATGTATTAACTTTTAAAAGGGCAAATTTGCAACCCGAGCCCCAAACAAGTCTAGACCAAATTGAATAGAATTTTTTTAAAAATCAATATACATTTTTTTTTCTTTAAATCAAAAGAAAAATCCATATAAAGTGTCTTTTAAATATTGCTAAGTTATGGTTAAAGAAAAAAGCTAGAAAACCCTCACACTTTTTTTGACCTAACCAGAATTTGTAATTTACCCCCACTAAAAAGTTTTAAAACCACGCCATGTATAATACATTTTTTTAAAATACAACATACTTCTCTAAATTGAATGGGTAACTATTTTCGTTCTCTCGCTCATTAATACTCTTTAATATTACACGAACTCATATTTCCAAATTTCCACCCCTTCAAAATAAACGTCAAGCCAATTTCATACTCATATCTATTTATATACACATATCCATACTTGCGTAAACACTCCAATTCTCTCATTGAGTTCAAACAGTAGATTCGGTGTTGAACTCATATGTATATTGAAATGTTACACTCCAAATAGATGGCGTCGGCGCGAATAGCCAATTTGTTTCCGCATGAGAGTTGCCCCAATATGTGTTGTTATGTACCAAAGTATTAAAAAAAAGTGACAATTTGTTTTTCTCATATCTCGCACGCTTTATTATAAACGAAAATAGTTTAAAAATAAAATTTTTTGAAATTCATCAAAAAAAAATGAGATTGAAATAGATACACCCATTGCCGTCAATTCTATATAATATGAAAATTTGCCTTTTTAAAAAAATAAAAATCAAACATCTTTTTCGTAGAATTCTATAATAAAAATGAGATAACTATCATCGCCTTATATTCCAAAGTTTTAATAAACAAATGAAAAACTAAAAATTTTATATTGTTGTGCCATAAAATCATGAAAAAATTAAATTTTCAATTACATATACTTATAATAAAATGTAATTTAACTATAAAATTTTTTGGGAAAACGTTATCAAAATTATATTTTTCCATAAAGCTCTAATATGTATGTATATCTATTATATTAATAGGCTAACAAATTTTACATATAAATAATTGCCAAGCTTAAACCCATACTAAATATGCATAAATATTTATGAAATGCAAATGGATTTGTTGGCATACCTCTAAAGCAGTGCACAATTATCTAATATATAACCAATACTGCTTCATTTCTCTGTAATAAGCGAATGAAAATTTCTCATGCAACTTGAATTGGTTATCTGACAATCAATTTGTAAATAAAGCGATAGCCCAGTGGGAAGCGTCAGGGGGTAGTGGTCGAGCGGTTGATGGTTCAAGTACAGTTACAGCTATCGGCCAAAATTTTTTCTTTTTTGTCATTGAAAATTTTTTATATTTTTTATATATTTTTATATTTCTAATCTTGACTTCTTAAAATTTTTATAAACAATATTTTTATGTTATGATTTCTATTTTCGAGAAAAAAAAATTTGGTGCGAATATTTTTAGTTTACGGAAAGCCATGTGAAATAATAATTTTAGATCATAAATATACATACATACCACCCATTATAGAAATGCTATACAATTTCTTTTTTTTTTTTTGGTAAATATTTCAAAAAATTACCATTAATATAAGTCTGACTGCTCTAATTTTTGAAGATGTAAGCTGCAATTTGCGAATTTTTTTCAAACATAGTGGTCTGTTTATTCAATTTCTGTAGATTATTTCGATAAATTTCACGATTTCTATCGATTGAGATAGAGTTGCTGATAAATTCCTTATTTAAAGTATAAATATCGAAAACATATTTTATGGATACTTAAATTTTTAACTAAACCAAGTGATAAGCGGAAATCTTAAATTTTACTGAAGACAACAAATAATTTCTTTTCATATGTACCTATATATGTATTAACTTTTAAAAGGGCAGATTTGCAACCCGAGCCCCAAACAAGTCTAGACCAAATAGAATAGAATTTTTTTAAAAATCAATATACATTTTTTTTCTTTAAATCAAAGGAAAAATCCATATAAAGTGTCTTAAATATTGCTAAGTTATGGTTAAAGAAAAAAGCTAGAAAACCCTCAAACTTTTTTTGACCTAACCAGAATTTGTAATTTACCCCCACTAAAAAGTTTTAAAACCACGCCATGTATAATACATTTTTTTTAAATACAACCCATACTTCTCCAAAATGAATGTGTAACTATTTTCGTTCTCTCGCTCATTAATATTCTTTAATATTACACGAACTCATATTTCCAAATTTCCACCCCTTCAAAATAAACGTCAAACCAATTTCATACTCATATCTATTTGCATACACATATCCATACTTGCGTAAACACTCCAATTCTCTCATTGAGTTCAAACAGTAGATTCGGCGTTGAACTCATATATACATATTGAAATGTTACACTCCAAATAGATGGCGTCGACGCGAATAGCCAATTTGTTTCCGCATGAGAGTTGCCCCAATATGTGTTGTTATGTACCAAAGTATTAAAAAAAGTGACAATTTGTTTTTCTCATATCTCGCACGCTTTAGTAAGTTTAGTTTAAAAATAAAATTTTTAGGAAAGAAGCAATCAATGCTTTAACTTTCTGTATTGAAATTCATCAAGGAAAAAAAAAACAAAATTAGATTGAAATAGATACACCCATTGCCGTCAATTTTATATAATATGAAATTTTGCTTTTTTAAAAAAATAAAAATCAAACATCTTTTTCGTAGAATTCTATAATAAAATGAGATAACTATGGTCGCCATATATTCCAAAGTATTAATAAACAAATGAAACACTAAAAATGTTATATTGTTGTGCCATAAAATCCTGAAAATCTTAAATTACATATATTTATAATAAAATGTAATTTAACTATACAATTTTTTGGGAAAACGTAATCAAAATTATATTTTTCCATAAAACTCTAATATGTATGTATATATCTAAATAGAGATTCAAAAGCCCAATAAAGCTTCACTTAATTGTAGAATTCCATATTAAAAAGATTTATTCAAGGAAAAATTCCGATGTAATAGATTTGTTTAAAATGAAATTCTACAAAGTTTTATGTTTTCATGACACCATTATTAAAATGTGAAATAGGGCAACCATGGTCAAACTTTTAATTTGAAAAAAATATGTCGCAATCAAAGTTGGCTTGTGTACCACCATACAAAAAAAATGTTTCAAAAAAATAAAATAATAATTCAATATGGCTCCTGTTGTTGGAGTACCAAGCTTATTTTGAGAAATTTGTATATGTGTGTAAAATACCAGCAATGGAAATATTTTGATTCTCTCGCTCTTTGAGAGTTAGAGTAATAGCGTCAAACTCATATTTCGAAGTTGGCTGAACTTCAAAGGAAACCACTCTTTATCTTCATTCTCTCCCTCATTAAACACGTCCTATTATGAGAGAGAAATTATTTTCATTCCCTCGCTCATTGAGTACTTTGGTCCATTATTTATATTAATAGTCTAACTTTGTTGTTGGTATATTGTTAATTCTTAAACTGCTTTGTGCATAAGGTAATGGCGCGGCGGTGAGCGTATAGAATATGGTGTGCACAGTTGCAAGACCCGGTTGCGGAATATTCCTTTTTTTTCTTAAATTATGTTTTTTTTTATATTAAAAAACCTTTAATCTTAACTATTACAATTTACTTAATTTTCAACCTAATATTTTTTTGTTCTTCACCTGCTCAAAACGATCGCATAAATTAGTGGCTATTTGTTAAGCACAATGTCATCATCCGATTATTCAAGTGCAACATAAAATCTCGAAAACCGAATATTTGCATGGCATTTGCCATAAATAATTTTGGAAAGGGCTGCTGTAATTTAATATTTTTATTATATAATAACAGCCGCTATTTTTTAAATTCTTTGATGGCCTCATTTTGCCTATAGATGAGTTTTTAATGTATACATTTAAGTTGGTCGAGGTTCGGCCACGGGTCCTAAAGGCAGCTATTGACAAAAAGTTGATCAGATGTTTGAATAAGTTCAACTATTTTAAATTGGTCGAATTTCGACCACGGGATATACTAGTTACTATTAGTATTGCTACTAGAAAGTGGCGGTAGGGGTGCGCTTGAACGGCGCTTACCGCGGGACGCCCGAGGGCGCAAACAACAAGGGGCCACGAAAGTACTAAAGAAAGTACGTGGTCTGTGGATGTTAAGGTTAAGCCCTGAACATCCAGATTTATGGAGCCATCTCTTACACGAGAAGCATTGCACAGAATGCGACCGTTTAATATATATCTTTTTGCAACAGACACTGCATATCCATTCTTTTGGTCCGGGGTTCGGCTCAACGCCAGCCCGTAACAATAGAATATCTTGCAGCCCTGCTGCAAGGAGAGAGGATGATAGTTTCGGAATGGGACAAAACATACTAAACAGGGTTACATTGAAAGTGACAGTCCTTGGCCGAGGTAAAACCCCGGGTGGTTCCACTGCGCAGAGATCCATGGCGATGTCCTGGGTTTTCTGCTCTGAGAAGTGACTGTACATAGGGAACCTATAGGTGGTAACCCTGTGAACCAACCCAAGTGGCAACACCCACGCATATAATCATAGAATGAATCATACTATCTATAATGCCAAATTTTATCCACATCGGTCAAGCAGTTCCCGAGATATCAATAAAAATAAATAAAATGCGGTTAGGTTGCAGCCCTGCTTGAGATTTAAATATTTGGAATACGATCGATAACACCTTTCATTTGATACCCATATTGGCATATCTTGCTCAATATTTAAAAAGAAATCGAAATAGGTGGCAACCCTGTGAACCGCCCCAAGTGGCAACACCCACACATATAATCTTAGAATGAATCATACTATCTATAATGCCAAACTTTATCCACATCGGTCAAGCGGTTCCCGAGATATCAATAAAAATAAATAAAATGAGGTTAGGTGGCAACCCTGCTTGAGATTTACATATTTGTAATACGGTCGAAAATACCTTTCATTTGATACCCACATTGGCATATCTTGCTCAATATTAAAAACAAAAAAATTTGATAGGTGGCAACCCTGTGAACCGCCCCAAGTGGCAACACCCACGCACATAATCTTAGAATGAATCATACTATCTATAATGTCAAATGTTATCCAAATCGAGCGGTTCCCGAGATATAGAGAAAATTATATAAAATGGGTTAAGTGGCCACCCTAGGTGGCAACCCTTCTTGAGATTTACGTATTTGGAATATGGTCGAAAATACCTTTCATTGGATACTAATATTGGCATATCTTGCTCAATATTAAAAAAAAGGACGTGTGGCACTCGGGGACTGTCGCGGTAAAGCTATTGCATATTATCAACTTATGCCAGGCCCGTACGCAGCGGTGAGGGTTTTGAAAGAAAGAAAACAAATTTTTTACGTTTATATGACATGATATGACATCATATGATATGACATCATATGATCTGACATCATATGATATGACATCATATGATCTGACATCATATGATATGACATAACATATTATGACATCATATGATATAACATCATATGATATGACATCATATGATCTGACATCATATGATCTGACATCATAGGATCTGACATCATATGATATGACATCACATGATATGAAATCATATGATATAACATCACGTGATATGACATCATATGATCTGACATCATATGATATGACATCATATGACATAACATCATGTCGACGTGCCATACGAAAACTAACACTTTTAAAATTTTTTACGAAAACTAACACTTTTCAATTTCTGTAAGAAGACTAACACTTTTATTTTGTGTCTGACGAAAAATAACACGTTTAATTTGTGTCTGACGAAAAATAACACTTTTAATTTGTGTCTGACGAAAACTAACACTTTTGGCTAGTACATTTTCTTCAGAGAAAACCTGAAAGTGTTACTTTTCGTCAGACACAAAATAAAAGTGTTAGTTTTCGTCATACACAAATTGAAAGTGTTAGTTTTCGTCAGACACAAAATAAAAGTGTTAGTTTTCTTCAGACACAAAATTTTTGGTGTTAGTTTTCGTATGGCACGGCGATATGATATGACATCACATGATATGAAAACATATGATATGATATCATATGACATGACATCATATGATATGACATCACATGATATGACATCATAGGATATGACATCATTTGATATGACATCACATGATATGACATATTATGATATGACATCACATGGTAAGACATCATATGATATGACATCATATTACATAATATCATAAGATATGACATTACATGATATGGCATCATAAGATATGACATTACATGAAATGGCATCATATCATATGACATCATATGATATGACATCATAGGATATGACATCATATGATATGACATCACATGATATGAGATCACATGATATGACATCATATGATATGACAACATATGGTACTACATTGACATCATACGAAATGACATCATATGATATGGCATCACATGATATGACATCATATGATATGACATCATATGATATGACATCATATGATATGACATCATATGATATGACATCATATGATATGACGTCACATGATATAACATCATATGATATGACATCATATGATATGACATCATATGATATGACATACTTCTCACATCTTACATCTTACATCTTACACCCCCTACCCATACCTCTCACATCTTACATTTTACACCCCCACCCATACCTCTTACATCTTACATCTTACAAACCTTCCACCTCCCCCCCACCCATACCTCTTACATCTTAGATCTTGCACCCCCACACCCATACCTCTTACATCTTAAATCTTACATCTTACATCTTACTCTTACTCTTACATCTTACATCTTGCTCTTACGCGTAACTTTTTCTTTATTGCCCCCAGGCGCAAAGATGTTTCGAAATCTGTTGAGCGGTGCCCGAGATATAAGAAAAACACCTACCTCTGAAAGTCTGCAACATACGCCTGAAAGTTGGCTACAATTTCTATTTCCGTGCCATAACTTCCGTTTCATCGTCATCCATTTTCTAAAAATTTTACTCTCAATCAAAACTTCATATCGCCGCCTAACAAATTAACTTCAAAAATGTCTGCTTTGCTTGAAAATGGGCTGTTGCAACAATTAGGGTACTCACAGTCCCCTTTTAAATTTAGAAGGTTTTAAAATTGCCACATTACCTCTTTAGAACTGTGAGTACCCCTGCTCCGCTTCTTACATTGGCCTTTGTAAATTATTTTAATAAATTAGAAAATGTAAATAAAACTTACTTTTTTCTTGTTCTGTTTTTCTGAATTTATATTTGAAAAGAAAGCAAAGTGACAATTTTCAATTTTGCCA
This sequence comes from Campiglossa producta, assembly GCA_964058755.1. Taxonomy (NCBI): domain Eukaryota; kingdom Metazoa; phylum Arthropoda; class Insecta; order Diptera; family Tephritidae; genus Campiglossa; species Campiglossa producta. The sequence goes on along the minus strand of CAXKVI010000023.1, from coordinate 347,501 downwards.
CAAATTTAAACATAGGAATAAGCCCGGCAATATTGCCACAAAGTGGTATTTTCGATTTGCAGGCAAAACAAAATCAAAAAATTTTAAACCTGGTAAATTAGAATGGCTGGCAATATAAGAATGGCTGGTAATTTGGGACTGTGAGTAACCTAAATGTTTCTCGAATGGAAAAACAATTTTGGAAATTTGAAAACGGATTTGATCTCGAATGAGATTCAAATGTATTTCCAACATAAATGCTTATTGGGCAAATTTATTTTCGATGTTGGAGAACTTGATTTCCAAACATATTTTTCCAAGGTTGGATTTAAGTTGCAAAACCATTTGAGCTCCAATGGAAAGTTTTCCTTCAATTTTTGCACATGGCAATACTCGTATTCTCTGTCATATCCGAGATCCAACATTAAACAAAGCCCGTGCGCAAATGAAAAATTACGAACATTTTCTCTCAAAAACATTAAAAAGTGTTAAATAAATAATATTTGTGTTACAAAAGGTGTTTATAATATTATTTTATATAATTTTATTAAACAAACATGCCATTTATTCCCAATCATACTTGTTTCCTCATGTCAAATGGATGCAATTTTGACGTTTGATTCCAATTGGAAAATATTGTTGGAATTCAAGTCAACATCCATTACTTTTTCAATTGAAGAAATAAAAATATTTTCATACAAAAAGTGCCGGTTTTGCGTGAAAATGTTTCTCGAAAGAAAAAACAACGTTGGAAATTGGAGAACGGATTTGATCTCGAATGAGATTCAAATGTATTTCCAACATAAATGTTTATTGGGAATAGTTCAGCAGACGCAATATGGAAGTATTATATACATATATGGTTATACATACATATCTAAAAACAAATTATATTGACTTCACCGATATTCGAACTCAGAGCACCTTAAACAACGAAATTTTCTATTAAAAGAACAAATTTTCTGTAAAATTAAGGTTAACAGTTTCAATGCAGTTGAATCAACAGCATTGTATAATATTTTGGTTGATATCCAGCTCATTTTTTTGTGTGCAGCTCGTCTTAAATAAGCTCTGACTCTGGGTTATCAATATATCTTACCTGGCATGTCGTTGATTCGTTGTTGGATCGTGATGGGACTCTTGCTTAGAAGACGCGGGTGATGCATTGGATGAATGAGAATTAAGTACATGATGCGGTGGACTATGCGTCGAAGGCAATAGAGTTGGTGAAAAGCGAAATGGAAAATTACTAGAAAAGGGAAAACGTGTTAAATTAAGACAACTCGAATGGTGATACTGACGGATGCACATCATATAAGTAGGTACCTAAGTAAAATTCCTTAAACTACAATAAAAAAACGAAAATCGAGCTAATTTTACTACTCGACAAAAAAAAAATCACCAATAAATTACCTCCTGATTCCGAATATCACACCTATTTTTTTTTTCTCAGATCTAGTTTCCGAGATATTGGCGAAAACATAAAAATTCCAATTTTTCCAAAATACTGCTTTATAGGTACACACTAGCTTATACCCGTGGGTTTCACCTCACATTTCTATAAAAATTATGCATTTTAAAGTTTTTAAGTGAACTATAGTATTATTTGAAACAATTGGATAAACGCTATCTCCAGCTCCTTGGAGATGGTAGGGATTAATTTTATATAACCCCTTCAGTGGTCTAACCTAAATAATTTCAGGGATATGTACTATGAAAAATTCCTTTCGTATGGGAGGTACCACGCCCCTCTGTGTTATCCCCAGTTTTTTTTACAGGTGTTGGGAATTTCTCTCATATAATCCCTAACCAAACTTCAGTAGTCTAAACTAAATACTTCCAGAGATATGGACCACGAAATATTCCATTCGTATGGGAGGTGTCACGCCCCCTTTTTCATTATCTCCAGTTGTCTGGACGCGGTAGGGACTCATTTTATATAATTTCTCACCAAATTTCAGTGGTCAAACCTAAATACTTGCAGAGGTATGGACTATGAATTATTTCATTCGTATGGGAGGTGCCATGCCCTCTTTTTCGTTATCCCCAGTTTTTTGGAGGTGGTAGGGATCGATCTCATGTAACTCCTCACCATTCATTCGTATGGGAGGTGCCACGCCCCCTTTTTAGTTATCCCTACTTTTTTTGAAGGGGGGCGGTAGTAATCTGGCGGGTTTAATCCAAGGTCTGAAACCGATTAAAATAACGTTCCGGTTTCGGTTTCGGTTTTTGCAACGTGTTTCGGTTTCGGTTCCGGTTTCGTTCTACAAAATTTATTTCGGTTTCGGTTACGGTTTCGTTCCGGTTTCGGTTTCCAAATAAAAACACGAAAAAAAATTTTACTACTAAAATACTCAAGTACCTATGTAGCTACGAAATAGGTCTGAATTTTCATAACTTTTTTCCTGCGGCCATGATGGGATTTCTCCCATATAATAATACATTTATTAACGCAATGCATGGATGAAATTTCTGCAAAACAAATTCCTAAAGTTAACTCTAGTTTTTTATTAAAAATGGAAGCCAAATGAAATGTATAAATCGTTAAAAACATTAAAATTAGTGGGGCTTTCTGAGACAAGTCTGAACATTTCTTTTACGGATCTCGTAAATTTGTTTCGATCGCTTCATTCAACTATAGTCAAACTTCCTGTTTCAGAATTTTGAAAAACGTGGCTCGACAATCTTCCATGAAAACTTTCAGGGTACCTGTTTGTAAAAGGAGCTACCTATGTGCCCACTCACAGAAGTAAGGTATTGAGAAAATTCAAAACCGTTTGGAACCGGTTCCGGCTTTGAAACGGTTTCGGTTTCGGTCTTTTCCAGATCAAAATAACGGTTACGGTTTCGGTTTCGGTTTTGAAAAATTAATCGGTTTTAATCGGTTACGGTTACGGTTTCGGTTTCAGTCCTTGGTTTAATCTGATATAACTATGAAATATTTCATTCGTATGGGAGGTGGTACGCTCCCTTTTTCGTTATCCTCAGCTTTTTGGGAGGTGGTAGGGGTTAATCTCATATAACTCCTCTCGAAATTTCATTGATCGAACTTAAATACTTCCAGAGACATGGACCATGAAATATTTTATTGGTATGGGAGGTGCCACGCCCCCTATATATATATATCAAATTAATTTTAGCCTGTGACCATCCCTGGAAGATATCCAGTACGTGTGTAAAATTTGGTTACGATCGGAGTATTCGTTTGGAAGCCAAGTGTGTCCGTACATACATATGTACATACATAATTTGAATTTTATATAAATAGAATAACTACGTCAAACATTTGTATTTTTCATTTTTTTGAATTAAACTCTCCCGTGACACAACAAAACCAAGTAACTAGTTTTTTCAAAATGTTCGGAAATTAAGGACTTGCGTAGCAGCCCTTATCTTCGTCAAATATCAATTTTTGTATACAACTTTTTTAATTATGAAAAGATAAGACCCCAAATTATATATATTGACCACAATAAACAGTTACAGAGTTTTTAAAAAACACGATTTTTTCCTTTCATACAAGAAAAAATTTTGTGTAAGAACAAAACCAAGCAACTTCCAAGTAACTTTGATTTTAGTTTGATACGATTTTTGGCTTTCATACAAAAAAAAAATTTTGTGTAACGACAAAACCAAGCAAGTTGATAGTTACTTGGGTTTGTTGTGCACTTTCATATAAAAACGAGATTGCATGCCGGTAGCAAATCCTTTTTATTTTTTGGGTGTCACACTAAATTTTCCTTGTTTATCTCATCGATAGTCGAAATCCAAAGGAGAAACACTCTTCCCAACAAGTGTTACTTCGGAGTAAGTAGGCAATTGAGAAGTAAAGTCCTCTCTCGATAGACGAAGATCACACTATATACATAAGTCTCTTATTATATGAGTCCTAATGTACGGCTCGGAATCATGGGCAGTGTCAAGAGAAGATGAGATGGCCCTTGGAGTATTTGAGAGAAAAGTTCTCCGGAAGATTTGTGGTCCTTCCTGTGATGCCAACGGCGAGTAGCGAAGGAAATTTAACGATGAGCTGTACGAGCTTTACGCAGAACTGACCATATTGTAGCGAGTTAAAGCCCAAAGGCTCCGCTGACTGGTTCATTTTATGGGAATGGAACGCAAGCTCCAGCCCAGAAGGTTTTCCTATCGAAAAAGGAAAGATTGGCGTGGTTTGATACGAAGCGACCAAAATTGCCTTGGCTTCGATATATATATTCTAGATTCTCACCAAGGCAAACCAAGATTACACCTCCCGGATAGTGGGCTGCCCTTGAGGAAAAAGAAGCTCTTGGCCTGCGTCTGACTCAAGACTAAAAGTTCTCTTGCACTACCATTACTTTCAGATATAGTATAAAAAAGTCCTTACTTCTCTGGCAAAATGTGTTCTGGTTCGCCATCTGATGCTGGGCTGAAATCACATAATATTCCCTAGCTTTATCCCTGCATTAATTTTAAAATTATCTCAAATACATAGCTTATAGCAATAAGATAAATCAAGCATCTTTAAAAGTTACTTGGTTTTGTGAAATAATTACATACATTTTTTGAGGAAATTCAAATAATTCTTGATTAACAACTGAGTTTTAATGGTTTTTGCATTAATAGGAGATCGAAACTAAATCAGAAACTTAGAGTGACGATAAGAAATTGATCTCTAATCATTTTTTGTAAAAAAGCCTAGTATTTGTTGTAAAATTTTCAGTTATTAAAAAAAGAACAGGAGTTTCTTGGTTTTGTTGTGAAATAAATTCTTGATTCAGTGCATTTTAAGTTACTTGATTTTATAACTTTTTTAGTTTAAGGTACTTAGAAACAAGATAGGAAGAAACGGATCGATGTCCCTGATAGATTTTTTTTAACGGGATTCCGAAAATTCGTAGAACGACGAAACCAAGTAACTGACACTTACTTGGCCGTGTGATGTCACGGGAGAACTGTTGAATTATACTATACTACTATAGGTTAGGAGCCAAGTTTGTCCGTACATACATACATACATACATATGATGCAAAGTACGTCAAGCGGACCCCAAAAAATTTCATCGCTTCGATTTGAATGAAATTTGGTGAAAGTGATCTGCTATGTAAAAAAATCTCACTAAAGGTCGCGTATAAATATCGGATGGTTACCGAGATATAGGGGTTTGAATTCGCACTTTTTTTGTGTAAGTCTTCTTTCTTATATTAGAAGTCCTGTAACTGACGTGCTAAGAAGGAACATGTAAATGTTTTCTAAAGTATTGTTTCCGTTCGTTTCGAATATGAATTTAAAAAAAAAATTTTGAAATATTTTAGTAAAAATTGTATAAAAAAAATGTTTAACAATTTTTTTTTTCAAATTTGGGTATTTAAATTTTTTTTTTTTAATTTTAATTTAAAGCTTGATTTTTTTTCTTTAAAATGAAACCTTTTTTGGAGTGGGCCGCAAAAATTTCTTGAATGAATTATTATCTGAAACAAAAAATGACATTAATTCACGGAATTTTTTTTCCTTTTAACACACAACTCATTACGAAAAATAAAAATTTATTGTAATATAATATGAAAATTTGAACAAATCTATAAATATTGCTCATGATTTTTATTAAGTACTAGCTGACCCGGCAGACGTTGTCCTGCCACAAATTTATTTCCCTGTCTGTTTCTCTAACCCGATCCCTATATCTATTTTAAACCATATCCCTATCTCCTTCATATAGGAGAAACCACGCCCCCTTTTTCCTTATCCCCAGTTTTTTTTGGAGGTGTCCGGGATTGATCTTATATAACTCCTCACAAAATTTCAGTGGTCTAACCTAAATACTTCTAGAGATATGGACTGAAGTATTTTATTCGTATGGGAGTTGCCACGCCCCCTTTATCGTTAACTCGAGTTTTTTGGGAGGTATTAGGGATCGATCACATATAAACCCTCACCAAATTTCAGTGGTTTAACATAAATACTTGCAGAGATATGGGCTATGAAATGTTTCCTTCATATAGGAGAAACCACGCCCCCTTTTTCCTTATCCCCAGTTTTTTTTGGAGGTGGCCGGGATTGATCTTATATAACTCCTCACAAAATTTCAGTGGTCTAACCTAAATACTTCTAGAGATATGGACTATGAAGTATTTTATTCGTATGGGAGGTGCCACGCCCCCTTTATCGTTAACTCGAGTTTTTTGGGAGGTATTAGGGATCGATCACATATAAACCCTCACCAAATTTCAGTGGTCTAACATAAATACTTGCAGAGATATGGGCTATGAAATGTTTCCTTCGCATGGGAGGTGCCACGCCCCCTTTTTCTTTATCTCCAGTTTTTTTTGAGATGATGGGATTAATCTTATTTAACTCCTCAAGAAATTTCAGTGGTCTAACCTAAACACTTCCCGAGATATGGAATATGAAGTATTTCATTCGTATGGGAGGTGCCACGCCCCCTTTTTCGTTACCCTAGTTTTTTTGGAGGTGGTAGGGATCGACCTCATCTAACCTCTAACCACATTTCAGTGGTCTAACATAAGTACTTTCAGAGATATGGACTATGAAGTATTTCATTCGTTTGAGATGTGCCACGCCCCCTTTTTCGTTATCCCCAGTTTTTTTGGAGGTGGTAGGGATCGATTTCATATAACCCCTTACCAAATTTCAGTGGTCTAACATGAATACTTCCAGAGATATCGACTATGAAATATTTCATTTGTATGGGAGGTGCCACGCCCCCGTTTTCGTTATCCCCAGCTTTTTTGGAGGTGGTAGGGGTCGATCTCATATAATCCCTTACCAAATTTCAGTGGTCGAACATGAATACTTCCAGAGATGTCGACTATGAAGTATTTCATTCGTATGGGAGGTGCCACGCCCCCTTTTTGGTTAACCCCCAGTTTTATGGGTGAGAATGGTGTTGTTATCCTATAGGTCTGTACCGATTTCCAGGTCCCTACCTTAAACCCATTTAGAGATATTCACCTTGAAGAAAAATGTTTGTATGGGAGGTGCCACGCCCCCCTAATATTTTGTTCTGATTTTATAACATGACCTGCGCGTGGTAATAACAAACAAACCCCCTAAAGGAAGTATATGATTTGGTTCAGCCGTTTTCGATTTTTAGCTTAACGACTGAACACCATTTCATTTTTATATATATAGATTGTATGGGAGGTACCACGCCTCCTTTTTCGATAACCCCAAGTTTTATGGGTGAGAATGGTGTTGTTATCCTATAGCTCTATACCAATTTTCATGTTCCTACCTTAAACACTTTTGAAGATATTCACCTTGAAAAATTCAGTTTGTATGGGAGGTGCCACGCCCCCTTTTCCGATTACCCCTTCTTTTATGTGTATGAAGGCTTTTGATACCATATAGGTCTATATCAATTTTCAGGTCCCTACCTTGAACCCTTTCACAGATATTCTGCTTAAAAAATTTAGTTTGTATGGGAGGTACCACGCCCCCTTATTGGATAACCCCCGGTTTTATAGGTGAGAGTGGTGCTGTTATCCTGTAGCTCTGTACCAATTTTCATGTTCCTACCTTAAACACTTTTGAAGATATTCAACTTGAAAAATTCAGTTTGTATGGGAGGTGCCACGCCCCCTTAATATTTTGTTCTGATTTTAAGACATGACCTGCGCGTGGTAATAACAAACAAATCCCGTTACAATTATACACCATTTCATTTTTATATATATAGATACAAAAAAATACAGCAACGGAAAGAAATAGTAAGAAAAACCAGACAATGCATTCGGAAAATTATTCTTGACCTTTACCCAAGGAAACTCAAGGGCTTAATACTCAATTGTATTGAGACCTACTAGCGAGACAAACAGGTTTCCTGTGAATTCATAGTTAGGCCTGATTGTTTTTTTACGAGGGCTTTCCAGTGGTTAACGAGCCTTGATTTTGAATTACCGGAATGCTTGTGTCTTTATAAATAGATTGCCCGGGTATGGCCGGACATGAGGTTTCCAACTACCTGCATTGTTTTTTATGTAAATATCCTTTAAATACTCCTTTACCTCGGAGAAAACCCACAGTTCATCTGAAGTAATCTTAGTGAACAAAGTACAACATTTTTTAACTAATCAGCTAGTGTTAATTAGTTTTTTAAGCGATTTATAATGTATAAACGTGGCTTCCAAAATCAGTGCGTCAACCCTTTCAAGGAATATAACCATAAAGTTTGCCGTCGTGGCTTGAGAAAGATATCTGAAAGCCTTAGGAAAAAATATATGTTTCTACCAATGAATGGTAAAATTTGCAGATCTTAGAATTCAGTTGAGTGAAATTTCCGCCCAGTCTCCGATGTATCAAGAAAGCGAATCAGTAGTAGAGGTATTGTATAATGTTAAATAAATTTTTTATCAAGATATCGCTTTTACATACCCTGCAGTAAAAAATTGTCAATTGCAAAAAAACATTTAGCTTATAAATAACTATTTTGTGGCAATTGTAGGAATTTAAGCACACTGAGGAATAACTAACGTCCAACTACGCCACAAGTCATGCAGAGGACTCCGAAAATATGTTTACTTTTTCGTTTGCTTCCGTCTTTTAGCTTGTAATTCCCAGGTGCTTTTTCGGTATAGGGTAAATACAAATAGTAGCTGGTTTCTAAAGAATAAATTTGAAACACATAGAGTAAAATGGGGGAATTAAAAGAAAGGAATGGAAAAGATAAAATAAAATTTAAAGTAAATAAATAAAAATTATAAAAATAAAAAAAATTAATTTATCTTTTGGCTATTTTTTGGTTGAAAAGTAGTTAGTTAGTAGTTGGTTGACATCTCATGCAGAGGTAACCATATAACTGACCGGATTCCGGCAATCGTCGAGTCCGAGTATATAAAAATTTACAGTAAATATACAGCACTAGTTGATTGGCAAGCAACTTAAAGTTACTTTTACGCTAGATACTTTTCCTGCAGGGTAAATATACATATATGGCTGATTCCTTGGAAACTGATATATTTGTGTTCACCGACTTTAATGTCAAAAATTTATAACAAACCAACATTTTTTTAAATAAACTGATATGCAGTCTTATACATTTCATCGATTCATATAAATTAAGTGCAAAATTTAATCATTTAATAGCATGGACTACTTTTAAACACACAAAAAAGAAAAAAAATGTCACAATTTATAGTGTCCCTTTGCTGAGGTCATGTACTTTTATTGGCATTATATGCTATAAATTGTGATCAAAACAAAATTTGCATAAGCAAGCTTTGAAAGAGGATAAAGAGCGTAACAATATGCCACAATTGTTTTTAAAACAATTTGCTTTACTAGGGTCCTATAGAGGACTAAACTTTGTTCTCCAGTTTTGTAAAAAATCAAAAAATGGTGGTCACAGTCGTCGTATGCGCATATAAGTTAACATATTTTTTGACACATGTTCAGTCTAATGTCAACATCAACCTGTGGTAGAGCAGCTCCCATTTTGAAGACGGGTTGGGAAGATTTTGCGTTTAATATATGTGTCACACTTTCTCATGTCACAACTTTACCACAGCTTTTCTTCTAAACTAGGTGTAATTTTTCCTTGAAAATTAGAACACATATATACCTTGGTGGCATACATCTAATTTCAAACGGAAGTCCAAAAATATTAAGCCATATTAAAATGGGAATAGATTAAACATGAAATGTCACAACCCTAAAATTTTATTTTTATTCTACTGGTTTTGCTACAGTTGTTTTTACAAGTTTATATAAAATGAAACACCATGATATATCTGTCATCATTTATAGTTAATTTTTTACATATATATATATGGCCCAACGTGAAAAAACACAAAAAAATACAAAAATTTTTGTTTAAATTTTTAGCAAATACATATGTGTTCTCATAAGGGGTTAATAGTTTAAATATGAAACTGAATAATTTACTTGCGTTCAAAGCAGTTTATGTCAGAGTTGCAGCAAAACTTTATATTTTCGATATTTAGAATTCATTTTTCGATATTTGAATAAGTGTACTCGTATGGGTTCAGTGGGCGTTAATGGGTTAAGTTGTAGCGCAATGCGAATCATGGGCTATTTTTTATACCCCATTTACACTGTATACACTTTCAAAAGTCATTTATCGTAACATTGACATTTCACAAAAAGTCGATGTGAAATATATCAGTTTCAAAGGAATCAGCCATATGTATTTTTTTATTTACTATAATTTTTTTTTTTTAACATTAGAGCAATTCCAAATTCTCAAATGATCAGAGTTATATAGCAAGTGAAGCAGAAACATCCCGGGAAATAGCATCAATCTGTCAAAACCCTAAACACCAAGCAGCTGCGGAAGTTTTTGAACAAATAAAGGAAAAGTTTGCAAAATCCACCAGTGATTCAGAAAGAGGAATGCTTTTGACACTAGGGTCTAAATCGTGGAGTCAAAAGAAACTGGCTGTTGAGTTCGGAACCACAAGACGTCAGGCAGCAAGAGCGAAGCAATTAGTTGATTCCTTCGATATTTTAACTTCGCCAAACCCCAAAAGGGGGAAAAGTTTGTCATCTGAAGTAGTTGACGTCATAAAATCATTTAATGAAAATGATGTAAAAACACCAAATGGATCACGTGAACATGTTCAAAAGAGATTAATCCTCTGTAATCTTCAGGAAATGCACGAGCTGTTTAAAAATACACACCCCGAAATACAGATTGGTGTATCAAAATTTTCCCGGTTTAGACCACGCCACTGTGTTTTGGCTGCAGCCAGTGGTACTCACACGGTGTGTGTTTGCGTTCATCACGAAAACGTTAACCTAATGCTAAAATCTGTCAACTTCAAAGACGTGACTCGTGAAACTAATTTTCCCCTTTGAAAGCTATCAAGATATTTTTAAAATAATTAACTTCAGAAGTGATACTTCTGCGTGTAGTCTCAACGAGTGTGTCTTTAAAATCAGCCCTCGAAGATAAAAGTATGGAAAATATAGAGTATATGAGCTGGCAACAAACCGACAGATGTACATTGTGCACTATAATTTCTAGTTTGGATGATTTTGTGGAAGAGGTTCTCGATCGCATATACAAGTTAAAGGCGAATTCATATATTGCTAAACAACAGTCAACCGTTTTCAAAGATATTCCTTTTATACGTGCAGTCAAGAACTCCCAAAAAATAAGAAAAGAAAAGCATAAGTACTACTCCCCTTTATTGAGTTTTAATTCAATAGATTTTAATGCTAGTATGTATAATATTAAATTAAATTTATTCACTGCTATTAACTATCAATAGTCTGTAAGTATCTACACTGAAATAAATATATAAATAAAATAATTCTATAATTTTATTTTTCGTAATGAGTTGTGTGTTAAAAGGAAAAAAAATTCCGTGAATTAATGTCATCTTTTGTTTAAGATAACAATTCATTCAAGAAATTTTTGCGGCCCACTCCAAAAAAGGTTTCATTTTTAAGTTAAAAAGATCAAGCTTTAAATTAAAATAAAAAAAAATTTTAAAATACCCAAATTTGAAAAAAAAATTGATAAACATTTCGCCGGTTCCAAAGTAAACAGAAGTATTTCTAAATTTAAATTGTTTTTAAAACGGCATTCAAAATTTAATTTTTACAATGGAGTTCTATGAAAAATAAAAGTTTGAAATGCTGTTTTCCCAAAAATTGTAAAAAGTAAATACATCTGTTTTCTTTGGAACCGGCGATTTGTTACGTGCTGGCCTTTGGGCGGAGGCCGCCTTATCCCCTGGCGTCCTCCTGCCTTCATGTCGCATACCCCGGGAAATCCGTGCAGGTATGCTTGTATATGCATGAGCTAGCTCACCGCACGGTGGGGTGGATGGTTGGCTTCCCGAGGCATGTCAGCCGCACCATACAAAAAAATCTCATACCTGACCATGCATCACTTGCAGTTCAGGTCTGCAAGCGCTTGAGCCCCCCTTCACTAAACCCCCTTGCCGGCCATAGATGGAAATTTGGCCGGGCCACTCTCAACCCTCCCTTCCATGGTCAGCAGTGGCAAAATATTTCTCCCCATTCCCGTCCCTGTCCAGTCCGTCCGTCCCCACCACATCTGGAAAGAAGAACACTTAACTTCAATTATCAAATTAGTATGTAATACATGGTGTTTATTATGGAATATTTAGCGAATGCGTAAAAGAGTAAATATATGAAATTTTATACCCTTCATGGGTTTTGACTTACGATGTTGTTGTTGTTGTAACGAGGTGTAGTCCTGCCCAACGCGTATTTTTCCTTAACCTAAATTGTCATCAATATCTTCTAACGGGAGTCCAAGGAAACTAGCAGTTTCAATAGGGTTGGACCAAAGAGAGATGGGTGTTAGAAGAGTGGGCTCAGAAGAGCAAGAAAATAAGTGATTGGTATTGTGGGGGGACGAGCCGCGTGCCGGACATACATTCGGCACATCAGGGTTCAGTCTGGATATGTAGGAGTTTAACCTGATACAATATCCATAGCGTAATTGAGCCCGAGTGACCCTTGTCTCTCGAGGAAGATGACGCTCCTGTTGTTGTTGTTGTTAACAATGCATTGCCCTGCCTAGAGTGTATGATCATTCCGAAGATCTTCATCAAGCTCTTCTAAGGGGAGTACAAGGAAACGTGCAGTTTCAACAGGGTTTGTCCAGAGGGCCAGAGGGGTTAGAAGAGTAGGTTCAGATGAACAATTGAAGAGATGTAGAGTATCATGGGGGGTCCTACCACATGCAGGGCATGTGTTTGAGATTGTATCATTAAGTCTGGATAAGTAGGAGTTTAACCTTACACTATATCCAGACCTAAGCTGTGCCAAGGTGACTCTTGTCTCCCTTGGTAAGGTGCGTTCAGAACGGGATTCACAGGTAGAGATCCGACAAAAGTGTCTACCGACTCGGTGTGGATGTCGGTTAGAGCCCGCTTATGATTCTGCAGATCAAACGGCAAGGTAATATGATGCCGGATCCCATCATAATGCTTACGGAGATGTTTCCTTATGTCTCTCGGGGGCGGATCTATGTCCAAAAGATGACGGTTTGGATGTGCTGGCTTGTGGCAGTTCAGAAGGAATTGCCTGCTCAGCATTTCCGCATGCTCTTTTACATTGAGCAGTTTTGCCTCCTGATGGAGGTGAGACTCGGAAGACATGAGGAGACATCCCGTAGCAGTTCTGATGGCAGTATGTTGGCAGACTTGTAACTTCGTCCAGTTGGTGTTATGTACATTAGGCGGGTGCAGCATGGTCAAAGACTGGTCGGCCAATGGCCTTATATGTAGTCAGCAACGTTTCTTTATCTTTTCCCCAAGTACTGCCGGCAAGTGACTTGGGGATCTTGTTGCGACCACGTACCTTTGAGACCATTGCAGACACATGACCAGCAGATGAGAAAGTATTATCCAGTGTCACCCCTAATAACTTTGGATGGCTGACAGTTGGTAACTTAGTGCCATCAACGAAAATGTCTAATTCAATTCTCACCTGGTGCGTCCATGTCGTGAAAAGCGTCGCCGTTGATTTAGTCGGAGATATCGTCAGATCTCGCTCAGTGAAAAACCTGGAAAGGTCGCAGAGGTAACCGTTGATTTTCGCACAGAGTTCATCAGTATAGGGGCCCTTCCCCGTCGCCATTATTGTACAGTCGTCGTACAGTGTACGTCGTCGAAACGACGGCGACGCCGTCCGCTGGTGGGGGCATCTTCGATAGATAGAAGTTAAACAGTGTCGGGGATAGGACACCACCCTGTGGCACCCCCTGTCTAACACGTCTAGGTTTTGATGTTGCGTTTCTAAAGTTAACCGACGCCTGCCGATCATTCAAATAATTAGCGGTCCATCTCTTTAACCCATCAGGTATCTGTGTTTCAAAGAGATCTTGTATGAGAGTGGCATGGTTGACTGTGTCAAAAGCTTTCGACAGGTCAAGTGCCACTAACACAGTCCTGTGATTTGGTTGGTTTTGATTTAGGCCGCTATTTATTTGCGTTGTAATGGCATTGAGTGCGGTGGTGGTGCTGTGCAGCTTACGGAAGCCATGTTGATGACTAGCCAGGTGCAGATTTGCAGTATAATACGGGAGCAAAATGGACTCTAGTGTCTTCACTACCGGCGACAAAAGTGATATAGGGCGATATGAATCGCCTATGTTTGCCGGCTTTCTAGGTTTTAGTAATGGAACCACTCTCGCCTTTTTCCATATTTCAGGAATGGCGAAAGTGTTCAGTGAAAGACTGAATAGAGCCGCTAAGAATTTGTGTCCCTCCTGGCCTAGATGTTTCAGCATCTTCATGGCAATGCCGTCGGGGCCGATGGATTTTGAGGGCTTAGCCTGTCTGATGGCTTGTTTAGGTTTTTGTATTTACGCGCCTGTCGCATAGTTCTACGTTTAGCTCTATCGGGCGGGGAATGTAGTACAAATTGTCTACAGAAGGAGTTCGCACATCCCCTAGGGTCCTTCTTCACCCTGTCACCGAAAGTAATATCTACTTTATCCTTGTGTTGCATTGGATTAGATAGAACTTTGACCGTAGTCCATAATTGCCAACACCATCAGAGAGGTTGCATTGCTCTAGGTGTTGTTTCCATTTGGCCTGTTTATGTTTATCGACCAACCTACGAATTTCCGCGTTGAGATCCCTTATACGGGTGTCTGCGGGATTGAGACTTTGTACTTCATCTCTTTCTCTAGCCATGGCCGCTGCCTCCGCGGGGAAATTTGGTCTTATTTGGGATATTCGACCCGCAGGAATGAAGCGTTTAGAGGCCAAGTCAATGATGTTGCGGAAGTCTCGTTCGCCTTTGCGTACGTCCGAAGGAATGGATAGAGCAGCCAAGGATTCGTCCGTATATGTCTGAAAACTGTCCCAGTCCGCCTTGGTAAAGTTAATGTATGTACCATGCTCAGGTGTAATAAAGTCCGTCGGTCGATCGATGGTAATGACTATTGGGAGATGGTCAGACGCCAACGTGAGTATGGGTCGCCAATTGGTGTTGTTCAATAGTCCTGCACTTACGATAGATGACGCTCCTCTTCAGAAATGTCTGGTGTTGCGGCATGTAAGACATTGTTTTGCGGACAGAGCGCAGAGTAATGGCCAACTGATGTTGTATGGATATGCCCCAAAGCCTGCTTATGCACCTGAAGATCAAACGGCGTTGTTGTATAATGCCGGATCTCATCAAAATGTTAACGTAAATGCGACCTTATGGTCCTAGGAGATGAGTTCAAGCAGTTGTCTACTGGGATGCTGTGGTTTGCAGCAATTCAGTAGGTACTGCTTGTTTAGCATTTCATTATGCTCCCTAACTGGAAGCATTTCCACCTCATTATGTATATGAGATATAGGTGACATAAGGACGCACCCCGTAGCGGTTCTGAGCGCGGTGTTTTGACAGGCCTGAAGCTGATTCCAGTGAACGTCTGCAAGCCCCGGCGACCATATCGGCGACGCATAGTTCAGGATCGGCCGACCAATTGCCTTGTACGTTACCAACAACGTTTCTTTGTCTTTACCCCAAGTACTGCCGGCTAGTGACTTAAGGATTTTGTTGTGGCTCTGTAATTTTGAGACAATTGCAGCTGAATGGGCAACGAAAGTGTGCATGGTGTCGAAAGTCACTCCTAAGATTTTTGGGTGAGCGACAGTAGGTATTTTATGATAACCTACATAAATTTCTAATTCCATGCCAACCTGCGCTGTCCACGTCGTGAATAAGGCCGCCGAGGGCTTTGTTGGCGACAATGTCAAGCTTCGAGCGGTGAAGAACTCGACCAGAGAGGGGAGATAGCCATTTATTTTAGAGTACAGCTCATCAACGGAAGTACCAGTTACCAATATCGTGCAATCGTCTGCGTAAGAAACAATCGTAACTTCTTCTGGTGGAGGAGGAAGCTTCGAAATATAGAAGTTAAACAATAACGGGGAAAGGACACCACCCTGTGGTACCCCTTGTTTGATCATCCTGGCTTTAGATTTTTTTGTTTCTGAACACAACAGACGACCAACGACCACTGAGATAATTGGCGGTACAACGCTTGAGACAGGGGGGGAGTGACGAATCTTCCAATTCGGATACAAGCTGCCCATGATTTACTGTGTCAAAAGCTTGACTCCAATCGAGTGCAACTAGAACCGTCCTGTCATTAGGTCTGTTTTGATTTAGACCATCAGTTATCTGAGTGTTTCCGACATTTAGAGCAGATGTTGTGCTCCTACCTTCCCTGAAATCATGTTGGTGCTCGGCTAACATCAAGTGTGATGTGTAGAGCGGGAGTAAGACCCCCTCAAGTGTCTTTACTACTGGCGAGAGGAGTGATATCGGACGATATGACTTCCCAACGATGGCTGGCTTGCCAGGCTTTAGTAGTGGGATCACAGTTGCCTGCTTCCATTTGTCGTGTATGACAGCTGTGATCAAAGACAGATTGAAGACGGCAGTTAGGTATTTAACTTCTACTGCGCCGATGTGTTTGAGGTGCACCATGGCTATGCCATCAGGACCGATGGCTTTGGAATTTTTGGCCTTCCGGATGGCCTCTTGAACCTCTGTAGTGGTGATGGGAACGGGCGCATAGTTTTTGTGTTTATGCGTGCTCCTGAAGATTCCACCGCTTGTCCTGTCTTGCGCACGATGTGGGACATACTGTCGACAGAAAGCCTGCGCACATTTCCTGGGGTCATTTAATGTCTTGTCACCAAAGATGATGTCGACATTTTTTGGTGGACCCGAAGGATTCGACAAGGACTTGACGGTGGACCATAATTTCCCAACACCGGTAGAGAAGTTACAAGACAGAAGGTGTTCCTCCCATTTGGTTTGTTTGTGTACGTTAAACAGCCGTCTGATTTCCACGTTGAGATCACCGATCTGTGGGTCTGAGGGATCGATGTTGCGTATGAGGTCACGTTCGTTGGCCAAGACTGCGGCCTCAGCTGGGAAGTTTGGCCTAATATTTTTTATTCGACCAGCTGGTATAAAACGGGCTGTAGCCTTTTTAATGACAACGTGTACATCAGTGGGAATGGGAAGACCACCAAAGGAGCTCTCCGTGAATTCCAAAAAGCCGACCCAGTAAGCCCTTTTGAAATTCACGTATGTTCTTTTCTCCGAAGTAATGAAGTCCGTAAGATGATAGGCTGGTGTTCGGATGACATGGCCACCATAGGTTGTCAATTTATGCTGTTAATTAACCCCGGGCTAACAATTGTTAGGTCCGGGGAGCTACTACAGTTAACATCCATCCTTGTAGGGGTGTCTCCGTTCACAGTGCAGAAAGAGGAAGCGTCAATTTGCTCGGCTAATTCCCGTCCTCTGCCGCCCACAGAAAGGTGTGAATGCCACATATCATGGTGGGCATTAAAATCGCCCGATGATACGGTTATCGCCACAAAGAAACGCCCTAAGGTCAGGACGATAACTTCTGGGGCAGCAGGTGACGGAAGGAATGTATATATTGATTAGCTTGAGATCAACACCTCCAGCTTGTATAACTATACCCTGACACTCTAAGGGTAAGTCTCTTTGGTCGGTGTTGATATTAAATTCCCTATACTGCACTGTATGGTGAACAAGGAACGCGAGACCGCCCCCGCAGTCCGTGCGGTTATGCCGGAGAACGTGGTAGCCTCCACTCGCTCGGAGATTCGAGCGGGGGCCAAGTTTTTTCTCCTGGATTGCAGCAATTTTGATTTTATGTAGCTGCATAAATGTGGTTATCTCCGCTATCTTGGCGGTCAAGCCGTTGCAGTTAAATTGCAACAATTTAAATTGCGAAGGAGAGGCAATGGCCACTCTGGGAGTTAGAGACTGATGTGTAAGCCTAGATGGTGGTAGGCTAGGTCGCGATATTGATCTCCGTTGCAGTCCTGAAGCCGGCGGATTTCGTTCATTATAAGATGACTGTACATCCGTCGGCGTTGAGGGCTGCGCAACTCGACAGCAAGGCGCGACGAACACGTCAGTTCAGAGATTTCTGTTTGCGAGCCCAGAACATATGCGTAGGTGACCAGAAGTTGATGGACTTGACTTACATTCGTGCTAGTGCCGAAGAAGTTAGTAGAGGGTTCATAGACGGGAGCTGAAACTCGCTAGTGCTTATAGCATCGACAGATGTGCTACGAAGAAAGTAGTTGTGGGTGGATGCTTGAGATGTTAGCGCACTAGGATGCGAGCTACAGCCGGGAAAACACATGTTCTGCTGAGCAATATATGTATTGCAGGTCGTGGAGACTTGATTTTTGGAAGGCGATAATGCAACATTTGAGCGTCGCTTGCCTCGGGACGTCCTAGGACGTGAGCAGCAGGGCGCCACAAAACTTTTGTAGAAACTAGTGGACCGGTGTGTTTTAGGATCTAGTCCGGAGCAACTAGATTTATGCAACCAATCTTTGCAAGACGCACACTGGACTGAGTGTGATCGTCTTGTGTATATTTTCTTCCGGCAAACGCAGCAGAACCATTCTCCTGGGCCAGGATTTGGCTCAATGCCAGCCCGGATCAAGAGAATGAGGAGCAGCCGTGCTGCAAGGGGCTGTTCCGGGGATGACAATAGGTGGGGGAATAGTGACGCGTTAGACAGGGTCACTTCGAAGTGTATTGCTCTTGGCCGAGTCATTATAAAAAAAAAAAAACAACCCGGGTCGTTTCGGTACTAAGGGTAATGCACAAGTACAAATACCGTTCTCGCAGAACCGGCAATACGTGAACGAACTTACGTTCTAAGTCTATGGTAGTATGCACAAAAGTGAGTGTACTCTAAACTATACTATACTTATGCACCCAATTGCTAGTGCTATGCTATTTTGAAGTCGGAGTGTCTGTGTGTATGGGTGTGTGCTTACTCGACCCCGCTTGGTCGTACGCCGCTGGACTATGGCCCCAACTGTCAGGAGCCCCGCCCGTGATATGTTCACGCACTCATACACCCACCATCCGTAGTACAAAATTCGTGCCTCGTGTACCGCGCTCCGAATTGCGAACGCCGCCAGTGACACGTGTTCAACCCAACTGCTCTGGTCCGTACCCGCGATGTATGTGCGCAGCATGGCGAGCAGCGACCTAATGGCCCTCTCGGACGCGTTCGCCTGCGGCGCATATGGCGCTGTCTTAACATGGCTCACTCCGTAGCTCCTTATTAACCCCACAAATGAATCCGCGACAAATTGCCGGCCGTTGTCGGAGTGCAAAGTCTCCGGCACGCCAAAAACATGAAAAATCTCCGTATCGAGATACTTCCTGTGCAGTTGCCAGCCTCATGGTCCTCAGCAGAAGTCCACGTAAAGCCTCTGAAACGGCCGCTCCGTCCGAAAACGATCTGTCATTGGCGGTCTCGATGAAATGTTCGGTGCTTGGGCGCACTTACACAGCTCGCACCTGGCGACGAAGGTTCGCACGGCTCCAGCCATCCCCGGCCAAGATACCTTGCTCCTTAACCTGTGCAGCGTCTTCGCTGCACCGCCATGACCCGCTGATCGATCCGCGTGAGCCTCTTCCAGTAATCTCTTTCTGAGTCCCTCTGGCACACATACTCTCCACACTGTCTCTTCTTCGTCTTCCGCGCGCCTTGAGCGCACCCTTTTGTATACGATGCCATCGGTTACTCGCAGGTCCGGTAGCCGTTCGGCGTTTTGTGCAATCTGACGTCCAAGTGCTACGTAGTCTTCGCTGACAAACTCCGGCGACGTGAAGTCGATCTCGGCCGTGGTTTCCATTGCGCTCACCTCTTACATGTGCATCCGGCTCAGCGTGTCCGGGACAACGTTCTGCGAGCCTTTCCTGTGCTCTATCTTGGAATCGAAGCCCTGTAGCTTCAGGCTCCACCTAGCCAACCGTCCCGAGAGATCTTTCTGTCCCATGAGCCATTTCAGGCTCATGTGATCAGTGATCACTGTGAACGGAAGAGCTTCCAGATACGCGCGGAACTTTTTGACGCTCACGTCTGCGGCTAAGCACTCCAGCTCCGTAATGGTGTAGTTGCGCTGGGCGGAATTCAGCTTCTGCGACATGAACGCGATCGGTCGCTCGTTGCCTTCGTCATCTTTCTGGAACAGGACTCTGCCTATGCCTTGCGTGGACGCGTCGCACTGCACATAGAAGTGCTTGTTGAAGTCGGGATTTACGAGTACCTCGGCCGAAGTGAGCGCTGTCTTCAGCTGTTCGAACGCCTCCACTGCTTCCGGTATCATCGCGAACGTTTTGGCTTTGCGCAGGCACTCCGTCATCGGCGCGGAAATTGAGGCGAAGTTCGATATAAATCTCCGGTACCATCCGCACATGCCTAGAAAGCGGCGTAGCTGCTTGAAGGTGTTTGGTACCGGAAACTCCACAATTGCACGCACCTTCTCGGGGTCCGTCTTCAGCTCACCCTGACCTACTATGAAGTCTAAATACTTCAGCTCGCGATGGCAAAACTTGGATTTGCTTACGTTGATAGTGAGACCAGCGCTGGCGAGACACTCAGCTACCTCTGTCAGATACACTAGATGCGACTCGAAGGCCAGGAACACACTAAGAGGTCGTCAATATAGACGAAAACGTTCTCTCTCAGACGCGAGGGGATCACCTTGTCCATCAGCCTACATAACCTCTGACTGGTGTTGAACAGGCCGAAGGGCATCACTTTAAAGTGATACAATGGTCGGCCCGGAACGGTGAACACTGTCAATTCCCTCGACGCCGGCTCCAACGGGATCTGCTAGAAGGCGTCCTTCAAATCGATCCCCGAAATGAAGTGCGTTTCCCGCAAACGCGCCAGGATCCCCTCTACGTGTTGGGTTGGATATCCACACACAGACGCAATACTGCAGTAATATTGATAGTAATATTAACGTTAATAACTTCAAAAACACGCATTCTACTAGCTTTCAGTTCTTTTCTTATACACAACGATATTTTCGAAATGCAATTTAACAGTGGGAGTAGCTGCCCCACCAACCCCCATCTGTACATACCAGTTTATTGAATTTTTTTTGTATAATTGCTTACATTGAAATTCTGTGCTCCTGATACTTGTCAAATATTAAAAACAACTTATTAGCGTGTGCTTAAATGTTTCCTTAAAATTTATAAAATATTTATTCAATCATCAATTTCGAAAAGCGCTAATTCCAGAAATTTTACGAGCATGTTTTTTTATTATTATGCGTTCCAAATAATTCCCAGCGACTTTTATATTAAAAAACCACATCAGCTTTTAAAGGGGGAATTATACAATCTTAAATTGGATTAAAAGCTCGTGTTTCAATCATCTCCTGTATTTTAACTCGGCCTGACATAACAGCAGCATTGGAGAGCACTTAGCAGCGCATGTAACAAATAACAATTTTAAAAGTTTGTTACAATTCTAAAGTTTTCATACAGAAACCAAGACACTAGAGTTGCAGGTGCTTATAGCATCGACAGATGTGCTACGAAGAAAGTAGTTGTGGGTGGATGCTTGAGATGTTAGCGCACTAGGATGCGAGCTACAGCCGGGAAAACACATGTTCTGCTGAGCAATATATGTATTGCAGGTCGTGGAGACTTGATTTTTGGAAGGCGATAATGCAACATTTGAGCGTCGCTTGCCTCGGGACGTCCTAGGACGTGAGCAGCAGGGCGCCACAAAACTTTTGTAGAAACTAGTGGACCGGTGTGTTTTAGGATCTAGTCCGGAGCAACTAGATTTATGCAACCAATCTTTGCAAGACGCACACTGGACTGAGTGTGATCGTCTTGTGTATATTTTCTTCCGGCAAACGCAGCAGAACCATTCTCCTGGGCCAGGATTTGGCTCAATGCCAGCCCGGATCAAGAGAATGAGGAGCAGCCGTGCTGCAAGGGGCTGTTCCGGGGATGACAATAGGTGGGGGAATAGTGACGCGTTAGACAGGGTCACTTCGAAGTGTATTGCTCTTGGCCGAGTCATTATAAAAAAAAAAAAAAAACCCGGGTCGTTTCGGTACTAAGGGTAATGCACAAGTACAAATACCGTTCTCGCAGAACCGGCAATACGTGAACGAACTTACGTTCTAAGTCTATGGTAGTATGCACAAAAGTGAGTGTACTCTAAACTATACTATACTTATGCACCCAATTGCTAGTGCTATGCTATTTTGAAGTCGGAGTGTCTGTGTGTATGGGTGTGTGCTTACTCGACCCCGCTTGGTCGTACGCCGCTGGACTATGGCCCCAACTGTCAGGAGCCCCGCCCGTGATATGTTCACGCACTCATACACCCACCATCCGTAGTACAAAATTCGTGCCTCGTGTACCGCGCTCCGAATTGCGAACGCCGCCAGTGACACGTGTTCAACCCAACTGCTCTGGTCCGTACCCGCGATGTATGTGCGCAGCATGGCGAGCAGCGACCTAATGGCCCTCTCGGACGCGTTCGCCTGCGGCGCATATGGCGCTGTCTTAACATGGCTCACTCCGTAGCTCCTTATTAACCCCACAAATGAATCCGCGACAAATTGCCGGCCGTTGTCGGAGTGCAAAGTCTCCGGCACGCCAAAAACATGAAAAATCTCCGTATCGAGATACTTCCTGTGCAGTTGCCAGCCTCATGGTCCTCAGCAGAAGTCCACGTAAAGCCTCTGAAACGGCCGCTCCGTCCGAAAACGATCTGTCATTGGCGGTCTCGATGAAATGTTCGGTGCTTGGGCGCACTTACACAGCTCGCACCTGGCGACGAAGGTTCGCACGGCTCCAGCCATCCCCGGCCAAGATACCTTGCTCCTTAACCTGTGCAGCGTCTTCGCTGCACCGCCATGACCCGCTGATCGATCCGCGTGAGCCTCTTCCAGTAATCTCTTTCTGAGTCCCTCTGGCACACATACTCTCCACACTGTCTCTTCTTCGTCTTCCGCGCGCCTTGAGCGCACCCTTTTGTATACGATGCCATCGGTTACTCGCAGGTCCGGTAGCCGTTCGGCGTTTTGTGCAATCTGACGTCCAAGTGCTACGTAGTCTTCGCTGACAAACTCCGGCGACGTGAAGTCGATCTCGGCCGTGGTTTCCATTGCGCTCACCTCTTACATGTGCATCCGGCTCAGCGTGTCCGGGACAACGTTCTGCGAGCCTTTCCTGTGCTCTATCTTGGAATCGAAGCCCTGTAGCTTCAGGCTCCACCTAGCCAACCGTCCCGAGAGATCTTTCTGTCCCATGAGCCATTTCAGGCTCATGTGATCAGTGATCACTGTGAACGGAAGAGCTTCCAGATACGCGCGGAACTTTTTGACGCTCACGTCTGCGGCTAAGCACTCCAGCTCCGTAATGGTGTAGTTGCGCTGGGCGGAATTCAGCTTCTGCGACATGAACGCGATCGGTCGCTCGTTGCCTTCGTCATCTTTCTGGAACAGGACTCTGCCTATGCCTTGCGTGGACGCGTCGCACTGCACATAGAAGTGCTTGTTGAAGTCGGGATTTACGAGTACCTCGGCCGAAGTGAGCGCTGTCTTCAGCTGTTCGAACGCCTCCACTGCTTCCGGTATCATCGCGAACGTTTTGGCTTTGCGCAGGCACTCCGTCATCGGCGCGGAAATTGAGGCGAAGTTCGATATAAATCTCCGGTACCATCCGCACATGCCTAGAAAGCGGCGTAGCTGCTTGAAGGTGTTTGGTACCGGAAACTCCACAATTGCACGCACCTTCTCGGGGTCCGTCTTCAGCTCACCCTGACCTACTATGAAGTCTAAATACTTCAGCTCGCGATGGCAAAACTTGGATTTGCTTACGTTGATAGTGAGACCAGCGCTGGCGAGACACTCAGCTACCTCTGTCAGATACACTAGATGCGACTCGAAGGCCAGGAACACACTAAGAGGTCGTCAATATAGACGAAAACGTTCTCTCTCAGACGCGAGGGGATCACCTTGTCCATCAGCCTACATAACCTCTGACTGGTGTTGAACAGGCCGAAGGGCATCACTTTAAAGTGATACAATGGTCGGCCCGGAACGGTGAACACTGTCAATTCCCTCGACGCCGGCTCCAACGGGATCTGCTAGAAGGCGTCCTTCAAATCGATCCCCGAAATGAAGTGCGTTTCCCGCAAACGCGCCAGGATCCCCTCTACGTGTTGGGTTGGATATCCACACACAGACGCAATACTGCAGTAATATTGATAGTAATATTAACGTTAATAACTTCAAAAACACGCATTCTACTAGCTTTCAGTTCTTTTCTTATACACAACGATATTTTCGAAATGCAATTTAACAGTGGGAGTAGCTGCCCCACCAACCCCCATCTGTACATACCAGTTTATTGAATTTTTTTTGTATAATTGCTTACATTGAAATTCTGTGCTCCTGATACTTGTCAAATATTAAAAACAACTTATTAGCGTGTGCTTAAATGTTTCCTTAAAATTTATAAAATATTTATTCAATCATCAATTTCGAAAAGCGCTAATTCCAGAAATTTTACGAGCATGTTTTTTTATTATTATGCGTTCCAAATAATTCCCAGCGACTTTTATATTAAAAAACCACATCAGCTTTTAAAGGGGGAATTATACAATCTTAAATTGGATTAAAAGCTCGTGTTTCAATCATCTCCTGTATTTTAACTCGGCCTGACATAACAGCAGCATTGGAGAGCACTTAGCAGCGCATGTAACAAATAACAATTTTAAAAGTTTGTTACAATTCTAAAGTTTTCATACAGAAACCAAGACACTAGAGTTGCAGGTGCTTATAATTTCTCACATGTCAAATTTGTTTTTATTTTCATTGCATATCTTTCATTTGCCGGCAGAAGCTTTTTTACTACAAAAAAAAATAAATTCTCAAGCTTAATCATTCCGATAGAAAGTGTCGAACTTTTTTTTGGCACTCTAATGATCCCGTATATTTTTGGTAATACATCAAAACGCTCTATGTAATGTTTGTAATTTTTGAGTTCTTTCGAAAATTAGGTGTATTTGAATGTACTTTTTCTTTTTATTTTGCCCCACGAATCAATCTTTCAACTATTATTTTTCAAACGGCGACGTAGAATAAGAGAAAGATGCCTCCATTGTGCACTTTAACCTGAAAGAATAATATTGACATAGAACATTTTGCAGTATGAAAAAAAATTTTCAAACTTTTTTTATCTACATACATACAAATATTACTACAAACATACATACATTTTTCAAAATTTCATTTTTGTATATCTACATACCTACACAAATATTCTGTGCTCCTGTTACATTTTTTTTAAATTTCAAAGAAATGAAGCAAATAAATTGGCGAAAATGGCAGATACTACTTAAACCTGCATGCGAATTACAGTAGAAATTTGCCGCCTTATTACCCGGGTCTTCAGACGAGTAATCGACTAGTCAAAAGCAACTATTCGACTAGTCGATTAGTGATAATCGAATATTTTTGGAAACGACTAGTCGAAATCGATTATTCGACTAATCGATTGTCGATTATCAAGAGCCCTAATAAAAAGATTTTTTCAAAGACTTAAAAAAATATTTATCAAAAATAACTATTATTTGAGACTTTTAAAATATAAATCTATACTATAATAAAACTGTAGAAAAGTCATGTCTGTACATTGAAAATTTATTTGAAAAAATGACTGGGGATGACTTGAGGAATGTTATAGAGTCCATCTCAACCATTTTTAGAATTATTGTCTGTCTGTTTGTCTGTTTGTCCGTTTGAACGTAAGGATCTCGGAAACTAAGAAACGGATTTTAATGAGACTTTTTCTGGTGGACAGCTTGAAGCTTAGAAGGAGCCCTAAGCTTTATTTTATCAAAATCGTCCAATAAACAAAAAAGATATAGTCATTTTAAGTGAGGTACCTATGAAATTTTTTTTGTAAATAGATTTATATGAAGAAAAATTCACTTTGTTTGTCAAAAAAATAACAAGCGTAATTTTTGATTAGTATTTTTTTTTCAATTTCAGCTAATTCAAAAATCAATTGCATAGGTATTGTTTGTCCGTTTGAACGTAAGGATCTCGGAAACTAAGAAACGGATTTTAATTAGACATTCCCTGGTGGACAGCTTGGAGCCCTAAACTTTATTTTATCTAATCGCCCAATAAACAAAAAAGATATAGTCATTTTAACTGAGGTACCTATGAAATTTTTTTTGTAAATAGATTTATATGAAGAAAAATTCACTTTGTTTGTCAAAAAAAAAAAAAACAAAGCGCGCCTCTCACCTGGAATAAAACTCTAGAAAAGTTGTGTCTGCACATTGGAAATTCCTTGGCTAAAATTACTGAAAGTGACGAAGGGAATGTTATAGAGTTCATCTGAACTGTTGTTATATTTTTTGTCTTCATTTTTATCAATGAGAGTGGGTATCAAAGTAGGAGCAGATGAGGTACTGAGGTTAAGGAGATGGAAGGAAGGAAGTATTTCGGAAAAACTCTACTGGAATTGCCAACAGAGATAGGGGCTTAACCCAAACATATGTGACAGAAAGGAATATGACATAGGAAAGAAAGCCGAGGAAAAGAGGTTGATGAAGAGGAATTGGACCCGAGAATAAGGTTGGCAAAAGCGAAAAAAATGTTTCAATAGAAATTAGTACCATCCTAAAATACAGATTCACCCGGACAACGTCGGGTTCCCTGCTAGTTTCAGAATAAAAGTCTTTGAAGACTTTTAAAAATAAAAATTGTCGATAATAATTATTTCATGACGAAAATTTTAAACGTCTTTCAATAACTGTTATGAACAATTTATGAATTTTCCTACGCAAAGTAATAATTATCTGAGACTCAAAAAGAAATCTATTGAAACGATATAATTATTTTTTGATTTTTTTCAATATTTGTTATAACAGTTATTACTCTGGTTCTAGGAGATGTGTCCTTCCGAGACCAAGTTCTGTGAACGACGGAAACAACCCTTTCACGCGCTCTAACTCCCTGCTCTGGTCGGCGGTCAGGTCCAGTTGTCCCTGGGTCTCCAATTCTGAAATAACCATGGGCGCCACCCCGAAGGTATCCCAGAAGTCGATCCCCAGGTACAACTATGATTTAAACTGGGCACTAGATATAGCGTCATTGGCTTCAGCTTCCCGCGCCAACCTACCTCCACCTCGACCTTGGCATCCTTCGCAGAGCTGCCTGCTGGGTAAATTGCAAATCATGCTGTGGAGACGCCCATCGCAACTGTGTCCGTCTGCGCGTGCCTGTGGCTGCTCTTCCCTCTGGGGCTTCCCGTCGCTCGAAGGCTCCTTCCGCATTAGCCTATCTCTTGTGGGTCTGTGAAACGCCTCCAGCGTTCCTGGCTATTCTTCTGCGCGGTCGTGCTCCAGTTCTTCGAGCGCCTTTCTGCGATACGGCTTTGTCTCGTACTCAGCCAAGTGCTTCTCCGCCCTGCGGAACTCCCTCCTGAGATCCTCCAGCGTCTCGATCTGGCAACCAAAGATGAGGTTCTTTATCCGGGGCTTCAGGTTCCTCCGCATCATGTTGACTAGGCTTTGCTCATGCAGCCTTGTTGGCATCGTGAGCTCCATTCTCCGATCTACCGCATAGAACTCCTCAAACTTTTCATTGTATTCCTGCTTGCGCTCATTCATCGCTTGGCGGATTTCTTCGTCGCAGTCCTCTTTGAGAAACTGCTCCACAACCGCCTGCCGAAATGCCTGGAAGTCCACGAAGCTGTCGCCCGGATGCTCCTCGGTGTATAGATGGAAATTCGCGAATAAATCTTGTGCTGAAATATTGTGTTTTTTCCGAAGCGTTTCCACACGGAAAAGGAAGCGCTCGATTGGGATCGCTTTGGACCCGCGTCGAACTTGAGGCGCCAATCGCGTATGGCCTTCGTAGCATATTGCGCGCCCGCTCTGCCGTGTCTATCTGCCGCTCGTGAGCCTGGTGTCCTTTGCGCGCTGGTGACGCGCTCGCCTCCGCACTGTTCGCCGTATTCGTAGTTTTCGCCGCGATCGCCTCCGCGTCCTGCAACCACTCTTCGCGCCGCCCTGCCTCTTGCGCGCCCCTGCTTTCACCCTCCAAATCCGCTGGGCTGCTTGATAAAATGTTGATGTCTTTCTGAATATTTGCGCAATCTCCTTGACCGCTTGGGTTGTTGAACGGCTCATCACTAGCTGATACTGGAAGAACATTTCTTCGAACTTCCGCATCAGCTTTTCTCCTACTGCGTCGGCCGTCGCGTACTCAGGGCTAGATGTTACCTGCGGTGGTTGTCCACGCGCTCCCAATTCGTTATGCGCGCCCGCCTGGTTAAGCCCGCCCGCGTCGCCATTCTCTCCGTCGCGGTACTGCGTTTCTAAATGTGTCATTCCATTCTCCAAATTGTCGTCGCCCCCCACACCCACGCTGCTACGCCGCTCCACCTTGCTTGGATCCTTCGACATTTCCACACCGCGTTAATGAAAAAAACTAACTTAAGATATCGATCGCGCTCCAGTACACCCCCGAGCGCTTGACAAACGATTGCAAAATAGATACAATTTCCAAGAAAATTGCAGCAACGACTCAAAACACGAAAAAAATGTATGTCGAAAAAAATTGTTCAACCCCAAATATACGTGTTGCATAAACGTGGTTTATATACATGTTTGGGATCTTTTCTACGGATACGCCAGTAGACAGATTGTAAAAAACAAAAATTAAAATGATAATTAACTTGCTGGAATGAAACTCGTGTCTTCTTTTCCTTATGTGGTGGTCGTCAGTTACCCCAAACAGCCGTCCGGTCCCCAACCCCAAGCAGTAGCAGATATTATTGGCCGGCGCCTAAATAGGCCAACTAAGCTACCTGCCCCGTTAACTCCCCCCGGTGGAATCCTACCACGAACACTATCGTCTACTCTTGAACTGGCGAAACGAGCTGCCCGTGGACTTGATCCCTCGTGGCCAAGGTCAGACATCGCCACTATTGTCCAGCCTAATTGACACCAAGCTGGCTGACCCCTGGTCCCTCGTCCACGAAACCCCCCTGCATCGATACTATTGACCAGCGAAACGAAGCCAAATCAAGCTACCGATGTGTATTGGACTTAAAATTTGAAATTGAAAATTGAAATGAGAAACGAAAAACCCCAACAAACGCTAACATTCCCGAAGTATGTCCGAAACTTCTTCAAGGCTCCACTCACTGTGGGGCCCACGTTGGGCGCCATTTCTGTTACGTGCAGGCCTTTGGGCGGAGGCCGCCATATCCGCGTCCTCCTGCCTTCACGTCGCATACCCCGGGAAAGCAGTGCAGGTATACATGTATATGCACGAGATAGCTCACCGGGCTGTGAGGTGGATGGTTGGCCTCCCGAGGCATGTCAGCCGCACCATACAAAAAAATCTCATACCTGACTATGCATCACTTGAACTTGAGGTCTGCAAGCGCTTAACCCCCCTTTACTAAACCCCCTTTCCGGCCATAGATGGAAATTTGGCCGGGCCACTCTCATGGTCAGCAGTGGAAAAATATTTCTGCCGACCCCAATCGTGTCCCCCATGCGCCCCTTCAGCACATCCCCATCCCCGTCCGTGTCCAGTCCGTCCGTCCCCACCACATCTGAAAAGAAGAACACATAACTTCAATTATCAAATTAGCAATACATGCTGTTTATTATGGCATATTCAGCGAATGTGTAAAAGTGTAAATATATATAGATTTATACCCTTCATGGGGTTTGACTTACTGTCTAAGTCTATGCTAGTATGCCCAAAAGTGAGTGTACTCTAAACTATACTATACTTATGCATCCAATTGCTAGTGCTATGCTGTTTTGAAGTCGGAGTGTGTGTGTGTATGGGTGTGTACTTACTCGACCCCGCTTGGTCGTACGCCTCTGGACTATGGTCCCCAACTGTCAGGACCCCCGCCCGTGATATGTTCACGTACTCATACACCCACCCTCCGTAGTACAAAATTCGTGCACTTGAATTTGTACAATATTGAACCAAATGAGAATCAACAAGTAAGGAAGTCTAAGTTCGGGAAGCCGAACATTAAATACCCAGTGTATGGAAACAATAGTAGTACCTATAAGGTATATATTTTCTATATATATTATAATTTGGGAAAAACGAACTCAATAAATTTATGAGTTAGTTTATAAAATTAATATTTATTTATGTTACGGTATAACATATATGTACATTGTTCGTGTGCCCTCAAAATCTTACTTATAGTTGAATACATTTCTTACTTCTAATATACTTACGACCAACTTGTGAAAAATTTTTAAATTGAAAAAAAATACGTTTGGGCCAGTTTTTCGAATTCGAAATATTTTCAAAGTTATAGCTATCACCACTTTTCGAAATTCCTTACTTTTTAATGATTTTCTCACGATTGGTCAAACCGATTTTGCAAATTTTTTAAATATATATAAAAGATGGTATCTTCTACCAAACGACGATTCTAACTTTTGCAAAAAAAAATTTTTTCCAAATATTATTCGCAATTTTTAACTTCTCCATCGTGGTCAGATGGCGCTTTTGTATGATGTTTGTTGTATGATTAGTAACTATTGGCAAAAAAAAAATTTTTGGCACTTTAAGGGGGCGGGAGTTATTTACAACAACATCATACAAAAGCACCATCTGGCCACGATGGAGAAGTTAAAAATTGCGAATAATGTTTGCAAAAAAAAATTTTTTCCACAAATTGGAAATTTCCTTTTGTAGAAGATATTATATATATTTAAAAAATTAGCAAAATCGGTTTGACCAATCGTGAGAAAATCATCAAAAAGTGAGGAATTTCGAAAACTGTTGATAGCTATAATTTTCAAAATAATTCGAAATTCGAAAAATTGTATACGTATTTTTGTTTAATCGTTCTGAGCCATACTACCAACTTTCAATAAAATACATAAAAAAAAAAACTAATGGCGGCGATATACCAACAGGTTATCATAACCTCTAACGAGATTTTTAGCCGAGCTTCTCTTTCCAACTTGTGGTGTGTTGCTTTAGAGTTTTTCCTACAAGTTGGCGGGACCTACAGTTTTTGCTGAGAAGCTTCTCATTGCAGAAATACACCCGGAGAGTTTGCCAAACTACTGCCGAGGGGCGACCCCGTTTTAGAAAAATTATTTTTCTAAATAATTTTTGATGTTACTTTTGCCGGGCATCGAACCGCCACGACTTGGTGTAGAAGGCCGAACACTGAACCGCTACACCACGGCGGCCGCCAACCGGAATTATTTCCAAAACCAACAAAGATGAAAATCTACCAAAATCAATAAAATCCATGGCCGTCGAAAAAATTATAGGTGGCTCACTTAACAAAATTAACTCATCTTTTAAGACTCGTTAATAGTAGACAATTCCTTACAAATTTAACTACCAAATTATACTATAATTATACTATTTTAGTTATTTACCTTACCGAATTATGTCAATTTATGTGATTTTCGAAATTTTCCATATTGAAAGTGGACGTGATTGGGAAGAGATTTCGTTTAATTTCAACAGGTATACTTCCTATAACTCTAGTATACCTTGTGCCGAATTTCACGATTATACCGTAATCAGTTTAAAACTTACGACCAGTGTTTTAGGTGATTTTCTAAATTTTCGATATCGAGAGTAGCCGTGGTTGGACGGGGATTTCATCCAATTTCATCACGTATACTCCCAACAGTACTAGTATGATTTGTGCCAAATTTCATCGTTCTACCATAATTTGTTTAAAAGTTACGACCAGTCGAATTTTCAAAAATGCCTCCCTTGAAAGTGGGCGGTACCACGCCCACTTTTTAAAATTTAACAGAAAATCATAATAGAATGATAAGAGAGATTCACCTATGAAATTATATCATTTTATCAATTTCAGCTACCGATATATGTCAGTTTATGTGAACTTCGAAATTTTCGATATCGAAAAAGAGGGCGTGGTTATCATCAGATTTCGCCCATTTTTAATAGCAACCTGCCTTGGCCAGAAAGTAAGGTTTAAACCAAAATTAATGCAAATATCTAAATTTTTAGTCAACTTATGTCAGTTTATATGATTTTCGAAATTTTGATACCGACAAAAGGGACGTGGTTATAATCCGATTTCGCCCATTTTCTCTAGCAACCTACCTTGGCCATAAAGTAATCTGTATACCAAATTTCATGCAAATTCCTCAATTTTTACTCAAGTTATCGTGTACAAAGACGGACGGACGGATGGACAGACGGACCGACATACCTGAATAGACTCCTCTTTTCAACCTAAGAACTTTCATACATGGATCTTGATTATTTTGCGCCGGTACGTAGTACCGTTATGTGGACAAAATTATAAAACCCCTGTAGTAGTACGCTAGGTATAAAAATGCCTCCCTTAAAAGTGGGCGGGGCCACGCCAACTTTAGAAAATTTATCAAAAAATCATTATATAGTGACCATGGGGATTCTCCTATAAAATTATATAATTTTAGCCATTTCCGTTAGCGAATTATGTCAATTTAGGTGATTTTAGAAATTTTCGATATCGAAAGTGGGCATGGTTGGAGGACGATTTTATCCATTTTCATCAGGTATACTCCCAACGATACTAGTATGCTTTTTGCGAAATTCCATCGTTCTATCGTAATCAGATTAAAAGTTACGACCAGTCAAATTTTCAAAAATGCCTCCCTTAAAAGTGGGCGGTGCCACGCCCCCTATAAAAAATTCATGGATAAATCATAAGAGAATTACTAGGGGGATTCACCTATAAAATTATATCATTTTAGCCATTTCAGCTACCGAGATATGTCAATTTATGTGATTTTCGAAATTTTCGGTAACGAAAGTGGGCATGGTTATCATCCGATTTCGCCCATTTTCAATAGCAACCTACTTTGGCCAAAAGGTAACCTGTATACAAAATTTCATGCAAATATCTCAATTTTTACTCAAGTTATCGTGTACACAGACGGACGGCGGACAGACGGACCACATGTCTTAATGGATTCCTCTTTTCAACCTAAGAACTTTCATATATGGAACTCTATATCTATATCGATTATTTTGTGCCGTTACGTACTACCGTTATGTGAACAAAATTAATATACCCTTGTACTAGTACTAGTACACTGGGTATAAAAATTAGAATATGATTGGAAAAAATGAAGAAAAGAAATCTTAAGCAAACGAACGAAATATATATCCCGCGACGGGTTTTACTTATGCCCTAGGCTTATGTATATGTATGCTTACATGCACGCGTTTCAATACTCGCGATCATCCACTTTAGTGGTGTATTGTTCCGCACCCTGAGTGTGTACGTGTATGTGGGTGTGGTTTACTTGACCTTAGGGGTTCGAGGCTGTTGGCGACCTATGACCTCAAGTGTGAGCACGAGCCTGTGTGTCTTCACTCGACTCTGTCAGGCCCCTATGATCCCAAACTCGGATGCTGGTTGTTGGCACACACGCACTTACATACTTACACTCCGAGTAACTATGTATATACTATGAAGCAAATTTTAATGGTAAGCAAAAATGTATGAAAATGAAAATGGCATATGATAAAACTACGGAAACTGATCAGCCTTGTGACCTATGGCTTCACAGAGGTAGCAGGCTTCGTCCAAAATCCCCCTTGGATGGCATTAAGTGGTACCATACGGGTTAATTTACCAAGCTATACCCCTACCCGGGCCTACAAGACGTCTTGTAACAGGGTCAAGGGAGTATGTGACTAATGGGTCACTCAAATTTGGGGGGTGTGAGACGATGCCGTCGACCCACGCACTTTTGCGCCCGTTTTGAAATATCCAACAGTGGTCGTGAACGACCCAATTTTTCCAGCCACACCGGCTTAAAATTTCCTTACAACTTTTGATGAAGTGGTCGCGCTTATGGCCCGCCACTTCCCCCTCACACCGACTATACAATATTTGCTTAAATCTAAAAACCTGTTGCTCCGGCCGTGCTGCTGCGTTGTTGACGATGCGGTCGTCGTTGCTGCTGCCTGGTGCTGGCTATATCGCCGTGGCGGGTACCAATTGAAGATAATGGCCAGTGCACATTGGTCCCAAATCCAAAATTGGTGGCATTAACTCAATTTTTAAACTTTTGAGTGTTCAAAAAAGGCATGTATTTTCCAATAGTACATATATTATTGCACCTTAAAACCAGTTTTATTCATTACATCGGGCAACCATTAGTTTCTGACAGGCCATCAAAGTCAGCTGTTTCGCCACAATAATATTAAAGTTTTGCGAATTTTTTTTTTTCTGAGAACTATTCAAGAGTGGAAAACTTAAGGTTGATTAAAAACAAGTGCACATTTTTATGGATAATACAGGAAAAAGTAAGTAGAATTTACTCATAACAAGTGTTTCCATGTTTATACGTGTATTATGTAGCTTTGAAGTGCTTTGCGAAAGGTATTTTATGTTAAAAAAATTTCATAACTTTTGCGTTTCATAGACAAAAAGTTATATAACTACACAACGATTCACAAAAGTGAAGAGGCTATATTATTAAGTAAAGTGTATTTAATAAAGCCATGTAGATATTTTATTGCCGTTCATTGCCGTTTTTGAAAAATTCGATCTTTTTCCAGTGAACTTCTATCTCGGCAATTCCGAATTGTTCGACATTTGGGTATCAAATGAAAAAAGGAATCAATCTCGAAGTGGGTGTTTGAAAAAATAAAAGCAAGTCTCACAAAACGAAAACTTCTAGAAATTAACAAACAAATTACAAATTTTCACACTTATATTAAGAGATTTTTTAAAAAATTCAAGGGAGATATTGAAAGATTCAAAAGAAAACATCAGAAGTGGTATTCTCGGCATATGGTGATTAAAATTGGAGAAAAAGATTGTGTGAAGTCTAGTAAGGTAGGACGCCCGTTAAGTGTGCTAGTCTTCCAGAGAACGAAAGGTGGTAGTCTTCCACGCAGAGAACGAAGTGTGTTAGCCTTCCACGCAAAAAACGAGCAGTGCTAGTCTTCCACGCTAACTGAACTGTGCTAGTCTTCGTTGGGAGCGACGAGATATTATTTTGTTTATTTTGTATATTTAGTATAAACTTAATAATAATTAAAAAATTAACACAAATACCTAAAAGAAAAACAATATTGCGCTTTGAATTTTTTATCAGCCTAAAATAATACGACGCTTTTGAGATGTTTTCATGCCATGATAAGTGACGTACATTTACTTGTTACTTAAGGTAAGTTTTTTGTTGTGATTACCGGTGACTCACTGGCACAGAATGTGTTAAATTTGCGGATGTTACGTTTGAACGAATTTATTGATTTTTCAGTAAAAAGTTGCGTTGCGGACCTTACTCAATGAGTAATACTCATTATACTATTTCGTAATCTGCTATGAAACACGTAAGTTTTAAGGGGTCTTGTGTAAAGAAAACCTCCAAAAAAGTAGTTCGACACACCCTATTAGTGTCTAATTTGGTTTTTAGAAATTTAAATTCGCTTATTTATTTGAAATTTACCTTAACATATATTCATTTAAGCAAATTTTGTCATCTTTTGCGATATCGTATGTTTAGACCACCGGTCTAAATATATCGGCCGCCCCTCGTACGTAACATTGGTCCATCTCACCGGGAATTTGAACTGGCTTTCTAAACATTAAATACCAGAAATCCACTGCTATCGAGGAAATAATTTAATTACACGAATCACCAAGGAATACAATTTGTCCAAATCGAAGAGTTTAATTATTTTCGCAAGAAAACGAACGATCAGCCATAATACCAGCGAGTGACACCAACACATACACGTTCGCATAAATACATCCAATACTCACACCACATCACAGCTTACAGTCAGCTCTAATCACATCACATCATATCAACACATCACATCAGCATCACAGCTCACCAATCTGCTTACTACAGTCAATCTGCTCAAAGCATCACATTTCATCACTATACAGTCCATTTGCTCAACAGAGTTTCATCACTCAAGGTACGTGGTTTGTTTAGTTCATGCACCATATTTTTTTTTAATACGTACAAAACGTAAGTGAACTTTGTGAGTGATTTTTTTTTAAAAAACAAAGTAAGTGAAAACCTTGTGTGCTTGACAGCGCAATATCGCCTTTTGACTATCGGTTAAGTCCCCCACCAGTGGTAAGACTTATCCGACACAGCTCAAGGCAAGCAGTCAGTGAATTTTTTTTTTTTTTTTTATAGACACTTATCACTGCACTGAACATCTGTCTGCTCTACCACTTCGTGTGGAAACGTTCTCCAAAATTACTTTTAATTTTCACTTAGTTGATGCTTTTTTAAATAATCCATCACAAAGTTCACATCACATGAATCAGTTCATCAACACACCATATATTAATCATCTACGTTGGGTGGCTTGTGATATAAATATTTAAAGCGTACACAATTTACAAGTGTCGCTTAACAAACACATTTACTTGTATAATTTAAAGATTAAATAAACAATTATCACTAGTCCACGAATATCTGGACAAACACAATTGCGTTACTTTTCGTTTGGAATTTCACTTTATTTTACTTGGTTTGGCTATACAGGGTTCACAATACCCAAGCACATTGAATCTGTACCGAGATTTCTATCTGTGCCACATACACATATATACATAATTTGTCTATCACAAATTTTATACATCAAATCTCCAGAGATTTGAATCAAATCATCGTTTTATAAAAAATTTCGCTTAGTCCAAAGCAAGACATCTTCCTGAGTCACTACTGCTGAGTCCACTTCTCTGTAAATATACAAAATATTTAAGCAAATAAAGAGAATGGAGACATATATTCGTCAGTCCGACTGCATAGTGGAGTTCGAGCAAGAATGGAGCTCTACTAACATTGAAGAAATGGATAAGCACACCCTTGCACTACAGCAAGAGGAGCTGAAGTCACAATGGAAGAAGACGAAAACGACTTATGACAGCCTATTGTCCCACAAAGAGACCACCAAGGAAGATTTGCAATCAATAAAGCAAAAAAATAAAACCTGTTTCGCATGCTACATGAAATGCATGGCTGCTATGAATGCTCAGCTGGAAAAGCTGTCAGCACAGCCCATACAACCACAAAAACAACAAAGCACTGATGATACATCCAGCCGTGAAAATAATATTCGGCTTCCGCCCTGTGACACCGATGTGTTTAAGGGCGATTATCTATCCTGGCCAACATTTTAAACGCCTTACCCCGGTTGAAAAATTGTATCACCTCAACCAAAAAACTCAAGGGGAGGCGAAGGAAATAGTCAGGAGGTGTCCACTGACCAACGAAGGCTTTACTACAGCCTGGAAAAATTTAAGTGACAGGTACGAAAACAAACGTATCCTAGTCAATACACAATTGAAATCTTTGTTTAGTCTGACCGCAGTTGAAAAAGAATGCGGTACAAAGATTAAGCAACTACAAAGAGACATAAATAATTGCATCTCGTCGCTTCAATGTCATCAAATTGACATATCTAATTGGGATGCAATAATAACATATTTATGCTCCACCAAACTTCCGGAATGTACTCTGGCTCTATGGGAACAGACCATTGAGAACAAAACAGAGATACCAAAATGGGAAGATATGGACAAATTCCTGTCCAACCGTTTCCAAACGTTGGAAACAGTTTCCGACCTGAAGGGTAGCACAGGCCCAAAAACACCCATGAATCAACGGTCAAATAGTTCACGGGAAACGCCGAGGAAACTCGGAGTTTACCAAGCCAGCGTCCCTCCTGGCTGGTGTCAAATGTGCAACACCAAGGAGCACAGATTGCGGGATTGTCAAAACTTCCGAAGGCTGTCCCCACAAGACGGAATAACCTTCATTAAGGAAAAAAGGTCTTGCCTTAACTGTTTGTCAGACAAACACACCGTGACACGATGCCCTCATCCGCTTAATTGCACCTTGTGTCACTTGAGGCACAACACCTTACTCCACCTGCCAACAGCACAACCCCAAGGAAACCACCAAAGTTGGAACCGGAACACCAACTCCAACAATCAAAGTCGGAACCGAAACACCAACGCAAATAATCGAAGTTGGAACCGCAACTCCAACGATGATAGGCCCTCAACTTCGCAACAGGCTAGGGCAAGGCTTGAGTCTGCAAATAGAAACGAAAATGTTAATAATGTTTCTACATTACATGCCAATACAACTAAAGGGGTATTGTTGGGAACCGCACGCATTAAGATCAACTATAATGGAGTGGATTTCTCGGCCAGAGCACTTATTGACTCCGGCTCTGAGTGCTCTTTCATAACTGAAAGACTGAAAAAGAGAATAAACCTGCCATCTAAACGCCTGAACATACAAGTGTCAGGCATAAACAATACGCTGTCCGCGCAGGTAACAGAGTCGTGCTCTATTACAATAGGCTCCCTCATCGACCCATTAGTTAGCATTGATACAATGGTCCTAGTCCTACCACAACTTACAGGGGACCTTCCGACTTGTCAGGTCAGTGCATTGACCCAGCAAGCGTTCCCTGACTTGATTCTAGCGGATAAGAGGTTCTTCGTTAACGAACCAGTCGACCTCATCCTAGGAGGCGACATATATGCAAAGATAATATTGAACGGTATAAGGAAGAACGTGATGAGCACGCTTCTTGCCCAAGAAACCGTCTTCGGGTGGATATTGACCGGTCGTGCAGAAACAGCACAGCCCACTAATAATAGGGTATCATTTTTTAACGAGATAAGCCTAGATAAACAGTTAACCGCTTTCTGGGAGTTGGAAGATGTGCCTAAGAAAAAGGCACTAAACGACGATAATGCCTATTGCGAGGCACTTTTCAAAGCAACAACGGAACGGGGCTCTGATGGCAAATACATTGTCTCCCTTCCCTTTAAACAAGAGTTTCCCAACGATATATGCTTAGGACCCTCATTAAAGGGCGTTTGTTCTCAATTTTACAGGAATGAGACCCGCCTGGCTAAGACACCGGACCTACAGAGAGAGTACAATAGAGTATTGTCGGAGTATGAGACGTTAGGACACATGTCTAAGGTGCCCACAATGATACCACCCCAGTCAACGGACTGCTACTTCCTGCCGCATCATGCGGTTA
Organism: Campiglossa producta; assembly: GCA_964058755.1. Lineage (NCBI taxonomy): Eukaryota > Metazoa > Arthropoda > Insecta > Diptera > Tephritidae > Campiglossa > Campiglossa producta. The sequence goes on along the minus strand of CAXKVI010000023.1, from coordinate 308,633 downwards.
TCAAGGAAGAGAGTACAACTACCAAAGTCCGGGTGGTTTTTAACGCTTCCTGCCCTACTACTAATGGCACCAGCCTTAACGACGTACTTCATCCAGGCCCAGTACTTCAGGCCGATTTAACAATACTGCTTCTCAGATGGAGATTCTATAGATACGTGTTTAATAGCGACATCGAAAAGATGTATCGTCAGATATGGGTCAAACCCAATCAGACCAAATTTCAAAGAATAGTTTTCCGGACCAGACCTGAGAACCCTATCACCGTCTACGAGTTACAGACGGTAACCTTTGGAGTTAATTGTGCTCCATACTTAGCCATCCGAACACTGCATCAGTTAGCGGATGACGTGGAGACTTCATTACCCATCGCAGCAAATATCCTGCGAACAAGTATGTACGTCGATGATGTTCTCTCAGGAGGGCATACTATCGACTACGCTATCAAGGCTCGTGATGAAATTACGCGTGCATTACAGTCCGCGGGCTTATCCCTTCGAAAATGGACGTCGAATTGCAACAAAATACTACAGGGAATACCCAAACATCATCGACTGAACGAGGACTTTCTGAAGTTCGAAGACTCCAGTACGGTCAAAACACTCGGAATCCGCTGGAACACACATTCTGACCAGTTTTATTTTACAGCTAAGCCCATCGCAAATAAGGATAGCATTACTAAACGGGCCATACTCTCAGCCATCGCTAAACTCTTCGATCCATTAGGATGGCTGGGCCCCGTCATCATAGTAGCCAAAATGATTATGCAAAACATTTGGCTAGAGGGGACAGACTGGGACGAGAGAGTATCTGATCAAACTTTAGATAGGTGGCAAAGCTTTATGCACGACTACAATGAAATTAATAACATTCGGATTCCACGATGGGTGTATTTCACGCCATCCAACGACGTGGAAATACACGGATTCTGCGATGCCTCCGAAAAAGCATACGCAGCCACAGTTTTTTTAAGAGTCAAAATGAAAGATCAGGTTTACGTTAACCTGCTAATGGCGAAAACAAGAGTAGCCCCAGTGGAGACCATTTCCTTACCCCGATTGGAGCTGTGTGGAGCGGTTCTGTTGGCCGAGACTTTGGAATCCGTCATCGAAAATCTGAATTTAGGCACATTCAAAATTCACCTTTGGACGGACTCAACCATCGTCCTGGCATGGATCCGAAAACCACCGTGTTCGTGGTCAACGTTCGTGGCGCACAGAGTCACAAAAATTGTGGAAAAGGTAGGAAATCAAGCCTGGCGACACGTGGATTCCGCATCAAACCCAGCAGATCTGGCCAGCAGAGGACTATCAGCGCGGGATCTAGTCGACAACGTTCTGTGGTGGCAGGGACCTTCTTGGTTACAAGAAGACGAGAATAAATGGCCAGCCCAAGAAAAAGAGTATGGTACAAACATCGAGGCAAAGAGAGTACAAATTCACGCAACTACGCAAACAAACAATAAAGAGGACATTCTCGATAGATTTTCCGATTTTTCAAGAGCTTTGAGGGTCATATCATATATTATGAGGTTCTCTCAAAGAACGAGTCCCAAAACAAAATCCACTTTTAAAGCGGAGTCACACCTCATTTCGCCCGAAGAAATTAAGGCTACGACTCAACGTCTTATTACCATCTACCAACAGAAACATTATTCTGAGGAATTAGGGAATTTAAAATCAGGGAAACCTATTGGGACAAAAAGCGAAGTCCTTGCTCTCAACCCCTTCATCGATAGTTGTAGCATCCTGCGGGTGGGCGGCCGTCTGTCTGCATCCCTGGACCTCCCGTACAATGAACGCCATCCAATTATCCTACCGTACGCCTGTCACTTTACGCGCCTCCTGGTCTAGTTTGTCCATAAGATCTCCCTTCATGGCGAACACCAAGTCATGTTGCGGCTCCTACGCACGCAATACTGGATCCCAAAAGTAAAAAATATGATCAAGTCAGTTATCCATAACTGCAAGATCTGTACCATCTTTCGTAAACGGGTTCAGACCCAAATCATGGGAGACCTACCTCCCGAACGCACTACCTTTTCCCGGGCATTTACAAACACCGGGGTAGATTTCGCCGGACCCTTTGACATCAAGTCCTACAGCGGCAGAGGATGTCGCATGTCAAAGGGCTACGTTTGCCTGTTCGTATGCTTTACGACCAAGGCCATTCATCTAGAGGCCACCAGTGACCTTAGTACCGCCTCGTTCCTGGCAGCCCTCGACAGGTTTGTTGCCAGACGAGGATGTCCAAAAAACCTCCATTCCGATAATGGAACGAACTTCGTCGGTGCCTCTCGAGCTCTCCGATCCGAGTTCAAGGCTTTTCTAGCGGACGCCCGCAACCAGACCCTTTCCGAATATTGCCACCAAACCCTGACCTGGCACTTTATACCAGCTGGGGCCCCTCATATGGGTGGACTCTGGGAAGCGGGGGTAAAAAGTTTCAAAAACCACTTTAAAAAGATCGCCTCCGATCATAAATTTACCCTCGAGGAATTTAGCACCCTACTATGTCGAATCGAGTCTTGCCTTAACTCGCGACCCTTAACTCCCTCTTCCAACGAAGCGTCAAATTTGGAGCCGCTTACCCCAGGACATTTCCTCGTTGGAGGACATCTATTAGCCCCCCCCCCCCCCCCCCCCCCCCCCCGAAATCGACGTCAGCGAGAAACGTGCCTCACTCGTCAACAGATGGGAGAAACTCAAGGCCGAGTACCTCACCGAGCTGCAGAAACGCGTCAAGTGGAAACATCCTCAAGCAAACTTGAAACAAGGGGACCTGGTTGTCCTAAAGGAGGACAACTTACCTCCCAATGAATAGAGGCTAGGACGGATCTCGAACTTACATCGTGGACCTGATAATCGAGTTCGAGTCGTCGAACTAGACACTGCGCGGGGCCGAACTACCAGACCAATCGCGAAATTGGTCCTACTTCCACCCGTCAGCGAGGATGACGGAAGGGAGTAATATTCCACTTCTCCATATCCCTAATTCCACTTCTTATTCGTTCAGGATTAGGGAACCTCGCGGTCTTACCACCGCAGAAAACCATTTCCAACCCCAACAATAAACCCAATAGCAAGCAAATGCACTCGTTAAACTTGGTAACGAGGCCAACAAAAACCCTACCGCAGACGGACTAACCGATCTGCCACAGAAGATGACAATGTGCTACACAAAATTAGCAGCACATCGCCCAAACATAAATTCCCTCACAACAAAGTCAATTGCCAGATAAGAAGATAAAAGGCTTTTTTCTTCAAATAAATGTAAACAATCGTATTAACCCCTTGCCACCCAAGCACAGTCCTTGTGCCCCATACAATTGTTTTACTGAAAAATTAGATAGCATTTGTTCATGCCAAAAGAAAAAATTATCAATACCACGAAATATGCTAGCCCAGTAACTTTGGCAACTTTGGAATCTAGCTCTTTTCGGACTTTTGCGTTATAAAAAATAACGAGTAAACAAGAATTTTTAAAGGTAGAAGTTCAATATCTAGCCACCTAAAGATCTCCGACATGATCATAAAATATGATTAAAAACTCATGTCCAACTTTGTTTGAATCTCAGAAATTAACAATCTAAATGATTCAAAAATGATTTCCAGGATTAATTTTGATTATCAAAAAGAAACATATTTGATTATTCCTGTGTTCATTTATATGACAATATAATCACAAAAAAGGAATGAAATCGTACTAAAATTCAAATAAAGAAATATTCGAAATTCAATCTTAAAATGTTATTTGGGTTAAATCTAAAACACAAATGCTTAGCAAGGGCGTTCGTATAAGAACTGTAGTAAACTCGTAAATATACGAGATTTGTAAACTTAAGACATAACACGAATACCCTTATTTTGTTTCAATTCGTTATTGAAAAGTTTAAACGTTTTTAGATCAACGAAAAGCTTTTCCATTCATTGAAATCAAAATCTCAAAAATTTTGTTTAGTTTGATTGATTCCCCCATATATTTTTCCATTCTTTGAGCAAGAATATTTTTTCCATAAACAAAAGGTAAAAAAAAAAAACAAAAAAAAAAAACTAGAGCAGAAATTTGTGAGCTAGATTACTCTACTTTGTTGTGAGCATACTCATGAAACAAAAGAGATAAAGCAACCTAGAGCAAGAAAAGTGTTCGTTAAACACAGTACCTCAATCTGGCGTAAGCTAGAGCAGCCCAATAAACAACCCTATGGTTGAACACTACACTCACCCGATGCACCTGGTTGGGGTTACCGCTCCCAGTTGTGGGTGTATTTGATTCCTTTACAGCTCGACGTTGCTCCTCTTCTTGACGTGCACGGTACTCCTCCATAGACACTCGTAAAGCAAGTGCCAATTCTGGATCGTCTACCGGAACCGCGTCGAACACTGGCAAAATGCGAACCAGTACCATCTCTGCCATTCACGAGATCTGAAAGTAGGTAATTATTGTTGACGTAATTACCAAAGCTAGCAATATCAACATTGACGCTTACCTTTAAACGTTTCGATTAACGAAATCAGCATCATCATTATTGATAGGCGATCATTATTGAAACGGCCCTTAACATCGGACACCAAACGGAGGAATTCATAGGTTTTTTCAATGGTGATCACATCCATGAAACCAGCTGGATATGTGGGATCGGCACGCACTTTGCCGTCAACTTTGATGAGACGCAGACTCAAAATCTTCGTGCCACAAGGCATATACTGGTGGGGCAGATATGAAGCTGCCCCACCTCACTAATAAATTTGCGTGCCACAAGGCACGTTGGTTTTACCAACATAGACGGTTGCACGACTTGTATCTCTTTTACGTTTGGCGCTGGATAGACAACGCCACCAAGGTTTTAGTTGGTTCCGCTGCTGCCATGTACTGCATACCTTTTTTCATCATATACTCAACTTCTTCCATTGTATCATTGAAATGTAATGACTTTCGCTACTTTCATCGAATACACTACGATTTTCTTTATCATTTTCAAATGATTCTTCGTAGTCAAATGAATTTTTGGTTTGCGAGTTACTTAGCATATGTCACTCGATGGGGCATATGTTCGGCTGCCCATATAAAATAAAACCCCGGCGGAATAATTTGCTACCCGCCCAGCGCCATGCCAGTGTTTGGCATACAAAAGAAAAATATTTCCCCTATATGCAGCGGGGTTTAGCTAAACCTAGTGTTATGGGTTCGAGCTGTATCGATATCCCATAACCCCTGTCCAAAAAAAGTTAACTCCTTAAACAAAAAATATGCCCCTATACGCAGCGGGGCCTACCTAAACCTATTGTTATGGGTTCGAGCTGTATCGACATCCCATAACCCCTATTCCAAAAACAGTCAACTCCTTATCATGGCCCGGGCCATAGCTCGAAATCCTACCACCTTTACCTGATTCTTTAAAGAATCTAAGAAATTTCTTTTTATGTCCCAAAAATAATGAAAATGTTGTTTTTTAAGATATATTGTTAAGCGTTGTAGTATTTCCATAATAACGCTAGCAACACTTTGTTTCAAATTATTTGCTCTCTTTGTTGACTTAATATAACCCAGTGGGAAAGTAGGTAATGCATTACCTTTTTCATCCATGAAAAGAAGCATGAGCAAAGTAACGCATGAAAAAATATTTGAAAAATCTTCCCATGTAATGTATTTCGTAAGGTATTATTTTTCAAAAACATTACTTTTCCTATGACATTGCTGTAGAAAAAGAAATGCATGAATTCCATTGTTCATAAAAAATTTTATAGGAGATATACATTATTTTATACATTACCAAACATTACCTTTTCCCACTGGGAAACCAACTCGAAGCTTACAGACTCCAAATGCGCCCATCTTATGTAGGGTATCTTGCTTTGAGCAAATAATGCACTCAATAATCGTAACGCCATCAAATTGTTCGGTGAAGCTGCCAATTCACGTTCACTTAATGGTGCACATAATGAAAAGTATTCATAATATCGTACATCAGCTGCAGCTAACCAATTCTTTTTCAAATGATGTAATGGATATGGCATAAAATCTCTCGGATCTATGTTACTACGTGCCAACAATGAAACATCACTCTAGTTTGCCCATAAAACCTGAAACGAAAAAGAAAAAAAATTTAAATACGTATGCCAAAATAGTTCATTCAAGTATGTATCCATCGCTGGGTGCCGGCTACCACAGCGAGTGATACATACACGTACAAACATATACATTTTTACGACACACTTACCTTTTTCCTTGCATACTCACCTGCACCTTTTGGCCACGTCCAGGCTCCTCTTGTTTCCATTCCACCGACCATCCTGCAACCTGAAAAATAAAAGAAAATTTAAGTAAATTAAAAACATACAATTAAAAATAAAATTCACAAAAAGTAAAACTTACCTCGTGTACAATTTTCTCAATGACATGTATCCATTGAGAGCGCCGTCTTGCGCTGCCACACTACCAATTTTTTTTTGTACTAAATCGCGCTACCGGATGCACGGGTACTAAACCCTCCACTTAAGGCCCTATTACACGAAACGCGTCACTGCATCGCGCGATATGAAATGTAACCAATTAAAGTCAATACTAGCCTCAGTATAAATATTTCGGTGTACCAACATCTAACATAATTGAGGAAACAAATAGGTTGTACAAAAAAAAAAATATACGTGCCGTCAGCCACGGCTCCGCCAACCATCCGGAATCGGGGTGGCGTAGTCCAGAGCCATTTTAATAAGCGCGGCCGACGGCGGCCAACATCCGTTTTTTGAGCTATATCCCAGAATTGTCGCTAACTTATTAGCAGTTGACCCATAAAGTATACAATAACAATAAAATATTATATCGTGGCAAATACCCATTTCTGGCAGGTACGACCTTCACAGTCGTAATCGTACAACAACGTACACCATTCCCCTAAATTAGGCTCCCCAAATCGTGACACGGTATGGGAAATGTCACTACAATGATGGGGTGAACAGTGTAAATGTGCTATTAGCAGCTGCCGTCGAGCATCTGCCTGGGCCTTAACATCGCAAGAGTACTCGTTACCATCGATGCGATGTGGCAGCACAAAGCGTGTCAGCTGTTCGCGATCCTTTGGTGAAACTTAAGGGTGGGTGATTTTAGCCGGAAATCAACGACAGCGCGATCAGCTGGTTACGCGGACCGACTTTAATTATTGAAATGGGCGCTTCTTATTTGCAGCTATGCACACACATGCTAAAAATGCATTAGCTCAGAGGCGCAAGTGCTAAACTTTAACCATCCAGGCCAAAAAGTAGTCATTTAGGACTATTGCAAAGGGCGCGCGGTCGATAAAGTTACGGCACATATTAAGTGTCCACGCTTCTATTTCCGGTTTCCCTTGGGTGGTAGGAAATTGTCAAATGACAAACAATACCAGATGGGAAAAATGGGGCCAGAATCCGAATGGTCCTGCCAGTTGGGGGTAAATATCTAAACCTACCCAAAATTCACTGAATTGTAATAATACATTTACACCGCACCCAATTTGGTAAATGAAGGGTAATCGCACATTTACATCGTAAAAAAAAAAAAAAAAAAAAAAAAAAAAGTTGGTAAATTAAGCACAAAAATACCCAAAAAGGCCCAAAATACCAAGGTCGGAATAAATAAGAAAAATATCCACGTAAATTCAAAGCCCATAAGTCAAAACCCATATTAGGGACACAAGCCACCCAACCATAAAAAATTCACATAAAATAACGGGCTATTAAATTTTAGAATGACTCGCTTCACCGCAACACGCGATAAAACCGAGGAAAGGTCTCGTCCCTTTGCCATCCCGTGCCGCTTATGCGGAAACAACCACGGCATCCGCTTTTGCCAGCAATACCGTCGGATGGCGGCTGAAGAGCGGTTGCGGGTAGTACTTATCCACAAGTACTGCCCCAATTGCCTGTCGCCATTCCACCGCCCGGAAGCATGTCCGTGCGAGGACCGCTGCTACCGGTGTGAAGAGCCACACCATACCACACTCCACATCGATGGAGTGAGAGGCGAGTCATCGAAATACACGCCGCAAGACGAAGAAGACGGAGAAATTTCTGATGGCGCCCTATCAATAGCCATAACGGAAACCACGAAATCCTGGGCAGAGCAAGTCGCAGAGGAAGAGGAAGAAGAAGAGGCAATACGGTCAGCACCGACAGGCACTCCACAGCTCGGCGGCTCGGAAACCCGTTCTTTCCGACCGCTACTACGGCACGAGCAGTGGAGACGCCGCGACCCAGTCCCGACAGAGGACAAGAAAAAGGGTGGCTCGGAAACACGTCCTTTCCGACCACTGCACAGGCCCGGTAAGGTGAACCCTGATGGCTCGGAAACGCGTCCTTTCCGACCATCACGCCTTACAGCGGGTCGGACGGCACCTTATCCGGCCACCGACAAAACCGACAAAACTCTCGTCCGCCAGCAAAATCCTCCCGCCGCATTTAGGTCGGGTCGAGCTGCCAACACGCCCACCTCCAACATCATCCTGCGATCGTTTGTCGCCATCGCCCCAACTGCGACCGTCTGTATTGAGTCCGGCGGCAGACTACATTTTGTCCGCGCACTGATCGACCCGTGTTCACCCACCTCGGTCATCGACAGCGAGCTCGCTACCGAGCTCGACTTGGAACGATTTGGGGGGACTCGGCCGATCAGGTGCACTCTAGTGCTGAGAGGAGAGTTTGGGGTGGGCAGAAGGGTCACGACCCAAGCCACGATCGTCGCACGTCACCACCGGATGAACCCGACGACAACCATCGATGCAACAGTTGCGGTGCCGTTTCAGTTTATGAAGCTGGCTGACCCCGAGTTCTTTCGCGCCTCACCAGTGCGCCTCACGTTAGGCGCCGATGTGTACGCCAGCCTCATGCTGAACGGCACACCGCCATCCACTATCAACGGCCTACTGGCCCATGCCACAATATTCGGCCTAATCATATCTGGGGCGTGCCAACAATAGGCGGTATCCATCCCATATATTATATTGGACGACAGTAATCTTAAGGTGCAATGAACATAACAAAACCACGTCCATTTACTAATCCTTTTTTCATCCACAACAGGACCATTGTAGCAGCTAGCATGGAGAGCCTATGGGGCCATAGCCATTTCCATTCACCATTCATAGAGTCGTCGTGTTAGATTAAGCCTTAGATTGGAGCGGCCGGCATGTTTAGACCACCGGTCTAAATATATCGGCCGCCCCTCGTAGCAAACCGTAGTATCTTCCGCGCTATTACCTTTTACGTTTTATCTTTATACCGATAACAGCTCTTACCCCTTCGAATCCTACAAATGTAGGCCTTCGGCGGCGGTACAGAGCTACTATTTATCTAAAGACTCGATCACTTCTTTTCCGAGCATACGAGAGTCATCAGCTGCCAAACCAAGGTAAAGTAAACAATTACATTTTCCATACCATAAATTTTATTGTGCACTTTGTAATTACATCCACTACATTACATTTCATTTTCACATACAAATCACTTTTAATAAAAACTATTGTACATATTTACATTTGAATACCATTGTTTATATCCTTATTCACTCGCCGCTCTTTTCATTTTCTTGCATATTATTACGTGCGAGCATCCCGCCACTGCCATTGGCCGCACGTAACATCGTATTTCAAAAGGAAATTTTTTTCATACCTGGAAGGAACACCCAACTAGCAGTCACGGTGGGCGTTGTCTGATTTATCAGATATTTGCTATTTTCCTTCCATATGCCTTTGCTATAGGATTTGTCAACTTTCAACTGCGTAGCTGCATTTGTTGAATTTATGCCCAAAAAAATGGAATCGGGACCATTGTGCAGTGGCCGTGACGTTGGCTGTGCTACTGCTTGTCACGCTGTTGGGGTGTATGGTGGTGGCAGTACTGACGCACGGTTTCCATTACCCTCGACGCCGCAGTTCTGATGACGACAAAACTATGGTCGCGCGGCCGCCGTGGTGTAGCGGTTAAGTGTTCGGCCTTCTACACCAAGTCGTGTCGGTTCGATGCCCGCAAAAGTAACATAAAAAAAAAATAATTTTTCTAAACGGGGTCGCCCCTCGGAAGTAGTTTGGCAAACTCTCCGGGTGTATTTCTGCCACGAGAAGCTTCTCAGCAAAAAATTCATTTGCTTTGCAAGTGCCGTTCGGAGTCGGCAAAAAACTGTAGGTCCCGCCAACTTGTAAAAAAAACTCAAAAGCAACAGACCACAAGTTGGAAAGAGAAGATCGGCTAAAAATCTCGTTAGAGGTTATGATGACCTGTTGGTATATCGCCGCCATTAGTTTTTTTTTTTTGGTGTCTAATGACCCCAGTATCAATAGTTCGAAAATTAAAAATTTCTAGCGCCGCACACTGGGGCACTTATATGTATATATGGGGACGCTCAAAATTCTGAAATCAACTTTTTACATCAGAATCTCTTTATCTGCAATAAAGCAGTTAATCTATAGCATCTTAACCCATTGGCGGCCATGGGTTAACCCGTTGGTGACCTATGTTTTTTATTTTAGTTTCGAATGTAATTTTCTTGAATCAGAATCGGTATTTCGATACTAAAATAGTAAATCCCAAGAATATTAACCTTTTAACGACCACGCATTAACACATTTTTGTCCCAATTTTTTTCACTTAATTCCTAAATTAAAATCTTCACATCATATTACAACAAATACGAAAAAAACGAGTCATCTTTGGAATCTTAACCCATTAACGGTCATGAATTAATGGGAAACAAGTAAGGAAAGCTGTCTTCGGCTGCGCCGAAGGCTAAATTCCTTTCATGAATAAGCGTCACGATTTTCACTGTTTGATCCCAGTACAGCCTGTGTGAATTTAAATTAAGCTCATACCGAAATTATCGGAACTATCGATGATATGGGGGCGATGTGTTATATTGGTCCAAACCCATTGATTTTTAACACCGACATTTCACATTCTAAAATAGCAATGTTTACGAAATTTCACGTTCCTACCTATATAACTACAGGAGTTATCTACCAAAATCCGTTTATTGGAACAATCGATTGTATGGGGGCTATGTGAAATATTTATCCCATCTCGATGATTTTCAACATCGATATTTAAGATATAAAAATAGCAATACGTCCAAAATTTCATGTTCCTACGTGTTTAATTACAGGATTTATAGCCCAAAATCCGTTTATCGGAACAATCGATTGTATGGGAGCTATGTGAAATATTTATCCCATCTCGATGATTTTCAACTTCGATATTTCACATATAAAAATAGCAATACTTCCAAAATTTCACGTTCCTACGTGTTTAATTACAGGAGTTATAGCCCAAAATCCGTTTATCGGAACAATCGATTGTATGGGAGCTATGTGAAATATTTATCCCATCTCGATGATTTTCAACATCGATATTTCACATATAAAAATAGCAATACTTACAAAATTTCACGTTCCTATATATATACTTACAAACATCGGACCAAAGTTATAGTACCATTTCATGTTCATGAAAGGTATAAAAATTGTATTATTTTTAAAGTGAATTTTCTTATCATTTGCGAAACCTTTTTCAGAAAAACTGCATAACAATAAGTGGAGGTTTTTAAATTTAAAAAACTTTTTACATTATGCGATTATCATTACTATTAAACTAATTACAATTATTTAAAAATGTTTATATTTTGAGTGTGTAAAACAAATGGAAAAGGCTTATGTAAATGTGTTCCTATCTAAAAAAAGAGGGGACCCTTTTTTTCTGCTGGGACCCTTTTTTGAACCTCACAGTTGAACGGGTAAGGCAGTCCGCAGACGAGGCGCATCGTCATAGACGCGTACTCGTCATTTCACTGAGCACGAATTTCCATGCACACGACGCTGCAGAAAAAATGCACACAACGAACTGTCCAAATTGCAATTTTAACTAATTAATACATTTTCCGCACATTATTAACACATATTTCTTCCGAATTTTTAATTTTTTCTTTCAAAAGAAACAATTAATTTTATTTGAAAAAAGAAAGCAAAGCCACGGCACACAAAAATCGAAAATGAAAAATGTAAACAAATGCATCCCCTTCCTCTTTTCTAAGCGTACGACGCCTGGCGACCAGCATTGTCATACGCTGAGCTGCTTGTAGCTTTCATACTTTGCCACTTTCGTGCAGCTGCCGTTTCGTGTGCAGCTCTTCATGCAAATATATGTGTTCAGCAACAAAGCATACAAAAATCGAATGTAGCGTCTAATACGCGTCTATGACGATTCGCTCCGTGTGCGGACACGCTAAGAACCAAGGGATTTGATGGTCGCTTGGCTGTCGCTGAGACTAGCAATATCCTGTTCGATAGTGTGTTGACCTATCCAAGCCGCGGCGTCCATGATTGCTGAGACTTCAGCCTAGAAGACACCGCAGTCATCAGGTAGTCTGAAGAGAGCTCAAGTTCCAGATCCCTTGAATAAATGCCTCCTCCAACTCTGCCGTCTAGCTTCGAGCCGTCATTTTCATTTTTATTTGATTTTTATATATATTTTTTGGCGGCCGCCGTGGTGTAGCGGTTAAGTGTTCGGCCTTTTACACCAAGTCGTGGCGGTTCGATGCCCGGCAAAAGTAACATCAAAAATTATTTAGAAAAAGAATTTTTCTAAACGGGGTCGCCCCTCGGCAGTAGTTTGGCAAACTCTCCGTGTGTATTTCTGCCATGAGAAGCTTCTCACCAAAAAATTCATTTGCTTTGCAAGTGCCGTTCGGAGTCGGCAAAAAACTGTAGGTCCCGCCAACTTGTAGGAAAACTCAAAAGCAACACACCACAAGTTGGAAAGAGAAGCTCGGCTAAAAATCTCGTTAGAGGTTATGATAACCTGTTGGTATTTCGCCGCCATTAGTTTTTTTTTTTTTATATATATATTTTTTATCATTTTTATATATATAGATACTAGCTGACCCGGCAGCCGTTGTACTGCCCAAACATTAACTTGTTTTCGTTTATTAAATGTGACTGGCCCTTCTCATTTCTTCCCGTCCACCCCTCCTTTTCCAATGATTTTCTCTTTTCATTTTGTTTTTCTAATTGTCATCTATACCGCTATCCCTTTCCCAATCCCGCTCCCAAAATGAATTAATAAGGCTCCCCTTTAAAACTCTCATCTTTAATTTAGACCCATTTTTACAAAAACCTTCTAGCTCCACTTCTGGTTCACGTGTTGATCAATATCTAAAAACTTTGGTCTTATATGGGAAAAATACTAAAACATCTTAAAAAACTTGTCACCACCTTTCATTTAATACTCATATCGCACTGGTTGACATTTTAATTAATATCTCGAAAACGGGGTCTCATATTGGACTGAAAAGTACACAATTTTAAAACACTTATCAATACCTTTCATTCGATGCCCATAAACACTTAATAAGTTTACCCTGGTCCACATTTTGAGCGATATCTCCAAAACCTTTTCAAATGCCTTTATTTTTCTTATCGTATAACCATCTCGAGCTGATACGAAATCTCGCTTCCAAATTTAATTTTATTATGTCCAGCCGTTATCAAAATAAATGCTAGCATAAATGAAGCAAAGTCCAAAAGAAGCCTGTGGCCTTACCCTTTGTTTGATACCAATTTTGTGCGAATATTCGAAAGTTTACCCGAAACCACATTTTGAATACTTATTCTGTTGTCGATAAATATGTCGAAATGAAACAGATACCAAATGAAAGCTGTGGTCTTCCCCTATCGTTAGATACCAATTTGTGCGAGTATTTCAAAGTTTACCCGATACCACATTTTGACCGATACCTCTGTTATCGACAAATATATCGAAACTAGTAATACCCGGCTTGCGTTGCCACGCCAAAGAGATACATGCCAAATATCAAGCACATGGAAACATAAATATGATTGTGTAGAATATATCGGGCTCTGGTCCACTTCCCGGAAGAAAAATCATACCATACTTTAACCCAAGCATAACGCTACCTACATACCAAATTTCAAGTAAATCCAATCCATTATACAATAGTTTAGAATAAGTAAGTTCTGGGTCCACTTTCCGGAAGAAAAATCATCCTATACTTTGACCTAAGCATAACGTTACCTACATACCAAATTTCAAGTAAATGCAACCATTTTTACGATAGTTTATAATAAGTCAGCCCTGGGTCCACTTTCCGGAAGAAAATTTATTCTATATATTAATCTTAGCATATAGCTACCTACATACCAAGTTTGAAGCAATTCGAGCCATAAATACGATTGTTTAGAACAGATCGGTCCCTGGTCCACTTCCCGGAAGAAAAATCATCCTATACTTTAACCTAAGCATAACGCTACCTACATACCAAATTTCAAGTAAATCCAGCCATTTATACGATATTTTCGAATAGGGCGGTCCCGGGCCCACTTCCCATAAAAAAATTTTACAGAAACACTCTCCAGGCTCCTACTAATCTATCCTCAAAATTTCAACAAAATCGGCCTAGTAGTTTTGGAGTCCATAAGCCACATACATACATACATACATACATCCAATTTTATGTATATAGATGAACCAAAGTCCCAATGAAATCTGTGATCACCCCAATTCGTTTGAAACAAATTTTGTGCGAATATTCCAAAGTTTACCCGAAACCACATTTTGACCGATAACTCTGTTATCGATAAATATATCGAAATGAACCAAAGTCCAAATAAAAGCTGTAGTCTTTACCATTCGTTTGATATCAATTTTATGCAAATATTCCAAAGTTTACCCGAAACCACATTTTGACCGATAACTCTGCTATCGATAAATATTTCGAAATGAACCAAAGTCCAAATATAAGCTGTGGTCTTTCCCATTCGTTTGATATCAATTTTGTGCAAATGTTCCAAAGTTTACCCGAAAGCACATTTTGACCGATAACTCTGTTATCGATAAATATATCGAAATGAATCATCCAACGTGTACATCAGTGGGAATGGGAAGATCACCAAAGGAGCTCTCCGTGAATTCCAAAAAGCCGACCCAATTAGCCCTTTTGAAATTCACGTATGTTCTTTTCTCCGAAGTAATGAAATCCGTGGCACGATCGACGGACAGGATGATAGGCACGTGGTCGGATGACAAGGCCACCATAGGTTGCCAGTTTATGCTGTTAATTAACCCCGGGCTAACAATAGTTAGGTCCGGGGAGCTACTGCAGTTAACAGCCATCCTTGTTGGGGTGTCTCCGTTCACAGTACAGAAAGAGGAAGTGTCAATTTGGTCGGCTAATTCCCGTCCTCTGCGGTCCACAGAAAGGTGTGAATGCCACATATCATGGTGGGCATTAAAATCGCCCATGATGATACGGTTATCGCCACAAAGAAACGCCCTAAGGTCAGGACGATAACTTCTGGGGCAGCAGGTGACGGGAGGAATGTATATATTGATTAGCTCGAGATCAACACCACCAGCTTGTATAACTATACCCTGACACTCTAAGGGCAAGTCTCCTTGGTCAGTGTTGATATCAAATTCCCTATACTGCACCGAATGGTGAACAAGGAACGCGAGACCACCTCCGCCGTCCGTACGGTCATGCCGGAGAACGTGGTAGCCTCCACTCGCTCGGAGATTCGAGTGGGGGCCAAGTTTTGTCTCCTGGATTGCAGCAATTTTGATTTTATGTAGCTGCATAAATGTGGTTATCTCCGCTATCTTGCCGGTCAAGCCGTTGCAGTTAAATTGCAACAATTTAAATTGCAAAGGAGAGGCTATGGCTACTCTGGGAGTTAAAGACTGATGTGTACGCCTAGAAGGTGGTAGGCTAGGTCGCGATATTGATCTCCGTTGCAGTCCTGAAGCCGGCGGATATCGTTCATTATTAGATGAGTGTACATCCGTCGGCGTTGAGGGCTGCACAACTCGACAGCAAGGCGCGACAAACACATCAGTCCAGAGATTTCTGTTTGCGAGCCCAGAACATATGCGTAGGTGACATCGGCCTAGGCAGGAATTGCACTTGACCGATGCCACAGACGCATATATCCTATGCCGACATTCAGTGCACGAAGAGCGAGGGATCAGAAGTTGATGGACTTGACTTGCATTCGTGCTAGTGCCGGAAGAAGTTAGTAAGGGGTTCATAGACGGGGGCTGAAACTCGGTAGTGCTAAAAGCATCCACTGATGTGCTACGAAGAAAGTAGCCATGAGTGGATGCTTGTGATGTTGACGCACTAGGAAGCGAGCTACAGCCGGGAACACACATATTCTGCTGGGCAATATAAGTATTGCAGGTCGTGGAGACTTGATTTATAGAAGGCGATAATGCAACATTTGAACGTCGCTTGCCTCGGGACGTCCTAGGACGTGAACAGCAGGGCGCCACAAAACTTTTGTAGAAACTAGTGGGCCGGTGTGTTTTAGGATCTAGTCCGGAGCAACTAGATTTTTGCAACCAACCTTTGCATGATGCACACTGTACTGAGTGTGATCGTCTTGTGTATATTTTCTTCCGGCAAACGCAGCAGAACCATTCTCTTGGGCCAGGATTTGGCTCAATGCCAGCCCGGATCAAGAGAATAAGGAGCAGCCGTGCTGCAAGGGGCTGTTCCGGGGATGACAATAGGTGAGGGAATCGTGACGCGTTAGTCACTTCGAAATGTATTGCTCTTGGCCGGGTCATTATAAAAAAGAAAACAACCCGGGTCGTTTCGGTACGAAGGGTAATGTACAAGTACAAATACCGTCCTCGCAGAACCGGCAATACGTGAAACGTGCACGCTGTTGTCTTCCGCTTTCGTTAAATACCAATTTTGTGCGAATATTCCAAAGTTTGCCTGTTGCAGACTCTATACCCCTAAGAATTTGTGTGAAAAATTTGGTAAAGATTGGGGCATTGGTTCAGTCGTTAAAGAGCCACAAACATTAACTGTCAGTGGCAAATTTAAGTTTTTATATATTAGTAAGATAAGATATATTTATATCACAATAAACGAAGACGCATTAAATTTTATATGTTCGATTGCAACACCAAGAGTAACACCAAAGCAAAAATTCAAACTTAATGTGTCTTCGTCTCCAAAAATTGGCAGTGGAAAATTGCAAAAAATTCGCATTTTTTACACGAAAAGCTTTGAAATAAAAGCCGCAATCTTCTGGAAGATATCGCTCCGGCTTACGCTCATTTCTCACGGGAAAAGTCCAGGGCACTATAAAGCTAAGGATACACCTAGCGACGCGACCAAATATTCTTTGCATGTGTTCTTATGGAGCAGAGTACACCTAGCAACAGCAGCACCACGCGACACGACGCGACATAACAATGTTGATAAAATAGCAGAGAACGTAATAATCAACGTTCTCTGCAAATAGGCAACTATTTGGTCGCGTCGCGTCGTGTCGCTAGGTGTACCCGTACCTTAAGATTTCACCAACAGATGTCGGTGCGCTTTCACGTAGATCCGTGGTATACACATTATTAAAACAAAAATACCCAAAGTATTTTCGTTTAGTACCGAATTTCATTAAATCAATTTTAAGGCTGCAATGCTTTTTTTGATGACTAAAACAGATATATGCATTCAAGATAGTAATACGTAAAAAAAAATTAAAAAACGACGCAATTTCTTAACATTTTAATGCGTTTAGTATGAAACCCAAAAAAACTACCCAATTTGAACACTGCGTTTAACCATGCAGCCACATCTGTTGCTGAAAAATTTTAAACGCAGCTACGACAAAAACCAATTCAACACAGAATGAAAATATGGAAAATAAACAAAAATGAGTAGGTACCTATAAATTAAGGTGGAATTAATAAGATGAGCTATAAATATATACAACGCCCCCCTAATATTTTGTTTTGATTTTAATACATGACCTGCGCGTGGTAATAACAAACAAACCTCCCAAAGGAAGTATATAATTTGGTTCAGCCGTTTTCGAGTTTTAGCGGGTCGACTGAACACCATTTAATTTTTATATATGGGTGAGAATTCGCCAAACCGACCACCCAAATTTGACAAAAATTCGTTTTTAATAATAGTTAAATTTTTTGGTAGCATTCAACATTAAAAATACTGTGGACGATCTACTTATCGGATTTTGTTAATTTTTTCAGCATTGAAAATGTTATTAAATGAAGATTATTAGTAATTTTTTTAAATCTAAAATTTTAAATTTTAATTATTTTTTTATTTAATTGTTTATAAAAAATAAAAAATAAAAAGTGTTCTTCACCTAATTTTGCTTCGAAAAAAAACCACATATACTTTATTGATTTTTTATTAATATTCCGTTGAAAAAAAATGGCACTCATTTCGAAAGAAAGTTACACGCTTCGGAACACGACGTGCATATTTTCAAGCGCCCTTAGTGCGCTTTATACTTACAGCACATACATTTATCTTTCAATCATCATCATTTATTGGCGCTTAACCGCCTAAGCGATTTTGGCCGATAGGACAACAAATAAACAAATATAGTTAATCTTCCTCAAATTTATACAGTTTGCTTTGTTCATCGTTTGAAATTATTTTACATAAAAAAACCACTTAAACCACAGTTTGGATGCTTCAGTCTTAAAATAATTTGATCTCAAACTTTATTTATTGTAAATTTTTGCTTTTACTTTCACTATTATTGGGTTATGTTTATTGCATTAATAAATGTGTTAAAACTTAAGCTTGTCACAACAACAATATATTAAAAAACCGATAAAACGATAACAAGTTCTAACATAACCTGAAAGCACACAGGAGAAATGTCACGAAAGATGAAATGTTAGAAAAGGTGATAAAGAAAAAGCCAACACTTCCATTCATCTGCCAACAAAATGTTGATAAATAGAAAACATGTCGGTAATGCAGACAAACACACATTAAAAGGGGTGTTCGGCCAGCGTAAAATTTTACAAAGCGTTGACTGAAAAAGTGTTCGGCTAGCATAAAACTTTGTGAAAAGAGAGCGGATTTTTACCGTTCATTTCGTGAGAGAGCTGTAAGCGTTTACTGGACAAAAATCACCCAGTAGAACTTGCAAGTGAAAACAGCTGATCAAATTGAACAGCTGATAATCATCAAGCTTCTAAAAAGTTTATAATTTTTAATTTACGATTTTCAAAGTGCAAGTTATTTGATAATAAAAGAATAAAAGTTTTATGTAAAGTAATAAACAAATTTAATATTGCGCCTTAAAAACTACTCTCCGACGTTCCATGACTTTGCAACGAATGTATACAAACTGTTCAGAGGAACTAAATCCTACAGTTCCAGAACGCTTGTATCCAAAAAATTATAAAAATTTATTGTCAAAGCAAGGAACAGCTGATTTTCTCTAAGCGTTTACAAATTTTTTGTTCGGCTAGAAACTTGCAATTTTAACATTGAGAGAGACTTTTATAAATTACTGCCAAAAATTTTCTGGCCGAACACACCTAAAAAGTTAAGCAAATTAAAGAATAAGAATAAATAACAAAAAACTAAAAAAAACAGCTGTAAAAGTTTTTGGAAAAGTAACCCAGCAAACATAAATTTGTAAATTTGCCCAACATCGATATAAGTAGGTAACTATTTTTAATTTATTTGTTTCATAATTTTATTAATTGTTTGCTATTGAAACATAAATGTTGTAAAACAAGTTATTTGCTGTAAGCATAAAACGCACTAAGGGCACTTAAAAATATGCACGTCGTGTTCCGAAGCGTGTAACTTTCTTTCGAATTGAGTGCCATTTTTTTTCCAACGGAATATTAATAAAAAATCAATAAAGTATATGTGGTTTTTTTTTCGTAGCAAAATTAGGTGAAGAACACTTTTTATTTTTTATAAACAATTAAATAAAAAAATAATTAAAATTTAAAATTTTAGATTGAAAAAAATCACTAATAATCTTCATTTAATAACATTTTCAATGCTGAAAAAATTAACAAAATCCGACAAGTAGATCGTCCACAGCAATTTAAAAAAAAAAGCAAACAAATTTTAAGTGTTAATATTAACAAAAAAAAATTTTTGGTCAAGTATTTTTAATGTTGAATGCTACCAAAAATTTAACTATTATTAAAAACGAATTTTTGTCAAATTTGGGTGGCCGGTTTGGCAAATTCTCACCCATATATAGATGAGGTAAAGTCAAAACGTATTCAACAAAGTGTGCTTGAATTTGACGTTGCTCTCAATCGGAACCAGGGTATAATGTCAAACAGAAAAATATTTTAACCCACTTGAAAAAATTTTTTTCCGTTAATAAACTTTTAGGAAAAAATTTGTAAATTAACTTTTGTTTTAAATTTTCAATATTTATATTTTACTTTTAATTTAAATATGAATATTCGGTAGCAATTTTAGAAGTATTTTATTGGTAGTGAAAAAAACTTCGGTGTCAGTGAAGAACGGTTGGAATTCAACTGTTTTGTAAGCTAAGGTAAGAAAACTGTAACCAAACATTTTTTACAAAAATCGCGGATGGTATAAGAGTAAATTATTGCTAATATTAAAGAAGAGAAAATGATTCCCAATTTACATGTGGTGCACCATAAAGGATTAATTCATTTGTTTACATTCGTTTGACATTATAGCCCCTTACAAGAGAAAATATTTAACTGTCAAGCACACTTTGTTGAATACATTTTGGGTAAAGTTAAAATCTAAACTTGCGATGATAGACCTCTAGACTTTAATTTAAAAATGAGTTAAATTTTGTGAAGTGAGCCACTTTTTTTCGAAGTTGTACTATCTTTCTGAAACTTTTTTGTATGGTTCACAACAACAAGAAAAAAATACGTTTGGGCCAGCTTTTCGAAATTCGAATTATTTTCAAAGTTATAGCTATCAACACTTTTCGAAATACCTCACTTTTGATTAATTTCTCACGATTTGTTAAACCGATTTTGCAAATTTTTTAAATATATATAAAAGATGGTATCTTCTTCCAAACGACGATTAAAATTTTTGCAAAAATTTTTTTTTGCAAAACATTTTTCGCAATTTTTAACTTTTTTTGTATAATGTTGTTGGGCATTCCATTAGTAACTATTAGCAAAAAAAAATTTGTTGGCACTTTAAGGGAGCGGGAGTTATTTACATTTTTTACAGACTAGTTAATTTTTCATGAATTTTTTTTTTTCTCTAGGTACTGTGTACTGTGAAGGTAAAAAATGTAAATAACTTCCGCTCCCTTAGAGTGCCAAAAAATTTTTTTTTGCTAATAGTTACTAAGGGAATGCCCAACAACATCATACAAAAGCGCCATCGGACCACGATGGAGAAGTTAAAAATTAAAGCGAAAAATGTTTGCAAAAAATTTTTTTTTGGAAAAATTTGAATCGTTGTTTGGTAGAAGATGCCATCTTTAATATATATTTAGAAAATTAGAAAATCGGTTCGCCCAACCATTAGAAAATCATCAAAAAGTGAGGAATTTCGAAAAGTATTGATAGCTATAACTTTAAAAATAATTCGAATTTCGAAAAATTGTTATATATGTATTTTTGTTTAATCGTTGTGAGCCATACTACCAACTTTTATTAAAATACATAGCCGTCGAAAAAATTGTAGGTGGCTCAGTTCACAAAATTCAAATCAAATCTAATCTATATCATGTGTCAAAATTTGTATGAAAAATGTTTAGCACATTCATCGTAAATTTAAGTATGAAATTTGGCTTGTAAACGACGTGCTAAATATACGAAGACAAAATTAATTATTGACACCTCACAAATTAAATTGAAATTTCAAATAAAATAATTGAAAAATTTTTAAAATTTCACGAAAATTTTTTAAATTGTGTTTGAATTTGGAAGTGTGTGGCAGATCTAGCTTTCTTAGGTGAAAACGTTGACTAGATGTCCCGCATAACACCAAAAGAGTGTTCTTAGGCTCTCCATTCTTAAGTTAATAAGCTGGGCCGATGCTCTTGGTGTAGATTGTAGAAAGAATTTTGTTTTGGAGTTTTTCAAACTTTCAAATTTTTTTAATTTCTTCTGGCATTTGATTTGTTTATTATTTATTTATCAAACAGCTGATATACGAGTATGTACTTACCCAGACAGCATATTTTGAAAATTTTGAACAAAGATATTCAAGTATCACCCTTCAGACAATTAATTTATGATCATTTTATGGTCGTATTTTTTTAATCCATTTTAAATAAATTTTTTCATATTTTTTTATATTGGTATTATAAATATTGTTTTAATCTTTAGAAATCATTTTCTGATCCATTTGTTATACCCAGTGTACTAGTACAAGGGTATATTAATTTTGCTCACATAACGGTAGTACGTAACGGCACAAAATAATCGAGATAGATATAGAGTTCCATATATGAAAGTTCTTAGGTTGAAAAGGAGTCCATTAAGACATGTCCGTCCGTCCGTCCGTCCGTCTGTGTACACGATAACTTGAGTAAAAGTTGAGATATTTGCATAAAATTCTGTACACAGGTTACCTTTTGGCCAAGGTAGGTTGCTATTGAAAATGGGCGAAATCGGATGATAACCACGTCCCCTTTTTCGATATCGAAAATTGCGAAAATCACATAAATTGACATATCTCGGTAGCAATTCTCTTATGATTTTTCCATGAATTTTTTATAGGGGGCGTGGCACCGCCCACTTTTAAGGGAGGCATTTTTGAAAATTTGACTGGTCGTAACTTTTAATCTGATTACGATAGAACGATGGAATTTGGCAAAAAGCATACTAGTATCGTTGGGAGTATACCTGATGAAAATGGATAAAATCGTCCTCCAACCAAATTATATAATTCTATAGGTGAATCCCCATGGTCACTATATAATGATTTTTTGATAAATTTTCTAAAGTGGGCGTATCCCCGCCCACTTTTAAGGGAGGCATTTTTATACCTAGCGTACTAATACAGGGGTTTTATAATTTTGTCCACATAACGGTACTACGTACCGGCGCAAAATAATCAAGATCCATATATGAAAGTTCTTAGGTTGAAAAGAGGAGTCTATTCAGGCATGTCCGTCCGTCTGTCCATCCGCCCGTCCGTCTTTGTACACGATAACTTGAGTAAAAATTAAGATATTTGGCCAAGGTAGGTTGATATCGAAAATTTCGAAAATCACATAAACTGACATATATCGGTAGCTGAAATTGATAAAATGATATAATTTCATAGGTGAATCTCTCTTATCATTCTATTATGATTTTCTGTTAAATTTTAAAAAGTGGGCGTGGTACCGCCCACTTTCAAGGGAGGCATTTTTGAAAATTCGACTGGTCGTAACTTTTAAACAAATTATGGTAGAACGATGAAATTTGGCACAAATCATACTAGTACTGTTGGGAGTATACGTGATGAAATTGGATGAAATCCCCGTCCAACACGGCTACTCTCGATATCGAAAATTTAGAAAATCACCTAAAACACTGGTCGTAAGTTTTAAACTGATTACGGTATAATCGTGAAATTCGGCACAAGGTATACTAGAGTTATAGATACGGTGACCATAATTTTTTTCTGAAAAAAACAGAACTCTTTTTTACTCAAAGCTTGGTATTGTCCTCACGTGAAAATTTCGCTACTCGCCTATAAACTATTTGACGTTACACTTTCAATGTTTGGAATAAAAAAGTGTTCCTGATTTGGATGACGTACTCATCTTTTTGCAGTAAAAAATGTTGTCAACGTCTGTAAAACATTGAAATTGTAATCTCAAATAATTTCAACTAAACTGCATCAATTAAAAGTCAGTAATTTTTGTGAATAGTATTTCTTGATGGTGAGAGACATTTTCCTTGTTAATATAAAACAAAAAATTGTGCTAGTGACATTGACTCTTGTTCGCCTTTCTGCCTGTGCGTATTATATTTTAACTTTTGGTTTATTATGCCTTGTTTCTGTGGCCATAGAGTTGAGCGCTCACAAGCCTCGCTGCAATGTGAAAAATGCAGAGAAATTTACCACTTGAGTTGTGTTGTTGGTAACATGCCTGCTGCTGATCTCAATTATCTAAATAATGCCGAAAATATATACGTTTGTGGTTTGTGTGCGCCCGCTCAACTAGACGAGTCTATGACTTCGCATAATTCATCGTTACAACAACAACAAGCCATGCAAGTGCAATTGCCAATTCCGCGCGCCGATTTTGTTGATATTGCTGAGTTGAGAATATTTAATACTCAACTTCTCTCTGCTGTGACTGCTTTGCACACAGACAATGACCGCTTACGTCAAAAAACCGTTTCTCTGCATGCCGATGTTCGTGACTTGCGCTCTAAGCTCGAAGCAAATGATTCTTTATTATCTCAGTTGCTCACACAAGTTCAAAATTTCTGCAGTGTTAACAAGAACAACTCTGCTACATCATTGCAGCCAGCTCCTCTGTGCGCCCCTACGGGTCATACTGGCTCTGTCGACGTTGCTGCTAATGCCGATATAATATCAGCTGGTACTGCTGATCATCCACCATCGGCTGTGTTGCTTAATGACGCCGCTGCTGCTAACATTTTGACTGTGATGCCAGCTCCAAACGACGCTGCTCCGAAATTTTCTTCGCCTACTTCGGACGAATGGCAAACTGTGCAAAACAAAAAGAAAAACAAACGTAGGAATAGAAATGAAATTCAAAATGAAATTCAAAAGAACAAAGAAAGCGGTTCAAACAATGCTAATGCTGATGCAGGTATGAGTGCAATGCCAGATAGTGCTAAAAGCAACAACAATACGCCTAATGCATATGGTGACATTAGACCCACCCCCAATAATGGTAAAAAAAATAATTTGCGCTTACTAGCGAAACCTTTAGTGGTTGGATCGGGCATTAATGATGATTTAAGTGCTGTTTCGAAGAGAAAGTGGTTGCATCTCTCCTCCTTCTCTGCCTCGGTCACATCCGATAAAATAAAAGCTTACATTTCTCAACATACTGGTATTGATGAAAACTCCATTGTTTGTTTTCCGTTGGTGAAGTCTGGCATGGATCCCAAATCTCTGCGGTATGTTAATTTTAAATTGGGTGTTGAAGCCAGTTCACTACCAAAGCTATTGGTGCCGGAGTTATGGCCTACAAATATTGCTGTGCGTTCATTTAATTTTCGGTCAAAAAACGACGAGGTCCAACCGATGTCCAATGGCAATCGGTTGGGTCAGACGGAACTCCGAACCGATTAAATATTTATGCGCAACCCTCATCACTGGATGTTGCAAATACTCAATCGCTCAATGAACTTAAAATTTATTTTCAAAATGTGTCCGGCCTAAGAACCAAGTCTGATTTACTCTATACGATGAGTTCAAACTTGGATTATGACATCTTTGTAATTGTTGAGACTTGGTTAAATGACACTTTTATGGATGGTGAATTTTTCGATGAAAATTTATATTGCGTTTTTCGTACGGATCGCGATGCATTAAAAACTGGCCTCTCTTGAGGAGGCGGCGTCCTAATTGCTATTCGGAGAAAATTTCGAGCGACTTTGATACCATTGCCAAATGATAATTCTGTCTTGGATTTACTCTGCATAACTCTTCATGGATCATCCAAACTTTTGATTTGTGCTTCATATATTCCGCCTACTAGTGGCGACTTACTTTATAAAGAGCATGTAGATAATATTTTAGCTTTAGCGTCTGGTTTTGAAAATGTTTGCGTTATTGGCGACTTCAACCTCAGTAACGTAGAATGGTCAACTATAAATAATTGTCGGGGGCTTCATCCAAAGTCCATAAATACTTTTTCTGAAACATACCTGATTGACGGCTTTTTGAAATGTGATCTTAGTCAAATAAACAGCTTTAATAATACTCTTAATAAAGTATTAGATCTCATTTTTATAAGTGACAGCATGAACTTTTCTCTCCAGGAATGTCTGGACCCTTTGTCTACCCCGGGCCCGCATCATATTCCGCTTGTTTTACGTTTAGAATTCTATCAGTTTTCTACTTATGTGGAAGATAATCTTTCTAGTTTTTGCTTTAAAAACTATGATACTGCGGCCGTTAATACAGCAATTGAGTCTATTGACTGGGACACGCTTTTTACTGCGGTTGAAGTCGACAGTTGTTTTAATATATTTAATAGTAATTTAAACGTCATTTGTAGTGAGCACATTCCCAGAGTTAAAAAACAAATCTATAAAATTCCTTGGTTCACTAAGAAGCTGAAAAAACTGAAGAATTTGAGAAATAGGTTTTTCAAAAAATTTAAAAAATCAAACTCTCTTTTTCACAAAGAGAAGTATCTGCACTACTTGAAAGAGTTTAAATCTTTGAGCAAAGTATTAAAAAGGAATTATGTTCGTAAGTTTGAGGCCGATATTAAACTAAATCCCAAAGCTTTTTGGCGTTATGTAAAATCTAAAAAGTCCTGTTCTAGTATTTCCTCTGCCATGTTTTATAATGATACACAAGCAGATTCCTCTATAGATGCTGCGAATCTCTTTGCGGATTTTTTTAGTTCGAATTTTGAGTCTGACTCTGACATTAGTTGTGATGGCTTTTTACCTGCCGACTCCTCGCTTAACTTTGGAGCCCTTGAGATTTCCTTGGACGATGTTGAAATGGGTATTCGTCAAATCAAATTGTCACCACAGACTGATGTTGATGGTTTTTGAATTGTTGTTCTATTTCCTACCCTTTATGGCTTCTCTTCAACAAATCCCTTCAGAAAGGCGAGTTCATTGAGGCATGGAAGGTAAGCTTTATTACGCCTGTTTTCAAATCTGGCAATAAAAATGATATTACCAATTATAGACCTATCTCTAAGATTTCCACAGTCTCCAAACTGTTCGAGTGTATCGTAAAAAATAAAATTTGTTTTTCCATACAACGTCTTATTTCTTCAAATCAGCATGGTTTTATGTCTGGTAGATCAACCACATCTAATTTGGCAGTCTTTTCCGAATACTGCATTGCAGCTTTTAGTAGTCGGGGTCAAGTTGACACCATTTATACAGACTTTTCGAAAGCGTTTGACAAAGTTAATCATAGCATTTTATTGTCGAAGTTGAGAACTTTTGGCTTCCACTCAATTTTTTTATGATGGATTAAATCGTACCTCTCTAACCGATCTTGTACAGTAATAGTTGATGGCGTGTCCTCGTACTCATACATTGCATCATCAGGTGTTCCTCAAGGAAGTATTTTGGGTACGATTCTTTTTGTGATTTTTATCAACGACATTTCAAGTTGTTTTGAATCTTCGCAATTTCTTTTGTATGCTGATGATATGAAGATTTTTAGTAAAATTATGAGTCCGTTGGACTCGCTTAATCTTCAAAATGATTTAGAGAGGGTTGAAACCTGGTGTAGGAAAAATATGCTTCCATTGAATATTGAGAAATGTTTCCATGTCTCTTATTCCAAATCCCGTTTTCTTATCCCTACTTCCTATCGTATTGGCGGCTCCCAACTAAGCACTGTCTCCGAAATCATTGATCTAGGGGTGGTCTTTGATTCCAAATTCGTATTTCAAAACCATTTAAATTATGCCATTGCCAAGTCTTACTCTATGCTGGCTTTTGTTAGACGCTTCAGTTCGGACTTCACAGATCCGTATTCTCTGAAAACGCTCTATATTTCATTTGTTCGATCAAAATTAGAATATGCAGCTATAATTTGGCGTCCTTATTATGCCTGCCATATAACTCGCCTTGAAAGAGTTCAAAAGGTGTTTATTAAATTTGCTCTACGCCCACTTCATTTTGACATCCCAATCCCCAGTTATGAATCTAGATGTATGCTTATTGATCTTAAGCCATTAAATTTCAGGAGAACCTTTCTTTCTCTTACTTTCATTTTTAAATTAATAAGTGGGTTGGTTGACTGTCCCTACTTACTTGAACGTATTTTCTTTGCTGTTCCTCATTTCCGCTTGAGGAATCTGCCTATTTTTTCTGTGGGGCTAGCTAGATCAAATTATGCTGCCAATGCTCCTATTACCAGAGCTCTTAAAGAGTTCAACTTGGTCCCGAATTCTTCAGTTTTGGACTTCTCCTACAGTGAGAGTAGATTTAAGATTTTACTTAACGACTTGTTAAAATAGTTTGTAGGTTTTCCTACTTTTGTCATTAGTCTGTAAGAAATGTAAAATATTTCAAGACTTAAATAAATAAATAAATAAATAAATGGTTTGTTTGTGCTAAGAAAGTTCAACTATGATTTTGCGTCTATCTCGGCTGGTATGTAAACTCTAACCCTCATATTCATAAAAAATAAAATTCGTTTATATTTTGATTAATTCGTCGCTCCCAACGAAGACTAACGCGGTTAGCATGGAAGGCTAACATGGTCCGTTCTCTGCGTCGAAGACTAACACACTTCAGTTTTCTGAGTCGAAGACTAACACACTTCAGTTTTCTGCGTCGAAGTCTAACACACTTCGGTCTCTGCGTCGAGAAATTCGCAAGTGTATGCAAACCCAAAGCAAACACGCTTTGAAAAGAGGATTGAAATGGGCTTGGGTTATGAGATTTGTATGAAATTTTCGAATGGTGTTTTGTTTGCTTCTAAACACGCTAGGATAACACAGTGTTTGCTTTTGGTGGAAACAGCGTATAACTTTACAGAGTTATTACATTTGTTAAAAGGGTTGCCGTAACAAAAACAGAACATTTGCTTAAAAAAAGAACATTTCTGTTATTTTCCTTAGAAAAAAAAAATACGCAGAACAAGCTTCTTAAAAACAGAACTGTTCTGCCAAAAACAGAACGGATGGTCACCGTAGTTATAGAAAGTATACCTGTTGAAATTAAACGAAATCTCTTCCCAATCACGTCCACTTTCAATATGGAAAATTTCGAAAATCACATAAATTGACATAATTCGGTAAGGTAAATAACTAAAATAGTATAATTATAGTATAATTTGGTGATTAAATTTGTAAGGAATTGTCTACTATTAACGAGCCTTAAAAGATGAGTTAATTTGGTTAAGTGAGCCACCTATAATTTTTTCGACGGCCATGTATTTTATTGTATGTTGGTAGTATGGCTCAGAATGATTAAACAAAAATACGTATACAATTTTTCGAAATTCGAATTATTTTGAAAGTTATAGCTATCAACAGTTTTCGAAATTCCTCACTTTTTGATGATTTTCTCACGATTGGTCAAACCGATTTTGCTAATTTTTTAAATATGTACATTTCCAATTTGTGCAAAAAATTTTTTTTGCAAACAGTATTCGCAATTTTTAACTTCTCCATCGTGGCGAGATGGCGCTTTTGTATGATGTCGTTGTAAATAACTCCCGCCCTCTTAAAGTGCCAAACAATTTTTTTTTGCCAATAGATACTAATCATACAACAAAAATCATACAAAAGCGCCATCTGACCACGATGGAGAAGTTAAAAACTGCGAATAATGTTTGCAAAAAATTTTTTTTGCAAAAGTTAGGATCGTCGTTTGGTAGAAGATACCATCTTTTATATATATTTAAAAAATTAGCAAAATCGGTTTGACCAATCGTGAGAAAATCATCAAAAAGTAAGGAATTTCGAAAAGTGGTGATAGCTATAACTTTGAAAATAATTCGAATTTCGAAAAACTGGCCCAAACGTATTTTTTTTAATTTAAAAATTTGCCACAAATTGGGCGTAAGTATATTAGAAGTAAAAAATGTATTCAACTATAAGTAAGATTTTGAGGGCACACGAACAATGTACATATATGTTATACCGTAGCATAAATAAATATTAATTTTATAAACTAACTAATAAATTTATTGAGTTCGTTTTTCCCAAATTATAATATATATAGAAAATATATACCTATAGGTACTACTATTGTTTCCATACACTGGGTATTTAATGTTCGGCTTACCCGAACTTAGACTTCCTTACTTGTTTTTGTATTTTTTTTAACTGCACAAGAGAAGAGTCGCAAAACCTGCAGGATACTGAGGGCAAAAGGAAAAACGTTCTTCGTTTTCAATATATTTTTTATGTTTAAATATTAGGGCAAGAAATTTTAAGACTATTGTCAAAAGTTTTTTCATGCAACATGTTCTTGCATGAAAAAACCGTTCACAATAGTCTAACAATTAGATAGAAGTGCCCTATTATTCCTCTGAATTTTCTGATATGAAAAAATATGTGTCTATAAGAAAGAAAAAATAATAAAGAGTAAACCAGAATTTTAAAAGGTAGAAAATTCATTATTTAGTAACCCAAAAATGATCATAAAATATGATTAAAAACTTATGTTCAACTTTATTTGAATCTCAGAAATTATTAATATAAATGATTCAAAAATGATTTCGAAAATTAATTTTGATCATCAAAAAGAAACATATTTGATTATTCCTTTGTTCATTTGAATGATAATCATCATCATCATTTATTGGCGCCTAACCGCCTAAGCGATTTTGGTCGTTGCCTATCAAAGCACGCCAGTCACTCCTTTTTAGCGATAACTGACGCCAATTTGAAACCCCAAGGGAGTTCAAGTCATCCTCCACCTGTTGTTTCCATCTCAGTCGAGGCCTCCCCTTCCTCTGCTACCGAATTCAGGTGATGATAGGAAAACCTTCTGGGCTGGAGCTTCTTTGTCCATTCGCATAACATGACCCAGCCAGCGGAGCCTTTGGGCTTTAATTCGCTGGACTATAGTCAAGTAACGTAAAGCTTGTACAGCTTATCGTTAAATTTCCTCCGATACTCGCCGTTGGCATCCATGAATCTGAGCCATACATCAGGACTTTACTTCTCAATTGCCTACTCAGTCCAAAGTAGCACTTGTTGGCAAGAGTGATTCTCCGTGGGATTTCTAGACTGATATTATTTTCGGTGTTAATACTGGTTCCCAAATAGACGAGGTCCCTCACAGTTTCAAATTTGTAACTATCAACAGCGACATGGCTGCCAAGGCGCAGATGCGCCGATTCTTTATTTGATGACAGCAAATACTTCATCTTGTCCTCGTTGACCGCAAGAGCCACTTTTTTCGCTTCCTTATCCAGTCCAGAGAAGCCAGCGCTTACGGCGCGGTTGTTAAGGCCAATGATATCATATCGTCGGCATACGCCAGCAATTGCACGCTCTTGTAATAGATTGTACCGTTGTGGTTTAGCTCTGCTGCTCGAATTATCTTCTCCAGCATCAGATTGAAGAAATCGCACGAAAGGGAGTCGCCCTGTCTGAAGCCTCGTTTGGTTTCAAATGGCTCAGAGAGATCCTTCCCGATTCTGACGGAGCTGTTGGTATTGCTCAACGTCATTTGGCAAAGCCGTATAAGCTTTGCAGGGAAGTCAAATTTAGACATGGCGGCATACAGGCAACTCCTTTTTGCGCTGTCAAAAGCGGCTTTGAAATCGACAAAGAGATGGTGTGTGTCGATTCTTTTATTTTGGGTCTTCTCCAGGATTTGGCGTATGGTGAAAATCTGATCGATGGTAGACTTACGAGGTCTAAGGCCACACTGAGAGGGTCCAATCAGTTTGTCTACGATGGGCTTCAGTCTTTCACACAATACGCTAGAGAGAACCGTATATGCGATATTAAGAAGACTGATTCCGAGGTAGTAGGAGCGGTTAGCGGGATCGCCTTTCGTGTGGATTGCCCAGAGCACACTTAAATTCCAATCCGGAGGCATGCACTCATCTGACCATACTCTGCATAAGAGCTGATGCATGCTTTTTACCAGCTCTTCACCTCCGTGTTTGAACAGCCTAGCGGGTAGTCCGTCTTTTCCAGGCGATTGGTTGTTCTTGAGCCTGGATATAGCTATCCTCACTTCATTATAGTTAGGTGGTGGGACGACTTTTCCATCGTCAGGGATTGGGGTATCGGGTTCGACGTCTCCCTCGCAATTTAGCAGTGAGGAGAAGTGCTCCCTCCATAATTTAAGTACATTCTGTACGTCGGTTACCAGGTCGCCATTATTGTTCTTACAGGAACTTGCCCCGGTCTTTAAACCTTCCGTCATCCGCCGGATCTTTTCATCGAATTTTCGGGCATCGTTCCTGTCAGCCAGCATCTCAAGCTCCTCACACTCACGCCTTTCGGCCTCACTTTTCTTTTTTCTGAAAAGGCGTCTCTCTTCCTTCTTTGCCTCGCGGTAGCGTTGCCATACACTGCGGGTTGCGCCCGTTCGCAACGTCTCCTTGTAGGCAGCGTCCTTCTTTTTCGAGGCAGCTTTGCATTCCTCATCGTACCAGTTGTTCTTGCGGGCTCGCTGGAACCCTATAGTGGCCTCAGCGGCGGTACACAATGAGTGAGAGATATGCTTCCATTGTTCTGTTACATCGTTAGGTCGAGGATTGCCGTCTGATAGCAGGTGTGAGATTCGAGTGGAGAAATTATCAGCTGTCTGTGTCATACGCAGCTTCTCGATGTCAAACTTTCCTTCCGTTACTGTGCGCACTTTCTTCGCTGCACAGAGGCGTGTGCGTATCTTGGCTGCGACAAGATAATGGTCTGAGTCGATATTGGGACCACGCAATGTACGCATGTCCAGAACGGTGCAGCTATGTCTGCCGTCGATCATGGCATGATCAATCTGGTTTCTTGTTCTTTGATCAGGGGACAGCCAGGTGGCTTGGTGTATTCGTTTATGCTGGAACCTAGTACTACTGATGACCATATTGCGAGCAGAGGCGAAGTCAATCAACCTAGTGCCGTTGGGTGATGTTATATCGTGGAGACTAAATTTTCCAACTGTAGGACCAAGGACTCCTTCCTTGCCCACCTTGGCATTAAAGTCGCCGAGCACGATTTTGATATCATGTTGAGGGCAGCGATCATAAGTCTGTTCAAGTTTATCGTATTTGAATGATAATATAATCACAAAAAAGGAATGAAATTGTACTAAAATTCAAATAAAGGAAAATTCTAAATTCAATCTTAAAAATGTTATTTGGGTTAGATCTTAAACATAAATGCTTAGCAAGAGCGTTCGTATAAGAACTGTAGTAAGACAAAACACGAATACCCTTAATATAATTTTTGAAAAAAACGAAATTTAGAATTTTTGGCCCAGTTTAATTAATATAGTTATATATAATATATATTAGGGTGATTCAAAAAAAATGTCGACTTGGTCTTACCTCCTAAAAGTTAGGTATTGATGGGAAAATAAGCCTTGCAAAAAATTAGCGCTCTAACTTAACCCTTAGGTGTGGCTATTTTTTTCGTGAAAATGTTTTTATATACTCTTAAAGATGAAGCTTTGATGCTTCCAAAATGGTATGCCATGTTCGATTATCTTAACTAATAAGATAATTACAGCCATTTGAAAATGACTGAGTTTTGTACTATTGTACACGTATAAAATCTAGTAAATTTTAAATGGCTGTAGTTATTTTAATAGTTAAGAAAATCGCACATGGCATACCATTTTGGAAGCTTCAAAGCTTCAGCTTTAAGAGTATGCAAAAATATTTCGAAAAAAGTTTCAAAAATTGAAAGAAAATTCACTTTGAAAAAAAAAAAAAAATGCAATTTTTCCCCATACAAAATGTCCGGGAAAGGGCGAAAAAAATAGCCACCCCTAAGGGTTAAGTTAGAGCGCTAATTTTTTGCAAGGCTTATTTTCTCATCAATACCTATAGTTTCAGGGGGTAAGACCGAAAAAAGAACCAATTTTTTTTTTATTTGAATCACGCTAATATATATATATTTATATATAACTCCTTTTTTATAAGCTTTTATTTAGTTTCACCTGACGGCTGTCTGTAATCAAATTTTGCAAGCTAAATTTGATACACTTCCCGGTGTCCGATTGGTCTGAAATTCTGCACCCATGTATAACCCCGATGACAATGCAATATTATAAAAAAAAAATTTCGATAGGTGGCGCGTGGGTCGCTATATTTTCAAAATTCGCATTTATGGTCCGATTTAGCTGAAATTCGTAACATGTATTACTACCATGAAAAGAAATATTTTTGTTAAAAAAAATTCCGCTAGGTGGGGCTGAGATAGCGGTAATAAAAACTCAAAATCGTAATTATGGACCGATTTGGCTGATATTTTACGTGTGTGTTACTTAATTAATTTCTAAATGTTAAAAAAAAATTGGACCCGCTAGGTGGCGCGTGAGTCGCTTTATTTGAGAAATACGAAGGTCTGTTTTCAGTGTCGATTAATTCGTTTTTCAACGAACTTCCCGTTGAGGTAGGATCTTGAAATTTTCATCATCGTTTAGTTTTCTGCCTCCACGCAAAATAACAAAAAAATAATTCCGATAGGTGGCGCACGAGTAGAGATATTCGAAAGTTTTCATTCCAGGAAATTTTGCTTTTGATATTGTACTAACTTTCAGTTAAGATGGGATTTTGCAAATTTTCATCATCGTTCAGGCTTCGCTAACAGTAAATAAAAAAACTAGCTTAATTTCAAAAATCCCATTTATCGTTTAGTTTAGTCTTTATTCCAATATCCCAAAATTAACTTTATTAACTACGCGGCTTTATTGTAAAAGATTCTATGTTTTTTGTTGCTGCTAGCAGCCGATTGATGTTGCTGCTAGCAGCCGATTGATGTCGCTGCGACATTATTGCCTCTTTGCCGCACGACTTTATAGCGGCGTCACAATCAATGTTTGCCGCAGCATTATGTATTGACAGATGAGTTGAACGTGTGTATTTAGGTAGAGAACGACACATTGCGCATCACGAGCAACATCTGACATGCAAAAGTTGCCAACTTTCAACTTTGTATGCATGAAAAGCATAAGAAGAAGCATTTTACACTTGGCTCTCATATAGTTGATTGTGCCGCTGTTGCTGTGACGCATGCGTTAAATGCATGTACATGCGAAACTTGGTTGTCACGCGGCTATTATATTTAAGTGTTTAATAAAGCGTGTGCGCATGAATTCTTGGCGGCAATTTTCTATGTTCTCTGGCGACAGTAATAGCCGCGTGACAACCAAGTTTCGTATGTACATGCATTTAACGCAAACTTATGCGTCACAGCAACAGCGGCACAATCAACTATATGAGAGCCAAGTGTAAAATGCATCTTCTTATGCTTTTCATGCATACAAAGTTGAAAGTTGGCAACTTTTGCATGTTAGATGTCGCTCGTGATGCGCAATGTGTTGTTCTCTACCTATATACCCACGTTCAACTCATCTGTCAATACATAATGCTGCGGCAAACATTGATTGTGACGCCGCTATAAAGCCGCGCTGCAAAGAGGCAATAATGTCGCAGCGACATCAATTGGCTGCTAGCAGCAACAGAAAACATAGAATCTTTTACAATAAAGCCGCGTGGTTAATAAAGTTACTTTTGGGATATTGGAATAAAGACTAAACTAAACGATAAATGGGATTTTTGAAATTAAGCTAATTTTTTTATTTACGTTTAGCGAAGCCTGAACGATGATGAAAATTTGCATTGATGTTAATAGATATTAACAAAACAGGAGGTCTTCCAAAAGAACTAGAAATATTTGTTGGTGCTAAAATTATGTTGAGATCTAACGTTGACGTTGCAAAGGGACTTGTAAATGGAGCAATAGGTCACATCACTGAAGTTATATGGCCATATTACAGACGTGCTCAACTATACCATAACGATATACCATCCATTCGCGTAGACTTTGGTACCAATGGCTTACACATAATACAGCCTAAATCTGTTCAATTTCCTGCTAAATTTAATCACGGCACAGCTGAAAGAAGAATGCTTCCGATTGTTTTGTCGTGGGCTTCAACTGTGCACAAAATGCAGGGAACTACCGTAGACCATGCGGTAATTTATCTAGGCTGCAAACTATTTGCTGCTGGTCAAGCTTATGTGGCTTTAAGCCGTGTTAAGTGTTTAGAAGGTCTTCGAATCGAAGAACTTGACTGTTCAAAGTTGACTTCAAAGAAGCCGTGTAATGTCGATGCATTAAAAGAAATGGATCGGATGAGGAATGTTAAAATAACTAAGTAAAGATTGCATAACTAATTTAAACAATATTTTATATTTAAAATAAATGCAAGAAAAAAGATGTTCTAAGCACAAGCTTACAGGTATATTTCTTGTTGATAAACCGAACTAAAAAGTAAAAAATAAAATTAAAGAAAAAAACTTTTTTAAAAATAAGCTTTTATTATTGGTTTATAAAATTAACTAAAAAGTAAAAAATAAATTTACTGTAAAGGAATATAACACTTTATAAGTTCATTGTAACCTTTAAAGATAATTTGGCTTCTTCGTCTGCCACAAAATAATTCCATATTGTACATAATTATATATTTCTAACATTAAAACTTTACACCTAAATTATTAAATCTTCCAGTATATATCACATTCCTAATTTTATTAATAATAAAAGCTTGTTAAATTTTGATGGTATAATTAAGAACATTTAGGACCTTCTTTTCTATTTGATGGTATAATTAAGAACATTCAGGTGATAAATTTTGATGGTATAATTAAGAACATTTAGGACCTTCTTTTCTATTTGATGGTATAATTCTTCTTTTCTTGCTATCGAAATTTATCACGCTTTTGTTATTAATAAAATTAGGAATCTGATATATACTGGAAGATTTAATAATTTAGGTGTAAAGTTTTAATGTTAGAAATATATAATTATGTACAATATGGAATTATTTTGTGGCAGACGAAGAAGCCAAATTATCTTTAAAGGTTACAATGAACTTATAAAGTGTTATATTCCTTTACAGTCAATTTATTTTTTACTTTTTAGTTAATTTTATAAACCAATAATAAAAGCTTATTTTTAAAAAAGTTTTTTTCTTTAATTTTTATAAGTAAGCTAATATACCTACCGTAACTTTATATTTCCACTAAGCCTATAAGATTTTGTATTCTCATTGGCTTCATAAATAAATATTAAAGGGCTGGTTTCCTCGAAAGCGGTGACGCTATATAGCGTCCGTTACATAGCGGTGAAGTACGTTGTCAAAAATACTGCCATGTAAAAGTAATTGAGTGTAAAGTAAGAAGACGGTGAAGTTCACCGTAATGTAATATAGCGTCCGTCATGACGGTGGCAATTTTTCGTCAACGTTTTTTCTCACCGTCATTGTCATAGCGGTGTCAATTCAATAAAATTCTTCAAATTCGTTTACAAAAACAACAATTAATTGTTTTCAAAACAAATATTTTTAAAAACATAAAATAGAAAAACAAGAAAAGTGGCCGCAAATTTACAATTTCAAATGGATTGAAGTCACCGCTACTTGCATGTAAGTTTACAGAAAAGCGGTGCTGCTAATGACGGTGAGCATAGCTACCGCTATATAGCGAACGTTACATAGCGGCACCGCTTTTCGAGGAAACCAGCCTTACGGCTGTGTGTCAATTGAAAATATTTTCTGCCAGACTAAAATGAGGTCAACAAATTTCCTATGGTGTACAAAACTTTTCAATATTGCGGTGCCAAACGAAAAGATTGTGACAGTGGTAAATTTTGACGTATGGAAAAAGCACGCGCACAAGCAAATACTCTGTGAATAAATTTTTAATTTACGTGGTTTTCAGCATTTATATTGCTTTATTTTGGTCTTCTCTTTAATTTTAGTGTTATATAACGCGCATAAATTCTTGTGAAATACTATGAATGTTAACAGCACATGCATCCCTGTGCTCACTTTATTGGTTGTCAAAATTTGACCTACACCGAAAGAAAAAATATCAAAAACCACTTTAAAATTAAAATTTTTTGTTTACCAAATGCAACTGAAAAGAAAAAATTTCAATTTTATAATTTCGAAAATATCATTTCTACGTGAAATGGATGTGCAAAAAAAAAAAACCTAAAAACGTACAGGAAAACGTCAAATAAACACGACCATCATGTATTATTGAACGCTACGTGAGAATTGACATGAAACGTAAAATGAACATGACCATCATGTATTATTGCAGGCTTTCCCACGTATAATTGACATGAAACGTAAAATGAATATGACCATTATGTATACATATTAGGGTGATTCAAATAAAAAAAAATCTTACCCCCTAAAACTTTAGGTATTGACGAGAAAATAAGCCTTGCAAAAAATTAGCGCTCTAACTTAACCCTTAGGGGTGGCTATTTTTTTCGCCCTTTCCCATACATTTTGTACGGAGAAAAATGGTATTTTTTTCAAAATGAATTTTCTATAAATTTTTGAAACTTTTTTGAAAATATTTTTACATACTCTTAAAGTTGAAGCTTTGAAGCTTCCAAAATGGTAACCCATGTGCGAATGTCTTAACTATTAAAATAATTACAGGCATTTAAAATTTACTAAATTTTATACGTGTTACTGTGTGTACTTTCAAATGTATGTACATTGAATCTACATTCTAAAACTTTTTATTTTAAATGAGAATCACATCAAAATGATATTATTTATCATATATCATATCATATCATTTATTGGCAAGGCATTAGTACAATAAGATCTTAGATCTTTTATAGTACAACAACAGTTATAATAAAAAAGGTACATTTGAAAAGAGAAGAAAAAAAAGAATAGTAATTATATAATCAATAGATAAATAAATAACAAGAAGAATAACAATATATGTGTATATGTATAAGCGGGAAAACAAATATATGAGCAAGGACTAACAAAAATTAACAATCATTAAATCAAAGACTTAAAGTTGAATTGATCTTTCATAACGCAAACCAGCTGATCCATTAACCCAACAGAAATCAATGCATTCAATTTGGCTTTGTGGTATCACACCGTTAGTCGATTATATTTACTCCCGTAGGATTAGTTGGGTCAGCTGCCCTACCCGGCTAAGGCGCAGTTATGGGTATGAAAGATACACTGATGCTTTATAGCAGGCCCTGGATTCTCCAACTGTGAGTTTACAAATTTTCACCTTTTCACCATTTAAAATGTACTGGAAAAAAGCGTACTTTTCAAAAACTCACAGTTAGAGAATCCAAGGCCAGGAATTACAAATTAAATTTTAAAAACAATAAAAAATATATCTATGTATGTAACTCTAAGGTGGTAGATAGGCAAGATCACAGGTTTTTAATATATTTTAACTGAAATGGGTATAGAGAACGTTTTTAAAGTTGCTTTTATTTAAACTACTTCTAACAGATACTGGAATAGAGTTCCAAATACGAATAGCATTTACAAAGAATAGCCGCCCGGAGGTCAAGTAATTATACCTTGGCACAATCATATCGGTAATCCGAAGAGCCTTGGGGAAAACTAGTTTATCATACAAATAGCTGGGCTCTTTATACATAATGAGTCTACACAGGAAGATACAATTCCTGGCTTTCAAGTAATCAAAAATATTACAGCCTAACAAATGTGACCTCCAGCTAGATATATGGTCAAACCTTGCTAAACCAAACACATAACGTGTAACATGATTAAACACTACATCAATTTTATGAGCTGACTGAGAACTCAGCTTACTGTAGACTAGTTCAGAGTAACATATGATTGGCATAATTAACTGTATAGCAAGCTTTCTCCTAACATTGGTGGATGTATACGTTGCTGACATACGTAAGTTCCTAAGGATGTAGTATACTTTACTAACCACCGAGTTCATATGATCATCACAAGATAACGTCGTATTAATGATGAAACCAAGGTTATTTACTTTTGACACCAGCTTCAGGCACTTGTCAGTAATGTATAAGCCAGGAATGTTTTCGAAATTTATTCTTTTTTTAGCAATAGGTAGCACGTAGGACTTATCACTATTAAGACATAATTTATTTCTCCTTGCCCATGCAGAGATGGAAGCCAAGTCATTATTTAACTTTGTACACGTGTTATTTAGCTCCTCATGATTTCCAGATAGATATAGCTGGACATCATCAGCATATGCATGCATATGTACATGTTGGCACACATTAAAAATATCATTTATAAACAAGCTAAATAATAGTGGGCCCAAGATGGATCCTTGTGGTACCCCAGCCAGCAACGATTTTAGACCTGAAGATTCGGAGCCCACTTTGACACGCTGAGATCTACCCGCCAAATAGCTTCGCATGAGTCCCACTGCAGAGTCCCGAAAACCGAAATAATTTTTAAGCTTGATGGAAAGTAAGTCGTGATTCACGGAATCAAAGGCTTTTGAAAAGTCAAGTAGGCATAGAAAGGTCAATTGATTTCTGTCAAAGGGTTCCCGAATGTCATCTAAAATCTTTAACACAGCCGTGGAACAGCTGTGCTTTGCTCTGAAGCCTGATTGATAAGGGGACAGCAGGGTAAACTTATCAATGTGGCCATGAATTTGTTCAGACAACAAGATTTCGAAGACTTTCGAAAATGCAGGCAATATACTAATAGGTCGAAAATCTGAGGGACATTGTGGGGACTTGATTTTAGGGATGGGGCGCACGGTCGCAATTTTCCACGTATCAGGAAAACAAGACGTTGTGATGCTATGATTGATTATATGTGTCAAAGTAGGCAAAATGTACGGGGCAATGGTTTTCACAAACTTTATCGGTATGTTATCCTCCCCGATTGCATTCGATTTAATTTTATATATGCACCTTGCCACATCTAGTTCTGACACAGATTGGAACTCAAAAACTTGGCAAGCAGACACCACCGACGAAGAATGTGTTGTAAAACAGTCATTAGCACAGGAAGGGATATCACGCCTCACAAATGCAGCATTAAGTTCTTCAGGGCAGAAGGAGCAACCCGAACTGTCACTAACATGCACACGCAGGTTTTTTAAATTACGCCACAGAACATTATTTGGTAACGACGTATCTAGCATTCTACTAAAATACTTGCATTTTTCACGCTTTATGCAGGCCGTGGTCTCATTTCGAATTAGCTTATATGCACGCCAATTGGATTCGGTCCGATTCTTTTTCCAGAGGGAGTATTGCTTGTTGCCCTTCATTATCATTGCACGTACCGATCTGTTGAACCATGGACAGGAGGTAGAGCTACCACGATAGGTTCGCGACGGAACGTGAGCCGTATAGAGGTATAGAATTGTCTCATTTAAAAATCTCAATTTATCATTCACCGAGCTCAGACACCAGCAGGTAGACCAATTTATATGGGATATGTCACTTAAGAGACTGTTTAAGTCCAGTAGGCGATAATCTGGAAAAAAGGACAGGCTAGGCACAACACTATCATCATACATCTGTATATCAAAGGAACAGAAGATTAGATCATGGTCTGAAATAAAAGACATTTGGTCAAACTTGAAAATAGAAGAGACATCAGACACAATGAAGTAATCAAGAAGGCTGGGACAGCAGTTATGTCCATACCTTGTTGGAACAGACACATTAACCACCTCAAGGCCAACACCAGAAATATCGTCTAGCAATCTGGAGCTATACGAGTCATTACTTAACAGGTTTATATTGAAATCACCACATATAATAATGTCAGAATAATCAACGGCAACAGAGGACAACATTGTGAAATAGTCCTTCACATTACAAGACCTATTCGGACTATAGACGCATGACAGAAGGACTTTCGACATTGGACTAGAGACTTCAACTAGCAAGTGCTCAACACTACTACCAGATATTCCTGATATTAGCTGGGATTTAAGACGCTTTTTGCAATATATTGCTACACCACCACCTTTTTTGACTTTTCTATCCATCCTATATAATTCGTAACCCTTAATGTCAAAGTGTGAGTCCATCACTTCAGGTCTAAACCAGGTCTCGGATACACAAATCACATCAACCAACGATTGTTCAAATATAGCTCTGACGACATCCATCTTTTCACCGTGTAAACTGCGGGCGTTAAAGTGCACAACATTGAAACCATTCTGACGCTTGCACAACACGTTAAGTAAGGCTAGGCTATTATGCTCAATGCCATTCGCATTCCTATTGTTGCCAAACATTGAGAACAATAGGAACAAAAGCAACTTTAAAGTGACGAACGTTAAAAGCAATTTTAAGGTACAGACGATGACAACCCTGTGCTATCAATAAATAAAGAAAAGGCGTATAAATAGCATAAGAATAAATAAAAAACAATAATAACGGTGTACCATACGGCCTAGCGAAACTGGTCCAGATCCCCATCGCACGCAATTCTAATTGGCTCCTTAGTCCTATCCTGGTCATTTCTGACATACACGCAGCCACGCAGTGTGAATGCTGCCTCCAACTTTCCCTCACGACGCAATTTTATTGCTGATTGCAGAATAAGTCTGTTTTCTTTAGTCAGACTCTCAAATAAAAATAAATTGCCCTGTAACCCAATCGGCTCCAGCGGAATAGCCGTTTTAAAGCGCCTACGATAATCACCAAAAGCACGAAGGGCACGATTTCTATCCAGAGGTGAGTGAAATTTAATGACAACTGCACCGCTGGAACCAGAAGGGGAAGATCTTACGCGAAAGATGTCACGTATCTGAGGGGAATGAAATCCAATTGAAAGGCAGATGATATTGAAGGTCTTTTTTAGATTTTCTGCCTCCTTAAACGGAATTCCGAAAGCAACGGCATCTGCAGCAATATCGGAAGTGGACCTCTGCTGAAGCTGGTTAGATAGTTCCACCTTTAGACTCTCGATTTCTGTTATGGAGTTATCAAGTTTCTCCTCTAATAAAGCAATGCGCTCAGTAGATTGTTTTAACCCAGCAGTAAGCGCAAATACTTCCTCCTCTATCCTTTTTGTGAGTTTGTTCTCCACTGCAGTGATCTTTTCCGAGACACTATCAATTAGCAGCCGCAACTGATCAATCTGTTGCTGCACTTTCAGCTCAACCTCTTTTAGGGTATTATAAACCGCAGCCAGAGTAATACCAGCACTCTGATTCGCATTCGGGGTCTTATTTATTTCAGCCTCTTTACTCAGGCGCCTTTTTTGTGCAGCAGGACCAGAGGATGACATAGTACGGTAGTTGCAAAGTTTTAAAAGTATAATATAATTTTTGGCACGTCTGGTCACCTTAATATTTCACAATTGACTGGCAACCCTATTGCAGTTCTTTGTCTTGACACTTACTTTCGCTGTCCTTCTCTTTAGTGTTTGGCGCAATAAAAATGTTGAATTGTAAGTATGTATGTATGTATATTGACGATAAGCAAATTTTATTTTTGTTATTAAAGTTTGTTAACTTAAACACAGCTCAACAAACATACAGCACCGAGCACAGCTATATTAATAACTTATGTTACTTGCTTATTTTGAAGGTATAAACGATGGAAGAGTTTGTAAAACTTAAAAATTTATTAATTTTCAGAAGACGATTAATCAAATTATTAACATTTTTTAAATAAACACTTATATACATTTGATAAGGTGACAAACTTAATATTTTTAGAAGCACATAAAATTACTTTCTAGGCAAACTTTTAGAATGCATTTTATGTTAATTATTTTTGTAAATGTGTTTAGAAGCTGGCTTGAGGTCCGATGATTAAATTAAAACCCAAGTTTTGAGATGTTAATCAATATATTTCGATTACACACCACGTCAATTGACGCTCAAATAAATTTGCTAAATCCTGATGACGATTACCGTGTGTAATCGAAATATATTGATTACATCTCAAAACTTGGGTTTTAATTTAATCATCGGACCTCAAGCCAGCTTCTAAACACTTCCTAAAAAGGTCGCAAAAACAAATATTTAATTATTTTTGTTTACATATGTAAAATCTCAGCACGCCCGAACTTAAGTGTCAACTGTAACGCGGTTCATTTCATTTTAGAATGAAACAATTACATATACAAATGCTAGTATATTTCCATATCTTTTTTACGTGAAGCAGGTTTTCGAAATGTGTTATGAACATGATAAATGTCAACTCCAGCGCGGTTTATGCCATTTTAACATGAGAATGTTATACAAATGTGAGATTAACAGTTTTTATATCAATATGATGTCGAAATGTATATTAACATCATGATATAAATACTACAGGTAAAACCGTTAATGACACTAGTGACATTTTTAAGCAATTCTCATACTCGTTTATTTTTTGCCACGTCTTTTCTGTTTGGGTTTTTTCAATCAAATAAATTACAATTCAAAATAATTTATTTTCATTTTTCTTCAATTTGCAATTAGAACTATTGCTAAAATTGTTAAAAATAAGGACTGTAAAGCGGAGCGAATATGCCCCTCTAGCAGCATTGGTTATCCCTCTATAGTTTGGCAACTTCTTTTCTTCTTCTTACGAATTTGAGTGGAAGGCACTGGCTGAGTGACTCCAAATGAAATGGAATGAAGGAATAGTATGAAGCCCAATAAGCCATTTTTTTCTATATCTATCTGAGACGCATTTGAGATGAAACATTCCACGTCAATTCTCACTTTTTGAAAACTTACTATCAATTAATTTTCAATTTAGTGATAAACTACCAGTAGCAGATAAACTTTTTTGCTAAATGAGTATTAACTTGAGGTATAATTAAATATAAAAATTATACTATAAATGTCCGGCAATTTCTACCTTCACAGTTTTTATAGATACGACCCCTTATACCATTCCCTAAAATAAATTTTGTCCAAATCATGGTACATTATTGACCCTCATTATTTACCAAACGTTTGAGAAAATATTTTTCTGTGCTTATGGGGAATATTCTGTGCATGTGTATTTGTGTGTTTTTTGCGAGTTGCGCTACTATATAAGGTTTACAATGTCTAGCAGGCCAATCTACCATCTCATTTTCTGCCGTTTTATAGTGTCCAAGCGTCCACCTAAACGTGCAGTGTAAATAGGAAAATATTTTTTTGATTTTTTTTTCAAATTTTTGTTATTTTAAATTTTTTGAATATTTTTTTCTATTTGACTTATATACTGACACATTTTATATTGCTTAAAAACGTCAAAACAAAATCAAAAGAGAGAACGGTTTTACCTATAGTATTTATATCATGATTAACATGAGAAATTGATATGACAGTGATATGACCTACTAATGTTGGCTCAGCAAGTTTTTTATCAATTTGACGTGAAATCGGTTGCTTACATCATTTTTAATGTTAAATAAAACTTTTCGAAATTGATATGATAATGTCATACATGCTAATGTTGATTCAGCAAAATTTGTATCAATTTAACGTGAACCCTGTTTGTTTGATAATTTTCAATATTAATACGATA
This sequence comes from Campiglossa producta, assembly GCA_964058755.1. Classification (NCBI taxonomy): domain Eukaryota; kingdom Metazoa; phylum Arthropoda; class Insecta; order Diptera; family Tephritidae; genus Campiglossa; species Campiglossa producta. Next base: position 263,737 of record CAXKVI010000023.1, on the reverse strand, counting down.
TTTTTTGCTGAAATGTTAAATTGATAAAGCAGAAATGTTAGTTTTACAAGCGACTTTTCTTTCGGTGTACCCTCTGGGCTAGGGATAATTCTGACTTTCATATTCACCACGATAACTGTCAGAAGTTACCATCGCTCTTTCAAAATTTGCTTTTTTAAACCTATTGACACACGGCTAAATACTAAATAATTACTGTAATTACACTCACCACGAAGTCGTCATTTCAGGGCCAAGCATTGGGTAGTTATATTGGCTCGCGGTAAAAGAATATATAGATGGCCGTGTTAGACCTGCAAATAAAATAAGTTCTTATGTGAATTTTTTATCGCTTACGTAGACGCGAGGTAAAGCTAACGATTTTTTCTATATGGTCGATTCTTTGGGAAAGTAAACCAAGTAGTTTTTTTTTGGTCAAATATTGCAAGCACTGGGGTCTTGCAAGATTCATGACATGTTATAGTAGTGGTTTAAAAAAGGGTCATTCGATTGTAGTCGTTTTAACCCTAGAATACATACGATGAGTCTCAGAGACTCACTTGCACATAAAAGTCACCATTAGAACTCCCACAGAAATAAAGTGCTTATTTTCTTCGCTCCACGCGCATTTTCTGAAAGAATTGGGATAAAAAATAGGTTCAAGTGGCTGCCGAAGAGGCACACTTAGGCCAGTTTTGAAAGGCCCGTTGTGATACCATCAACACAAGGAAAGTCAGTCCCGGGACCCAGCCATATGGAAAATCCCTGAGTTGTTGCGATTTTCCACATAGCAGAATCCCGGGACTGACACTCCTAAACCGACACCTTTACTCCTCCTCGAACCACTTAGATGACTTTATGAAGGCCATCAAGTCCTTTATGTCCAGTTCCGCGATCTGGCTTAGGCTATCCAGGAAGGGACCTCCAAAAAAGCGCGTTCTCGCGCCGCTTAAAGCCGGACAGTTGCAGATGAGGTGCTACACTGTTTCCTCCTCCTCGTAATCTTTGCAACTCCTGCAGCATCGTCGGTAGGGCACACCTAGCCTTTCTGCATGCCTACCAATGAGGCAGTGACCGGTTAATACCCCTATCAATATGCAGATTTCCCTCCTAGTTAGGGCATAAATGCGTCTAGACCTTTTAAGATCCCATTTTGGCCAGGTTTGTTTCGCTATCCGACACCCTGGTGATTGCAGTCATCTTTCCTTGGCTTGACGGAGTGTGTGCTCCTTCAGCATTAGTTTTCATGTGGCAAACGGCATACCTAAGCGCTCTTTATCCTGAAGAACCTGCCTGGTCGTGCCCTGCCTGGCAAGCTCGTCTGCCGTACAGTTTCCCTCAATGTCCCTATGTCCCGGGACCTGAAGAGATCGACGACAGCTGAGCGTCAGTTCAGAGTTGAACGTGTATGAGCCAAGGGATTTGATGGCCGCTTGGCTATCGCTGAAAATAGCGATATCTTCTCCGCTAACACGTTTGCTTAACCAGGCCGCGGCGTCCAGGATTGCCGAGACTTCCGCCTGGAAGACGCTACAATGATCAGGTAGTCTGAAGAAGAGCTCAAGGTCCAAATCCCTTGAATAAACCCCTCCTCTAACTCTGCCGTCCAACTTCGAGCCTTGTTGCCTTGCTCAGCGCAGGCCTCCATACGACGACTCCATACAGCATGATTGGGCGAATGATGGCCGTGTAGATCCAACTGCATACTCTAGGGCTGAGCCCCCACTTTTTGCCAATGGCTCTTTTGCATGTGTAAAGAGCGATGCAAGCTTTCTTCTGGCGGTGAAGAACATTCTCCTTCCAATTCAATTTCCTGTCCAGAACTATGCCTAGAAACTTGGCCTTATCCGACAAGCCCAGGCGCGTGCCATCTAGTTCTGGTAGGCTTAGTGGCGGTATTTTGTACCGGTTTATGAAGAGGACAAGTTCCACTTTCCCCGGGTTGATACTAAGTCCGCAGCGAGAGGACCACGACGAAACTTCTCGCAGTGCTACTTGCATTAGGTCACACAGAGTTTGTGTGAACTTGCCTCTGAATGCAATAGCTAAATCGTCTGCGTATGGCACTATCTTCCCGCCCCCACAGCTTGTGTCACGTAGCAACGAGTTGACTGTGAGGTTCTATAAAAGTGGGGAAGGAACACCACCCTGGGGCGTTCCCCTTGTGACATAGCGTGATAACTCAACCGTACCAAGTGAAGAAGCTATTTTCCTTCCCCTTAGAAGTTGGTCAATTAAACCAGTTAGAGGTCTATCTACGCCCAGATTAGTTAGAGCGGAGTTGATCGCCTCCGGGCTTATATTGTTGAAAGCCCCTCAATGTCTAGGAAGGCCACGAGACAGTAGTCATTTTCACACAGGGATTTCTCAATGACAGATACTAGGCTGTGCAGAGCAGTTTCTGTTGATTTACCCTTGGTGTATGCATGCTGATAGCTAGAGATAAGGTTGCTATCAATAGTCGTTGAGAGGTAGTCGCTTTGTATCCTCTCAAAGGTTTTGAATACAAAGTACGAGGGACTGATCGGTCTGTAGTATTTTGGCTCGTAGTGGGATGACTTCCCAGCCTTAGGGATAAACACTACCGTGGCGCTTCTCCAGGAGCCCGGAATGTGGTTGAGAGCCAGGGAGGCTGTGAAGAGAAATACCAGCCATTTAGCTGATGTCTTCAACGTGTTTATAAGTTGCGCGGGGATAATCCCGTCCGGCCCGGCAGCCTTATACGGCTCAAAGCTCTTAACTGCCCACCTTACCCTTTTCTCAGTGATGGGTATATTTACTGTCAGGTTTGTTGCAGGTGCTTGTGGTGCGTCATGCAGATTCCCCGGAAAATGCGTATTCAAGAGCAGCTCAAGGGTTTCCTCTTCCGTGCTGGTCCAGGATCCGTCAGGTTTTCGCAAATAGCTAATGACTGTTTGACTTTTCGAGAGGACTCGTCTAAGTCTCGCTGTGTCGTCGACCTTCTCGACGCCAGTGCAGAAATTTCTCTGCGAGGTTCTCTTCGCCTCTCTCAGAGCTTTTTTGTAGGCCCTTAGTTTAGCTTTATATTAGTGCCAGTGAGGCTAAGAGCCGAGGCTCTTGGCCTTGTTAAATTGTTTCTGGCATGATTTGCGTAGGACCACCAATGTGGCCTGTGTTTACCGCGTGGTTTTGGCACTGAACAAGCCTGTCCTAGAGCATTGGAGAGCGCCGATGTAAATGTAGTAATAAGATCCTCCAGCTCCTCTACTGAAGAGGGGGATTGTGAGGGCAGTACTGGTAAGTCTCTGTCTAATATTTCATTGTGTAACTGCCAATTAGTGTTACGTGGATTGCGCTTCATGATTGGTTGTTCTACAATAAAGTCTAAAACCATTTCTATGTAACGGTGGTCGGAGAATGAATGTCCCGCCATTTTCTGACCCACTCATAAGCGCCTTCACTACAGATAGTGAGGTCTATGACCTCCCTGCGGGTCTTAGTGATAAAAGTAGGCTCATCACCCACGTTGCAAATTACCAGGTTGGTTGTTAAGAGGTAATCAAACAGAGACTCGCCCCTTGCATTGATATCGGAGCTCCCCCATTGAACATGGTGAGCATTAGCGTCCGCTCCAATAATATAAGATTGCCCGTGCAGAAATTTGACACCAGGTCTTTCACCTCCGTTTGCGGTAGTGGTTCTTCGGCGTCGTAGGGCATATGGACCGACGCCACCGTCAGGCGGGTGCTGTCGACCGTTAGACTGATAGCGGTAATATCACCATTGGTGTAGTTAGGTAGCAGAATGGAGTTCAACTCAGATATGACCAAAACACACACTGGCTCGAATGAGCTTGCAACCCTTAGTGCCCAATCCGCAGATTCTCGAGCTATTGACCCAGGGTTCTTGGATGAGGACCACATCCACGCCGCCTTTAGAAAGACGACTACTTAAAGCGGCCGAGTCCTTTATAGATTTGTGCAGATTAATCTGAAGCACCACCAACCATGAGAGCGAACAGACTTCCCTGCCGTCCCCATATCGTCGAGGTTTGTCCCATCCCGGAGGTTGCCTATCAACGACGAGTTGTTCCGATTAACTGCACGATATGGCGTTGCGGGATTCCTGCTGTCTGTAGCGTTAGATGTTAATCGCTCAGCGTTGGCTGCTACCACCGTGACGTCGAGGACTTCCTCGTCCTGTAGGCTGTTCTCCATCTCCGAGTTGATCACAGCACGATCGCGAAGGGACGTGGCGGATAACATGCTTGCCGCATCGGAATCCTCCGCTTCCTCTTCTGGTATTTCGTCTTCCGGTTCCCCCGGAGCAGCCGAGAAGGCAGCGCGCTGAGCATCACCACGATATACGTGGATAACGATCTGGTCTACGCTGTAGTGTACTAGGCCATTGCACCTTTTAAGGGGCTCGATTGACTCTTTATTCATGGTGAACACCACCTGTCTGTCGGGCCCTACCGCATCCCCGACCAGATTGACACTCCAGTCATGCTTTGAGAGGGACGGATTCATTAGCCGTAGCATCCAGAGAATTCTCTCGTGTTCTTCAGGGATGGCCGGAATCCATGCCCTTGCCCTAGGAAGTGCTGGAATGTCCTTCCAGTCGACGACCTCGATCTTTGCGCCCTTGTAGACTTCATCCAGTTTAGCAGCTGCTGCCTTGTACAGTGCTACAGTTTTTGCATCCTCACATGCGAGTAATTTAATCTGACCCTGGTGCCAACCCGTATCCGTTACTCGCGCCGAACATTTCGCACGTAACGCCACCGGTCCTTGGGAATGGACAGACGGTCATTGCCTCGGTCAAGGACGCCTATAAGGATCCTGTCCTTGGTTACCTCAGCAAAGCTTAGTTTTCCCGCTCCAGGGGTATTCTGATGCCGCTTGGGAGGGGGATTTAACTCCATGTCCGATCTCTGGCGTTTGAAAGGGTTAACTTTTAATCTCTTTGGCATTGAGTATTTTGGAAATCCGGTATCACAGCTTTCGCTAGCTCTTCTGATTTTCTGGAATTCATGCCCTAGCAGAATGGAGTTCAACTCAGATATGACCAAAACACACGCTGGCTCGAATGAGGTTGCAACCCTTAGTGCCCAATCCGCAGATTCTCGAGCTATTGACCCAGGGTTCTTGGATGAGGACCACATCCACGCCGCCTTTAGAAAGACGACTACTTAAAGCAGCCGAGTCCACTTTAGATTTGTGCAGATTAATCTGAAGCACCACCAACATGAGAGCGAACAGATTTCCCTGCCGTCCCCATATCGTCGAGGTTTGCCCCATCCCGGAGGTTGCCTATCAACGACGAGTTGTTCCGATTAACTGCCCGATATGGCGTTGCGGGATTCCTGCTGTCTGTAGCGTTAGATGTTAATCGCTCAGCGTTGGCTGCTACCACCGTGACGTCGAGGACTTCCTCGTCCTGTAGGCTGTTCTCCATCTCCGAGTTGATCACAGCACTATCGCGAAGGGACGTGGCGGATAACATGCTTGCCGCATCGGAATCCTCCGCTTCCTCTTCTGGTATTTCGTCTTCCGGTTCCCCCGGAGCAGCCGAGAAGGCAGCGCGCTGAGCATCACCACGATATACGTGGATAACGATCTGCTCTACGCTGTAGTGTACTAGGCCATTGCACCTTTTAAGGGGCTCGATTGACTCTTTATTCATGGTGAACACCACCTGTCTGTCGGGCCCTACCGCATCCCCGACCAGATTGACACTCCAGTCATGCTTTGAGAGGGACGGATTCATTAGCCGTAGCATCCAGAGAATTCTGTCGTGTTCGTCAGGGATGGCCGGAATCCATGCCCTTGCCCTAGGAAGTGCTGGAATGTCCTTCCAGTCGACGACCTCGATCTTTGCGCCCTTGTAGACTTCATCCAGTTTAGCAGCTGCTGCCTTGTACAGTGCTACAGTTTTTGCATCCTCACATGCGAGTAATTTAATCTGACCCTGGTGCCAACCCGTATCCGTTACTCGCGCCGAACATTTCGCACGTAACGCCACCGGTCCTTGGGAATGGACAGACGGTCATTGCCTCGGTCAAGGACGCCTATAAGGATCCTGTCCTTGGTTACCTCAGCAAAGCTTAGTTTTCCCGCTCCAGGGGTATTCTGATGCCGCTTGGGAGGGGGATTTAACTCCATGTCCGATCTCTGGCGTTTGAAAGGGTTATCTTTTAATCTCTTTGGCATTGAGTATTTTGGAAATCCGGTATCACAGCTTACGCTAGCTCTACTGATTTTCTGGAATTCATGCCCTAGCAGAATGGAGTTCAACTCAGATATGACCAAAACACACGCTGGCTCGACTGAGCTTGCAACCCTTAGTGCCCAATCCGCAGATTCGCGAGCTATTGACCCAGGGTTCTTGGATGAGGACCACATCCACGCCGCCTTTAGAAAGACGACTACTTAAAGCAGCCGAGTCCACTTTAGATTTGTGCAGATTAATCTGAAGCACCACCAACATGAGAGCGAACAGATTTCCCTGCCGTCCCCATATCGTCGAGGTTTGCCCCATCCCGGAGGTTGCCTATCAACGACGAGTTGTTCCGATTAACTGCCCGATATGGCGTTGCGGGATTCCTGCTGTCTGTAGCGTTAGATGTTAATCGCTCAGCGTTGGCTGCTACCACCGTGACGTCGAGGACTTCCTCGTCCTGTAGGCTGTTCTCCATCTCCGAGTTGATCACAGCATTATCGCGAAGGGACGTGGCGGATAACATGCTTGCCGCATCGGAATCCTCCGCTTCCTCTTCTGGTATTTCGTCTTCCGGTTCACCCGGAGAAGCCGAGAAGGCAGCGCGCTGAGCATCACCACGATATACGTGGATAACGATCTGGTCTACGCTGTAGTGTACTAGGCCATTGCACCTTTTAAGGGGCTCGATTGACTCTTTATTCATGGTGAACACCACCTGTCTGTCGGGCCCTACCGCATCCCCGACCAGATTGACACTCCAGTCATGCTTTGAGAGGGACGGATTCATTAGCCGTAGCATCCAGAGAATTCTCTCGTGTTCGTCAGGGATGGCCGGAATCCATGCCCTTGCCCTAGGAAGTGCTGGAATGTCCTTCCAGTCGACGACCTCGATCTTTGCGCCCTTGTAGACTTCATCCAGTTTAGCAGCTGCTGCCTTGTACAGTGCTACAGTTTTTGCATCCTCACATGCGAGTAATTTAATCTGACCCTGGTGCCAACCCGTATCCGTTACTCGCGCCGAACATTTCGCACGTAACGCCACCGGTCCTCGGGAATGGCCAGACGGTCATTGCCTCGGTCAAGGACGCCTATAAAGATCCTGTCCTTGGTTACCTCAGCAAAGCTTAGTTTTCCCGCTCCAGGGGTATTCTGATGCCGCTTGGGAGGGGGATTTAACTCCATGTCCGATCTCTGGCGTATGAAAGGGTTAACTTTTAACCTCTTTGGCATTGAGTATTTTGGAAATCCGGTATCACAGCTTTCGCTAGCTCTACTGATTTTCTGGAATTCATGCCCTAGCAGAATGGAGTTCAACTCAGATATGACCAAAACACACGCTGGCTCGAATGAGCTTGCAACCCTTAGTGCTCAATCCGCAGATTCTCGAGCTATTGACCCAGGGTTCTTGGATGAGGACCACATCCACGCCGCCTTTAGAAAGACGACTACTTAAAGCAGCCGAGTCCACTTTAGATTTGTGCAGATTAATCTGAAGCACCACCAACATGAGAGCGAACAGACTTCCCTGCCGTCCCCATATCGTCGAGGTTTGCCCCATCCCGGAGGTTGCCTATCAACGACGAGTTGCTCCGATTAACTGCCCGATATGGCGTTGCGGGATTCCTGCTGTCTGTAGCGTTAGATGTTAATCGCTCAGCGTTGGCTGCTACCACCGTGACGTCGAGGACTTCCTCGTCCTGTAGGCTGTTCTCCATCTCCGAGTTGATCACAGCACTATCGCGAAGGGACGTGGCGGATAACATGCTTGCCGCATCGGAATCCTCCGCTTCCTCTTCTGGTATTTCGTCTTCCGGTTCCCCCGGAGCAGCCGAGAAGGCAGCGCGCTGAGCATCACCACGATATACGTGGATAACGATCTGGTCTACGCTGTAGTGTACTAGGCCATTGCACCTTTTAAGGGGCTCGATTGACTCTTTATTCATGGTGAACACCACCTGTCTGTCGGGCCCTACCGCATCCCCGACCAGATTGACACTCCAGTCATGCTTTGAGTGGGACGGATTCATTAGCCGTAGCATCCAGAGAATTCTCTCGTGTTCGTCAGGGATGGCCGGAATTCATGCCCTTGCCCTAGGAAGTTCTGGAATGTCCTTCCAGTCGACGACCTCGATCTTTGCGCCCTTGTAGACTTCATCCAGTTTAGCAACTGCTGCCTTGTACAGTGCTACAGTTTTTGCATCCTCACATGCGAGTAATTTAATCTGACCCTGGTGCCAACCCGTATCCGTTACTCGCGCCGAACATTTCGCACGTAACGCCACCGGTCCTTGGGAATGGACAGACGGTCATTGCCTCGGTCAAGGACGCCTATAAGGATCCTGTCCTTGGTTACCTCAGCAAAGCTTAGTTTTCCCGCTCCAGGGCTATTCTGATGCCGCTTGGGAGGGGGATTTAACTCCATGTCCGATCTCTGGCGTTTGAAAGGGTTAACTTTTAACCTCTTTGGCAATGAGTATTTTGGAAATCCGGTATCACAGCTTTCGCTAGCTCTACTGATTTTCTGGAATTCGGCGACAGCGATTCCTGCGGTACCCCTTCATACCTCTTCAGCTCTTTGCAGCCAATCTTTTCTCGTGGTATGTTAAGCGGCGTGGAGATGTCTCCCGGGTGTGCGGACCCGTAGTTGCCATCGCGGTCGCTCCCTTTGCCGAAATCTCAGTTGCAGCTTCCTTCTCCTTCGAAACTCCGAGGCCAGGTCGTGAGACCGCTGCCACAGACGTAAAGAGACTGGTTTTCATATCAGCGCTTGATGGGAGTTTAGTATCCGCCGTTGTCCGCTTAGCTCGTTGGCAACCGCACTGGTGCTAGCTCCCATCAAGTCAATCTTACTTGATAGAAGTTTGGTTGACCGACTCGTAGTTGCCATCCACGATTTGCCTCCCGGCTGCAAACCTCCAATGGGCACGGTTTCGCATAACACCCTGGATTGGGAGGGGGAAGATCTTTGTCGTCGCGCCAGAGAGGCTAGGCTGCTCTCGTGATGAAGTGCCGTACGGAGCTATGATCACAAGGGCAGCGCAGCCCTGTGGCTATCGACTTAAGCCCTCGTACCGCGGCAAGGTATCCACCCTTCATGAGGGATAAAAACAAGATCTGTAAAACAATCTGGCAATCTGTAGTGAAAAAATGTCATGGAAATTTGACAAGCACTGGGGTCTTGCAGGATTCATGACATATTATAGTAGTGGTTTAAAAAAGGGTCATTCAATTGTAGTCGTTTTAACCCTAGAATGCATACGATAAGTCTCAGAGACTCACTTGCACATAAAAGTCACCATTAGAACACCCACAGAAATAAAGTGCTTATTTTCTACGCTCCACGCGCATTTTCTGAAAGAATTGGGATAAAAAATAAGATCAGTAAAACAATCTGGCAATCTGTAGTGAAAAAATGCCATGGAAATTTGACCTGACGGCTAAAAATGCACTAAAAAATGGTTTATGTCTTTATTGGCTAATATCTCCTAAACCAGTAATTTTAGAAGAAATAATGACATAAAGACATTTATTAAGATTGGAATCAGGAGTAAATTGCCCATATAAATGTTATACCTGCGAGTGTCCTTTAAAGGACTTTTAATAAGGTCAAGTAATTTTTTATTTTTATAACCAGTGTACTAGTACTAGTACAAGGGTATATTAATTTTGTTCACATAACGGTAGTACGTAAGGGCACAAAATAATCGAGATAGATATAGAGTTCCATATATGAAAGTTCTTAGGTTGAAAAGGAGTCCATTAAGACATGTCCGTCCGTCCGTCTGTGTACACGATAACTTGAGTAAAAGTTGAGATATTTGCATGAAATTTTGTATACAGGTTACCTTTTGGCCAAGGTAGCTTGCTATTGAAAATGGGCGAAATCGGATGATCGTACCACGCCCCCTTTTTCGATATCGAAAATTTCGAAAATCACACAAATTGACATATCTCGGTAGCTGAAATGGCTAAAATGATATAATTTTATAATCCCCCTGGTAATTCTCTTATGATTTTTCCATACATTTTTATAGGGGGCGCGCACCGCCCACTTTTAAGGGAGGCATTTTTGAAAATTTTACTGGTCGTAACTTTTAAACTGATTACGATAGAACGATGGAATTTGGCAAAAAGTATACTAGTATCGTTGGGAGTATACCTGATGAAAATGGATAAAATCGCTCTCCAACCATGCCCACTTTCGATACCGAAAATTTCTAAAATCACATAAATTTACATATCTCGGTAGCTGAAATGGCTAAAATGATATAATTTTATAGGTGAATCCCCCTGGTAATTCTCTTATGATTTTTCCATGAATTTTTTATAGGGGGCGTGGCACCGCCCGCTTTACAGGGAGGCATTTTTGAAAATTGGACTGGTCGTAACTTTTAATCTGATTACGATAGAACGATGGAATTTGGCAAAAAGCATACTACGGTCTACTATGGTCTACGCTGTAGTGTACTAGGCCATTGCACCTTTTAAGGGGCTCGATTGACTCTTTATTCATGGTGAACACCACCTGTCTGTCGGGCCCTACCGCATCCCCGACCAGATTGACACTCCAGTCATGCTTTGAGAGGGACGGATTCATTAGCCGTAGCATCCAGAGAATTCTCTCGTGTTCGTCAGGGATGGCCGGAATCCATGCCCTTGCCCTAGGAAGTGCTGGAATGTCCTTCCAGTCGACGACCTCGATCTTTGCGCCCTTGTAGACTTCATCCAGTTTAGCAGCTGCTGCAGTTTTTGCATCCTCGCATGCGAGTAATTTAATCAAACCCCGGTGCCAACCCGTATCCGTTACTCGCGCCGAACATTTCGCACGTAACGCCACCGGTCCTTGGGAATGGCCAGACGGCTATTGCCTCGGTCAAGGACGCCTATAAGGATCCTGTCCTTGGTTACCTCAGCAAAGCTTAGTTTTCCCGCTCCAGGGGTCTTCTGATGCCGCTTGGGAGGGGGATTTAACTCCATGTCCGATCTCTGGCGTTTGAAAGAGTTAACTTTTAACCTCTTTCATCATCATCATTTATTGGCGCTTAACCGCCTAAGCGATTTTGGCCGTCGCCTATCAAAGCACGCCAGTCATTCCTTTTTAGCGATAACTGACGCCAATTGGAAACCCCAAGGGAGTTCAAGTCATCCTCCACCTGTTGTTTCCATCTCAGTCGAGGCCTCCCCCTTCCTCTGCTGCCGAATTCGGGTGACGATTGGAAAACCTTCTGGGCTGGAGCTTCTTTGTCCATTCGCATGACGTGACCCAGCCAGCGGAGCCTTTGGGCTTTAATTCGCTGGACTATGGTCAGATCTGCGTAAAGCTCGTACAGCTCATCGTTAAATCTCCTTCGATACTCGCCGTCGGCATCACGGGAAGGACCATAAATCTTCCGGAGAACTTTTCTCTCAAATACTCCAAGGGCCATCTCATCTTCTCTTGACATTGTCCATGAGTCTGAGCCATACATCAGGACAGGTATGATGAGAGACTTATAGAGCGCGATCTTTGTTCTTCGAGAGAGGACTTTACTTCTCAATTGCCTACTCAGTCCAAAGTAGCACTTGTTCGCAAGAGTGATTCTCCGTTGGATTTCTAGACTGATATTATTTTCGGTGTTAATGCTGGTTCCCAAATAGACGAAGTCCCTCACAGTTTCAAATTTGTAACTATCAACAGTGACGTGGCTGCCAAGGCGCAGGTGCGCCGATTCTTTCTTTGATGACAGCAAATACTTCGTCTTGTCCTCGTTGACCGCAAGACCCACTTTTTTCGCTTCTTTATCCAGTCCAGAGAAGGCAGCGCTTACGGCGCGGTTGTTAAGGCCAATGATATCAATATCATCGGCATACGCCAGCAATTGCACGCTCTTGTAAAAGATTGTACCATTGCGGTTTAGCTCTGCTGCTCGAATTATCTTCTCCAGCATCAGGTTGAAGAAATCGCACGAAAGGGAGTCGCCCTGTCTGAAGCCTCGTTTGGTTTCAAATGGCTCAGAGAGGTCCTTCCCGACTCTGACGGAGCTGTTAGTATTGCTCAACGTCATTTGGCAAAGCCGTATAAGCTTTGCAGGGAAGTCAAATTCAGACATGGCGGCATACAGGCAACTCCTTTTTGCGCTGTCAAAAGCGGCTTTGAAATCGACAAAGAGATGGTGTGTGTCGATTCTTTTATCATGGGTCTTCTCCAGGATTTGGCGTATCGTGAAAATCTGGTCGATGGTAGACTTACCAGGTCTAAAGCCACACTGATAAGGTCCAATCAGCTTGTCTACGATGGGCTTCAGTCTTTCACACAATACGCTAGAAAGAACCTTATATGCGATATTAAGAAGGCTGATTCCGCGGTAGTTGGTGCGGTTAGCGGGATCGCCTTTCTTGTGGATTGGGCAGAGCACACTTAAATTCCAATCTGGAGGCATGCACTCGTCTGACCATATTCTGCATAAGAGCTGATGCATGCTTTTTACCAGCTCTTCGCCTCCGTGTTTGAACAGCTCGGCGGGCAGTCCGTCTTTTCCAGGCGCTTTGTTGTTTTTCAGCCGGGATATAGCTATCCTCACTTCATCATAGTCAGGTGGTGGGACGACTTTTCCATCGTCAGGGATTGGGGTATCGGGTTCGACGTCTCCCTCGCAATTTAGCAGTGAGGAGAAGTGCTCCCTCCATAATTTAAGTACACTCTGTACGTCGGTTACCAGGTCGCCATTATTGTCCTTACAGGAACTTGCCCCGGTCTTAAAACCTTCCGTCATCCGCCGGATCTTTTCATAGAATTTTCGGGCATCATTCCTGTCAGCCAGCATCTCAAGCTCCTCACACTCACGCCTTTCGGCCTCACGTTTCTTTTTTCTGAAAAGGCGTCTCTCTTCCTTCTTTGCCTCACGATAGCGTTGCCATACACTGCGGGTTGCGCCCGTTCGCAACGTCTCCCTGTAGGCAGCGTCCTTTTTGTCCGAGGCAGTGCTGCATTCCTCATCGTACCAATTGTTTTTGCGGGCTCGCTGGAACCCTATAGTGGCCTCAGCGGCGGTACGTAATGAGTGAGAGATATGCTTCCATTGCTCGGTTGCATCGTTAGGTCGAGGATTGCTCTCCGATAGCAGGTGTGAGAGTCGAGTGGAGAAATTGTCAGCTGTCTGTGTCGTGCGCAGCTTCTCGACGTCAAACTTTCCTTCCGTTACTGTGCGCACTTTCTTTGCTACACAGAGGCGTGTGCGTATCTTGGCTGCAACAAGATAATGGTCCGAGTCGATATTGGGACCACGAAGGGTACGCACGTCCAGAACGGTGGAGCTATGTCTGCCGTCGATCATGACATGATCAATCTGGTTTCTTGTTCTTTGATCAGGAGACAGCCATGTGGCTTGGTGTATTCGTTTATGCTGGAACCTGGTACTACTGATGACCATATTGCGAGCAGCAGCGAAATCAATCAACCTAGTGCCGTTGGGGGATGTTATATCATGGAGACTAAATTTTCCAACTGTTGGACCAAAGACTCCTTCCTTGCCCACCTTCGCATTAAAGTCGCCGAGCACGATTTTGATATCATGTTGGGGGCAGCGATCATAAGTCTGTTCAAGTTTATCGTAGAAGGAGTCCTTCTCTGCGTCGTCCGTCTCCTCAGTCGGCGCATAGGCGCAGATAAATGTTATGTTGAAAAATTTCGCTTTGATGCGGATCGCAGCGAGACGCTCGTCCACGGGGGTGAACGCTAGTACTTGACGGCGAAGTCTCTTTCCCACCACGAATCCTACACCACGCGCTTTGCCGCGTGTCTGGCCACTGTAGTATACGTCACAAGGTCCGATGGTCGTCTTTCCTTGTCCCGTCCATCGCATTTCCTGCAGGGCGGTGATGTCAGCCTTTGCGTTAACGAGGACATCAACCAGTCGGGCAGCGGTACCGTCCCTTGAAAGGGTCCGGACATTCCCGGTACATGCCCTAATATCCAAATCATTATGCCTTATTCGTTTTGCCGGGTCGTCAACATTAAAGGGGGTTCTCATCCGAGGCTTTAATTTATTTTTCATTGGACTAAATTTTTTACGTGGCGGGTCCCAAACCCAGCGCACAACCCGTTTCGGGGTTTTTGGAAAATATTTACACATTTATATAGCGAGCCGCTTGCTTCAAGACAGACGCCCGCTTGCAGCCGCACCTCATGGTGAACAGACGCTGCGCAAAAACCTCGGTGAGCCCTTAAACCAAGTATGTCAGAGTGGCCCCACCGGGGCTCCCTCTCTTTCTGCCGCGAGCCTAGGTAGCTCCCGTTGCCCAGAGTGCACGAACGAGGACGCAAGAGTCGGGATTGAGCAAGGTCACTTAGCAACCACACTCCATTACACACTCCACCTTTAACCTCTTTGGCATTGAGTATTTTGGAAATCCGGTATCACAGCTTTCGCTAGCTCTACTGATTTTCTGGAATTCATGCCCTAGCAGAATGGAGTTCAACTCAGATATGACCAAAACACACGCTGGCTCGAATGATCTTGCAACCCTTAGTGCCCAATCCGCAGATTCTCTAGCTATTAACCCAGGGTTCTTGGATGAGGACCACATGCACGCCGCCTTTAGAAAGACGACTACTTAAAGCAGCCGAGTCCACTTTAGATTTGTGCAGATTAATCTGAAGCACCACCAACATGAGAGCGATCAGACTTCCCTGCCGTCCCCATATCGTCGAGGTTTGCCCCATCCCGGAGGTTGCCTATCAACGACGAGTTGTTCCGATTAACTGCCCGATATGGCGTTGCGGGATTCCTGCTGTCTGTAGCGTTAGATGTTAATCGCTCAGCGTTGGCTGCTACCACCGTGACGTCGAGGACTTCCTCGTCCTGTAGGCTGTTCTCCATCTCCGAGTTGATCACAGCACTATCGCGAAGGGACGTGGCGGATAAAATGCTTGCCGCATCGGAATCCTCCGCTTCCTCTTCTTGTATTTCGTCTTCCGGTTCCCCCGGAGCAGCCGAGAAGGCAGCGCGCTGAGCATCACCACGATATACGTGGATAACGATCTGGTCTACGCTGTAGTGTACTAGGCCATTGCACCTTTTAAGGGGCTCGATTGACTCTTTATTCATGGTGAACACCACCTGCCTGTCGGGCCCTACCGCATCCCCGACCAGATTGACACTCCAGTCATGCTTTGAGAGGGACGGATTCATTAGCCGTAGCATCCAGAGAATTCTCTCGTGTTCGTCAGGGATGGCCGGAATCCATGCCCTTGGACCTTTAACCTCTTTGGCATTGAGTATTTTGGAAATCCGGTATAACAGCTTTCGCTAGCTCTACTGATTTTCTGGAATTCGGCGACAGCGATTCCTGCGGTACCCCTTCATACCTCTTCAGCTTTTTGCAGCCAATCTTTTCTCGTGGTATGTTAAGCGGCGTGGAGATGTCTCCCGGGTGTGCGGACCCGTAATTGCCATCGCGGTCGCTCCCTTTGCCGAAATCTCAGTTGCAGCTTCCTTCTCCTTCGAAACTCCGAGGCCAGGTCGTGAGACCGCTGGCAAAGACGTAAAGCGACTGGTTTTCATATCAGCGGTTGATGGGAGTTTAGTAATCGCCGTTGTCCGCTTAGCGCGTTGGCAACCGCACTGGTGCTAGCTCCCATCAAGTCAATCTTACTCGATAGAGGTTTGGTTGACCGACTCGTAGTTGCCATCGCTGTCGATCCCCCCCCCCCCCCCCCCTTGATTGTGGTGCGGAGGTTGTCCTCCGTTTTCTCGCTTGCTCCTCCATAACTCTCCTGTGCTGAGGAGTGAAATTTGGCGTTGTTTATTTTTTAGGTTTTTCGTTTTTACTTACGTTATTTGAGTTTATCTTGTTCGTACGACCCATCGCCGGACAAGGCCAGCTTAGGGTCAAGGGAAGAGTAGGGGAAAATGTGTCGTCCGTACCGAGAGGCTCCGTTCAAATACAGCCACGATTTGCCTCCCGGCTGCAAACCTCCAATGGGCACGGTTTCGCATAACACCCTGGATTGGGAGGGGGAAGATCTTTGTCGTCGCGCCAGAGAGGCTAGGCTGCTCTCGTGATGAAGTGCCGTACGGAGCTATGATCACAAGGGCAGCGCAGCCCTGTGGCTATCGACTTAAGCCCTCGTACCGCGGCAAGGTATCCACCCTTCATGAGGGATAAAAACAAGATCTGTAAAACAATCTGGCAATCTGTAGTGAAAAAATGTCATGGAAATTTGACAAGCACTGGGGTCTTGCAGGATTCATGACATATTATAGTAGTGGTTTAAAAAAGGGTCATTCAATTGTAGTCGTTTTAACCCTAGAATGCATACGATAAGTCTCAGAGACTCACTTGCACATAAAAGTCACCATTAGAACACCCACAGAAATAAAGTGCTTATTTTCTACGCTCCACGCGCATTTTCTGAAAGAATTGGGATACAAAATAAGATCAGTAAAACAATCTGGCAATCTGTAGTGAAAAAATGACATGGAAATTTGACCTGAAGGCTAAAAATGCACTAAAAAATGGTGTATGTCTTTATTGGCTAATATCTCCTAAACCAGTAATTTTAGGAGAAATAATGACATAAAGACATTTATTAAGATTGGAATCAGGAGTAAATTGCCCATATAAATGTTATACCTGCGAGTGTCCTTTAAAGGACTTTTAATAAGGTCAAGTATTTTTTTATTTTTATAACCAGTGTACTAGTACTAGTACAAGGGTATATTAATTTTGTTCACATAACGGTAGTACGTAAGGGCACAAAATAATCGAGATAGATATAGAGTTCCATATATGAAAGTTCTTAGGTTGAAAAGGAGTCCATTAAGACATGTCCGTCCGTCCGTCCGTCCGTCTGTGTACACGATAACTTGAGTAAAAGTTGAGATATTTGCATGAAATTTTGTATACAGGTTACCTTTTGGCCAAGGTAGCTTGCTATTGAAAATGGGCGAAATCGGATGATAACCACGCCCCCTTTTTCGATATCGAAAATTTCGAAAATCACACAAATTGACATATCTCGGTAGCTGAAATGGGTGAAATGATATAATTTTATAATCCCCATGGTAATTCTCTTATGATTTTTCCATAAATTTTTATAGGGGGCGTGGCACCGCCCACTTTTAAGGGAGACATTTTTGAAAATTTTACTGGTCGTAACTTTTAAACTGATTACGATAGAACGATGGAATTTGGCAAAAAGTATACTAGTATCGTTGGGAGTATACCTGATGAAAATGGATAAAATCGCTCTCCAACCATGCCCACTTTCGATACCGAAAATTTCTAAAATCACATAAATTTACATATCTCGGTAGCTGAAATGGCTAAAATGATATAATTTTATAGGTGAATCCCCCTGGTAATTCTCCTATGATTTTTCCATGAATTTTTTATAGGGGGCGTAGCACCGCCCGCTTTACAGGGAGGCATTTTTGAAAATTGTACTGGTCGTAACTTTTAATCTGATTACGATAGAACGATGGAATTTGGCAAAAAGCATACTAGTATCGTTGGGAGTATACCTGATGAAAATGGATAAAATCGTCCTCCAACCATGCCCACTTTCGATATCGAAAATTTCTAAAATCACCTAAATTGACAAACGGAAATGGGTAAAATTATATAATTTTATAGGTTAATCCCCATGTTCACTATATAATGATTTTTTGATAAATTTTCTAAAGCGGGCGTGGCTCCGACCACTTTTAAGGGAGGCATTTTTATACCCAGCGTACTAGTACAGGGGTTTTATAATTTTGTCCACATAACGGTACTACGTACCGGCGCAAAATAATCAAGATCCATGTATGAAAGTTCTTAGGTTGAAAAGAGGAGTCTATTCAGGCATGTCCGTCCGTCTGTCCATCCGTCCGTCCGTCTTTGTACACGATAACTTGAGTAAAAATTAAGATATTTGCCTGAAATTTTATATACAGGTTATTTTTTGGCTAATGTAGGTTGCTATTGAAAATGGGCGAAATCGGATGATAACCACGCCCCCTTTTTCGATATCGAAAATTTCGAAAATCATACAAATTAACATAACTTGAGTAAAAATTGAGGAATTTGCATGAAATTTGGTATACAGATTACTTTATGGCCAAGGTAGCTTGCTAGAGAAAATGGGCGAAATCGGATTATAACCACGTCCCTTTTGTCGGTATCAAAAATTTCGAAAATCACATAAACTGACATAACTTGACTAAAAATTTAGATATTTGCATTAATTTTGATTTAAACCTTACTTTCTGGCCAAGGCAGGTTGCTATTAAAAATGGGCGAAATCGGATGATAACCACGCCCCCTTTTTCGATATCGAAAATTTCGAAGTTCACATAAACTGACATATATCGGTAGCTGAAATTGATAAAATGATATAATTTCATAGGTGAATCTCTCTTATCATTCTATTATGATTTTCTGTTAAATTTTAAAAAGTGGGCGTGGTGCCGCCCACTTTCAAGGGAGACATTTTTGAAAATTCGACTGGTCGTAACTTTTAAACAAATTATGGTAGAACGATGAAATTTGGCACAAATCATTCTAGTACTGTTGGGAGTATACGTGATGAAATTGGATGAAATCCCTGTCCAACCACGGCTACTCTCGATATCGAAAATTTAGAAAATCACCTAAAACACTGGTCGTAAGTTTTAAACTGATTACGGTATAATCGTAAAATTCGGCACAAGGTATACTAGAGTTATAGGAAGTATACCTGTTGAAATTAAACGAAGTCTCTTCCCAATCACGTCCACTTTCAATATGTAAAATTTCGAAAATCACATAAATTGACATAATTCGGTAAGGTAAATAACTAAAATAGTATAATTATAGTATAATTTGGTAGTTAAATTTGTAAGGAATTGTCTACTATTAACGAGTCTTAAAAGATGAGTTAATTTTGTTAAGTGAGCCACCTATAATTTTTTCGACGGCCATGTATTTTATTGAAAGTTGGTAGTATGGCTCAGAACGATTAAACAAAAATACGTATACAATTTTTCGAAATTCGAATTATTTTGAAAGTTATAGCTATCAACAGTTTTCGAAATTCCTCACTTTTTGATGATTTTTTCACGATTGGTCAAACCGATTTTGCTAATTTTTGAAATATATATAAAAGATGGTATCTTCTACAAAAGGACATTTCCAATTTGTGCAAAAAATTGTTTTTTGCAAACATTATTCGCAATATTTATCTTCTCCATCGTGGCGAGATGGCGCTTTTGTTTGATGTTGTTGTAAATAACTCCCGCCCCCTTAAAGTGCCAAAAAATTTTTTTTTGCCAATAGTTACTAATCATATAATAATACAACAAACATCATACAAAAGCGCCATCTGACCACGATGGAGAAGTTAAAAATTGCGAATAATGTTTGCAAAAAATTTTTTTTTGCAAAAGTTAGAATCGTCGTTTGGTAGAAGATACCATCTTTTATAAATATTTAAAAAATTAGCAAAATCGGTTTGACCAATCGTGAGAAAATCATCAAAAAGTAAGGAATTTCGAAAAGTGGTGATAGCTATAACTTTGAAAATAATTGGAATTTCGAAAAACTGGCCCAAACGTATTTTTTTCAATTTAAAAATTTGCAACAAACTGGGCGTAAGTATATTCGAAGTAAGAAATGTATTCAACTATAAGTAAGATTTTGAGGGCACACGAAAAATGTACATATATGTTATACCGTAGTATAAATAAATATTAATTTTATAAACTAACTAATAAATTTATTGAGTTCGTTTTTCCCAAATTATAATATATATAGAAAATATATACCTTATAGGTACTACTATTGTTTCCATACTCTGGGTATTTAATGTTCGGCTTACCCGAACTTAGACTTCCTTACTTGTTTATTATATTGTTCTTGCACAGGTTCTAATTCTATATGCTATTTTAAAGTAAAACAGTAAATACTAAGTAAAGAAACAAATCAAATAATTACACAGTGCGACAAAAAAGAAAAAATGGAATACACTTTTGAAGGGACCTAGTAGAGGTTGTTCATCTGGTCGAGTTATACACGAAACACCCTTCAAAAGATTTGTAACACCTCTAAAACCAATTCTGATGTCCCGACATTGTACTTTTGACTTTGAGCGCCAAAGTGTGAGAAATCCTAAGTTTACCCATTTAGAGTGCCCCAAACGTGTTAAAATGTATGACTGACCCCCACTACCTTTTTAAGGCCGACCCACCCATGCCAGTGGCGCACCCCCTAAGACCCCGCCTTTGGGGGTCCCCATACAAAAAAATCAAAAAATCACAATTTTTGGCACTTTACGTGATAAAATCAGCTAAGTGACTATCTTTTTTTATTTCTGAAGTTCATTTTTCTCTTAAGAACTTTAAAAAAAATAGCCATTTCACTGATTTTTTCATAAAAATTGCCAAAAATGGTTACTTTTTTAAAAGTTTGTATGGGGACCCCCCAGGTGGTGGTTTAGGGGGTGTGCCACTGTCATGGGTACGTCAGCCCTTAAAAGTTGGTGGGGGTCGGTCATACATTTGAGCATGATTCGGGCATTCTAAATGGGTCAACTAAGGATTTTTCAAACTTTTGCGCTCAAGGATAAAAGTAAAAAGTCGGGACATCAGAATTGGGTTTAGAGGTATGCTTCCTTCGGTAAAGTAACTTGTCTTGATCCCTAAAATACGATTATTTTTCACTTGGGCGATTTTGAAATCGACCCGCCTAATTGAACACAGTACTCCTCTAGGGCGCTTGGGACGAAAATATTAGATTTTGGTTTAGGCTGCATATCTTGAAAACTTGAAGTCCTTTCCAAAAAAATAAAACTGGTATAATTAAGTAATGAATGCCTCTCGATGAGACATCCCCAATAAGATTCATTCATTGTCAATTAGTACCAAAAAAATGGCGTCAAAACCGGAAAACCGGATGGAATTTCCAAAAATTCCAAATTCTGGCTTAAAAAACGTATCATACTTTTTTCAAATGAATAAAACACTGTATATATATCGAAAGTGTTAACAACTTTCTACCCAAAACCGTTAAGAATTTTGAAATCGGTTGAAAATTGGATTTTTAATGATTTTTTTTTACGAAGAAGCTGAAAACGGTTTTTTGGCCTTAAAATCAGATTTTGGGGGTGTTACAAACTTTATAAAGGGCGTTTCGTGTATAACTCGACCAGATGAACAATATCTACTAGGTCGCTTCAAAAGTATAAAATGACTGTGTTATATATATACCTTACTCTATGTAGCCAAAACATGGCCTTCGCTGTCACAAATTGGCACGTCTCGGCGGAGGAATCAAAGTCGGACCACAAACATATTGTGTTCGACATGGGTCACTTCTCTGAGCATGAGTCCGTTTTCAGAAATCCAAGGACGACGAAATGGGAACTATTTCGCTTCACCATGGAAGAAAGCGGCAATTGCTTACAAAAACCTATAACTACGGTGCGTGAGATTGAGGCAGAAGTTGAACAATTTCAGTCAGATATTATAACGGCTTTTAATCAAGGACTGAAACCGAAACCGAAACCGTAACCGTAACCGATTAAAACCGATTCATTTTTCAAAACCGAAACCGAAACCGTAACCGTTATTTTTTTCTGAAAAAGAACGAAACCGAAACCGTTTCAAAAGCCGGAACCGGTTCCAAACGGTTTTGAATTTTTTTGTGGACACATACCTATTTTATTTTAAAAGAGGCTACCCTGAATAATTTTCATGAAAGATGATTAAGCAAGACACTTTTTGACCTCAATATCAAAATTTCGAAAGAACTGAACTATAGGCGAATGAAGCCATCGAAAAAATTTACGACAACCGAAAAAAAAATGTTTAGTGGTCGTCTCAGAAAGCGTCATCATATTAACGTTCCATTTTAACATTTGTCTAATATAAAAAGTAGAGTTAATTTTTTAAACTTATCGGTCAAAAGTCCACCAAATTTTCAAAGATTTTCAAATTAATGACCACTAACTTATAACATACATACTTATATTAAAGAAAAAAATTGTCCATAAATAGCGAAAGTAATATTTATTACCATATATTGGAGAAAATTCTTCATGAAAACCGGAGTAAAGTTATTAAAATTCAGACTTATTTTGCATTTAGGTACATATTTGAGTTTTGTAGTAGCACAATTTTTTTGTGTTGGTGTTTTTATTTGGAAACCGAAACCGGAACGAAACCGTAACCGAAACCGAAATAAATGTTGAAGAGCGAAACCGGAACCGAAACCGAAACACGTTACAAAACCGTAACCGAAACCGGAACTTTATTTTAATCGGTTTCATACCTTGCTTTTAATGAGAGTTGTCCCCAGGCGAAAAAACGTATACAACGAGATGAGCCTTGGTGGAACAAAAAGCTTGCACAATTACTTAAGATGTCAAGCAAGAAGGTTGTTCAATACAGCTAAAGACACGGGAGACTGGGTTTCCTATAAAAATGCCCTAACCTCCTACAATATAGAACTTTGGAAGTCTAAGAGGGCGACTTGGAGAGAACACTGCGAAAACATTAAAGATCTTCCTACTGCAGTGCGGCTCCAAAAGGCCCTTGTAAGAGGCCATAGCAACGTCATTGGTACTCTGAAGAATTCAGATGGGAGCTACACCAAGCAGCCGGAAGACACATGCAAGCTCTTGCTTGCTACTCACTTTCCGGACTGTACACCAGGTTATCAACACTCACATCCTATAGTAGATGATTCTCCAACTATTATTGGAAGAGAAAAGAGCCTGGCAGCAAAGCTAACCAATGTCAAAAATGTCCAATGGGCTTTATCGACTTTCAGTGCTTTCAAATCCCCAGGACCGGATGGGGTCTATCCTTGTCTGTTACAGCAAGGAATTAACTATACAGCCCCCGTCCTATCAAATTTATATAGAGCATCCCTGCTGCTTTCGATAATACGACGTATCAGGCCATTGAGGAAGTCATCATTAGCAAGGACGTAAGCCCAATGATTACTCGCTAGGTGCTGGCCATGCTAAAGCAAAGAAAATCAGCTTTGAGATAGGAGGGAGTGCTGGCTCAATCGTGGCCACAAGAAGATGTTCTCAAGGTGGTGTACTTTCTCCTCTACTTTGGACGCTTGTCATAGACGATCTTCTTTACCTTTTGAAGGGCAATGGTTTTGACG
The DNA here is from genome assembly GCA_964058755.1 of Campiglossa producta. Taxonomy (NCBI): domain Eukaryota; kingdom Metazoa; phylum Arthropoda; class Insecta; order Diptera; family Tephritidae; genus Campiglossa; species Campiglossa producta. The sequence goes on along the minus strand of CAXKVI010000023.1, from coordinate 240,460 downwards.
TTCAGGGCTATGCAGATGACCTGGTCGTCTGCGTAACAGGAATGCATGACGAAACAATATCCGATCGCATTCAACAAGCCCTTCGCATCATTGAAAGATGGTGTGCTAGCAAAGGACTATCTATTAACCCAAACAAAACAATCTTGGTGCCTTTCACGCGGCGAAGAAAGCTGTCCTTGCTAGAGCCGTCCCTAGGAGGCAGCCGCATAAGTTTTTCAACGGAGGCAAAATACCTAGGAGTAACATTGGACAAGACCCTCACATGGAATGCTCATCTGGAATCTACGATAAATAAAGCAACGAGGACCTTTTTCGCCTGCACTAGACTTTATGGCAAAACATGGGGGCTGTCTCCCAAAATGATGTATTGGTCATTTAATACAGTTGTGAAGCCAATAGTCACCTACGCTTCCCTGGTCTGGTGGCCTAAGACTACTCAGAGAAAAGCAGCATCTAAATTAAGTAAGCTGCATCGGCTGGTCTGTGTCGGCATAACAGGTGCAATGAGAACGTGCCCTGCCGATGCTCTAAGTGCCCTTGTAGGAATACATCCCTTCCCTATTCTGATAGAGAAGGAAGCCATATTCGCTGCATTGAGACTTCAAAATGTTTCTGATCTAAAAATCGGAAATATGACAGGACATATGAAGATAGTCAAGAACTTCATAAACGATCCTATATTGCAATTAAATGATGCACCAACTCCTACGCTCAGCATCACGCGAAAATTTGAGGTTTCAATCGTTGATCGGGTGCTCTGGGAAACAGGGAACCCATATGCTGAATCTGATTCGGAGACTTGGTAACCGGATGGATCGAAACTGGAAGATGGTAAAACGGGGGCTGGTATCTATGGACCAAACTACAAAAAATCGATACCAATGGCTAGCTACCCCACTATTCTCCAAGCGGAAATCCATGCAATAGAAATCTGTGGCAGAGAATGCCACCGAAGAGGACTATTCTCTAAGCGAATTTTCATTATGTCGGACAGTTAGGCCGTGCCTTGCAGTCGTACACAATAACTTCGAAGCTTGTTTATGAGTGCGTCACAGTCCTTAATGATCTGGGGGCCAAAAACAAAGTGTTGTTAGGTTAGGTCCCAGGGCATGAAGGACATGGCGGCAACGAAAAAGCGGACCAGCTTGCAAAACAAGGTGCTCTAACAGCATTTTATGGTCCGGAACCCTTCTGTGGCCTCACCAAGGCCCACGTAAAGGAGACCATAAGCAACTGGGAAGACAAAACAGTTTAGGCAGCATTGGCTTAGCAGCTTAGGACAGAGGCAGGCCAAACTCTTTATAGAACTATCGCAAAGATCATCGGCCAGGCTTATAAATCTAAGAAGGGTGGATCTAAGAACCCTCACTGGGACATTGTAGTCTACGTTATCACCTGAGTAAATTGAATCTGTCAGATACAACAATTTGCTGGTTTTGCCAACTGGACGATGAAATGCCGGTTCACATACTCTGCGAATGCATTGCGTTAGCAAGAAAGAGAGTTTGCTACCTAGGTGGTGTCACTCTCAATCCGTTCGTGATATGGAATAAAAAACCTGAGGAGGTGCTCAAATTTATAAAGAGCCTCCGCATACAGCAATAAGCTGATAGTTCACATAATAGATCGTACTAATGGTCGCGGTATAATAAGGCCTTATAATAATAATAATAACTAGTATATCCCGCGGTCGAAATTCCACTAACTTAAAATAGTTAGTTGGACTTATTCAAACATCTGATCATATTTTTGTCAATAGCTGCCTTTAGGCCCGTGGCCGAAACTCGACCAACTTAAATGTATACCTTAAATACTCACCTATAGTCAAAATGAGGCCATCATAGAATTTAAACAAGTAAGGAAGTCTAAGTTCGGGTAAGCCGAACATTAAATACCCAGTGTATGGAAACAATAGTAGTACCTATAAGGTATATATTTTCTATATATATTATAATTTGGGAAAAACGAACTCAATAAATTTATTAGTTAGTTTATAAAATTAATATTTATTTATGCTACGGTGTAACATGTATGTACATTGTTCGTGTGCCCTCAAAATCTTACTTATAGTTGAATACATTTCTAATATACTTACGCCCAATTTGTGGCAAATTTTTAAATTGAAAAAATACGTTTGGGCCAATTTTGCGAAATTCGAATTATTTTCAAAGTTATAGCTATCACCACTTTTCGAAATTACTTACTTGTTGATGATTTTCTAACGATTGGTCAAACAGATATTGCTAATTTGTTAAATATATATAAAAGATGGTATCTTCTACCAAGCGACGATTCTAACTTTTGAAAAAAAAATTTTTTGCAAACATTATTCGCAATTTTGAACTTCTCCATCGTGGTCAGATGCCGCTTTTGTATGATGTTTGTTGTATGATTAGTAACTATTGGCAAAAAAAAATTGTTGGCACTTTAAGGGGCGGGAGTTATTTACAACAAACATCATACAAAAGCGCCATCTGGCCACGATGGAGAAGTTAAAAATTGCGAATAATGTTTGCAAAAAAAAATGGTTTGTACAAATTGGAAATGTCCTTTTGTAGAAGATACCATCTTTTATATATATTTAAAAAATTAGCAAAATCGGTTTGACCAATCGTGAGAAAATCATCAAAAAGTGAGGAATTTCGAAAACTGTTGATAGCTATAACTTTCAAAATAATTCGAATTTCGATAAATTGTATAAGTATTTTTGTTTAATCGTTCTGAGCCATACTACCAACTTTCAATAAAATATATGGCCGTCAAAAAAATTATAGGTGGCTCACTTAACAAAATTAACTCATCTTTTAAGACTCGTTAATAGTAGACAATTCCTTACAAATTTAACTACCAAATTATACTATTTTAGTTATTTACCTTACCGAATTATGTCAATTTATGTGATTTTCGAAATCTTCCATATTGAAAGTGGACGTGATTGGGAAGAGATTTCGTTTAATTTCAACAGGTATACTTCCTATAACTCTAGCATACCTTGTGCCGAATTTCACGATTATACCGTAATCAGTTTAAAACTTACGACCAGTGTTTTAGGTGATTTTCTAAATTTTCGATATCGAGAGTAGCCGTGGTTGGACGGGGATTTCCTCCAATTTCATCACGTATACTCCCAACAGTACTAGTATGATTTGTGCCAAATTTCATCGTTCTACCATAATTTGTTTGAAAGTTACGACCAGTCGTAATAGAATGATATGTCAGTTTATGTGAACTTCGAAATTTTCGATATCGAAAAAGAGGGCGTGGTTATCATCCGATTTCGCCCATTTTTAATAGCAACCTGCCTTGGCCAGAAAGTAAGGTTTAAACCAAAATTAATGCAAATATCTAAATTTTTAATCAAGTTATGTCAGTGAAGGGTGGATACCTTGCCTTGCCTCGTGAAGGGTGGATACCTAGCCGCGGTACGAGGACTTAAGTCGATAGCCACAGGGCTACGCTGCCCTTGTGATCATAGCTCCGTACGGCACTTCATCACGAGAGCAGCCTAGCCTCTCTGGCGCGACGACAAAGATCTTCCCCCTCCCAATCCAGGGTGTTATGCGAAACCGTGCCCATTGGACGTTTGCAGCCGGGAGGCAAATCGTGGCTGTATTTGAACGGAGCCTCTCTGATACCGAGTCGCCTCAGATAGTAAGCATGGCCTTACCGCGGTACGGGGCTCTGCCGAGGCGGACGACACATTTTCCCCTACTCTTCCCTTGACCCTAAGCTGGCCTTGTCCGGCGATGGGTCGTACGAACAAGATGAACTCAAATAACCCAAATAAAAACGATAAACCTAAAAAACAAACAACGCCAAATTTCACTCCTCAGCAAAGGAGAGCTATGGAGGAACAGGCGAGAAAGCAACAACAACGCCGGAGGACAACCTCCGTTCCACAATCAAGGGGGGGGATCGACAGCGATGGCAACTACGAGTCGGTCAACCAACCCTCTATCGACTAAGATTGACTTGATGGGAGCTAGCACCAGTGCGGTTGCCAACGCAACTAAGCGGACAACGGCGGATACTAAACTCCCATCAACCGCTGATATGAGGGCGCAAAGATAGAGGTCGTCGACTGGAAGGACATTCCAGCTCGTCCAAGGGCAAGGGCGTGGATTCCAGCCATCCCTGACGAACCCGAGAGAATTCTCGGGATGCTACGGCTAATGAATCCGTCCCTGCCAACGCATGACTGGAGTGTCAATCTGGTCGGGGATGCGGTAGGGCGCGACAGACAGGTGGTGTTCACCATGAATAAAGAGTCAATCGAGCCCCTCAAAAGGTGCAATGGCCTAGTACACTACAGCGTAGGCCAGATCGTTATCCACGTATATCGTGGTGATGCTCAGCGCGCTGCCTTCTCGGCTGCTCCGGGGGAACCGGAAAACGAATTACCAGAAGAGGAAGCGGAGGATTCCGATGCGGAAAGCATGTTATCCGCCACGTCCCTTGGCGATAGTGCTGTGAACCAGTCGGAGATGGAGGACAGCCTACAGGACGAGGAAGCCCTCGACGTCACGGTGATAGCAGCCAACGCTGAGCGATTAACATCTAACGCTACAGACAGCAAGACTCCTGCAACGCCATATCGGCCAGTTAATCGGAACAACTCGTCGTTGATAGGCAACCTCCGGGATGGGGCAAACCTCGATGATATGGGGACGGCAGGGAAGTCTGTGCGCTCTCATGTTGGTGGTGCTTCAGATTAATCTGCACAAATCTAAAGTAGCTTCGGCTGCTTTAAGTAGTCGTCTTTCTAAAGGCGACGTGGATGTGGTCCTCATCCAAGAACCCTGGGTCAATAGCTCGAGAATCTGCGGATTGGGGACTAAGGGCTTCAAGCTCATTCGAGCCAGCGAGGAGAGCAAAGTCAGAACGTGTATTTTGGTCAAGTCTGAGTTGAACTCCTTTCTCCTACCTAACTACACCAATGGTGATATTACCGCTATCAGTCTAACGGTCGACAGCACCCGCCTGACGCTGGCGTCGGTCTATATGCCCTACGACGCCGAAGAACCCCCACCACAAACGGAGGTGAAAGACCTGGTGTCAAATTTCTGCACGGGTAATCTTATTATTGGAGCGGACGCTAATGCTCACCATGTCCAATGGGGGAGCTCCGACATCAATGCCAGGGGCGAGTCTCTGTTTGATTACCTCTTAACAACCAACCTGGTGATTTGCAACGTGGGTAATGAGCCTACTTTTATCACTAAGACCCGCAGGGAGGTCATAGACCCCACTATCTGTAGTGAAGGCGCTTATGAGTGGGTCAGAAAATGGCGGGTTCTGGAAGAACATTCTTTCTCCGACCACCGTTACATAGAAATGGTTTTAGACTTTATTGTAGAACAACCAATCATGAAGCGCAATCCACGTAACACTGATTGGCAGTTACACAATGAAATATTAGACAGAGACCTACCAGTACTGCCCTCACAAGCCCCCTCATCAGTAGAGGAGCTGGAGGATCTTGTTACTACATTTATATCGGCGCTCTCAAATGCTCTAGGACAGGCTTGTCCAGTGCCAAAACCACGCGGTAAACACAGGCCACATTGGTGGTCCTACGATTTGGACTCGCTCCGAATACCATGCCGGAAACAATTTAACAAGGCCAAGAGCTTCGGCTCTGAGCCTCATTGGCACGAATATAAAGCTAAACTAAGGGCCTACAAAAAAGCTCTGAGACAGGCGAAGAGAACCTCGTGGAGAAATTTCTGCACTGGCGTCGAAAAGGTCGACGACACAGCGAGACTTAGACGAGTCCTCTCGAAAAGTCAAACAACCATCAGCTATTTGCGAAACCTGACGGATCCTGGACCAGCACGGAAGAGGAAACCCTTGAGCTGCTCTTGAATACACATTTTCCAGGGAATCTGCATGATGCACCACTAGCACCTGCAACAAACCTGGCAGTAAATATACCCATCACTGAGGAAAGAGTAAGGTGGGCAGTTAAGAGCTTTGAACCGTATAAGGCTGCCGGGCCGGACGGGATTATCCCCGCGCAACTTATAAACACGTTGGAGACATCAGCTAAATGGCTGGTATTTCTCTTCACAGCCTGCCTGGCTCTCAACCACATTCCGGGCTCCTGGAGAAGCGCCACGGTAGTGTTTATCCCTAAGGCTGGGAAGGCATCCCACTACGAGCCAAAAGACTACAGACCGATCAGTCTCTCGTCCTTTGTACTAAAAACCTTTGAGAGGATACTAAGCGACTACCTCTTAACGACTGTTGATAGCAACCTTATCTCTAGCTATCAGCATGCATACACCAAGGGTAAATCAACAGAAACCGCTCTGCACAGCCTAGTGTCTGTCATTGAGAAATCGCTGTGTGAAAAGGACTACTGTCTCGTGGCCCTCCTAGACATTGAGGGGGCTTTCAACAATATAAGCCCGGAGGCTATCAACTCCGCTCTAACTAATCTGGGCGTAGATAGACCTCTAACTGATTTAATTGACCAACTTTTAAGGGGAAGGAAAATAGCTTCTTCACTTGGTATGGTTGAGTTATCACGTTATGTCACAAGGGGAACACCCCAGGGTGGTGTTCTTTCCCCGCTTTTATGGAACCTCACAGTCAACTCCTTGCTACGTGACACACGCTGGGGGGGGCGGGAAGATAGTGGCATACGCAGACGATTTAGCTATTGCATTCAGAGGCAAGTTCCCACAAACTCTGTGTGACCTGATGCAAGTAGCACTGCGAGAAGTTTCGACGTGGTCCTCTCGCTGCGGACTTAGTATCAACCCAGGGAAGGTGGAACTTGTCCTCTTCACCAACCGGTACAAAATACCGCCACTAAGCCTACCAGAACTAGATGGCACGCGCCTGGGCTTGTCGGATAAGCCCAAGTTTCTAGGCATAGTTCTGGACAGGAAATTGAATTGGAAGGAGAATGTTCTTCAGCGCCAGAAGAAAGCTTGCGTCGCTCTTTACACATGCAAAAGAGCCATTGGCAAAAAATGGGGGCTCAGCCCTAGAGTATGCAGTTGGATCTACACGGCCATCACCAGGTCATTCTGGGCATTTTGCCACCTGATCTGGAAGGGTTTCGGTCAGCAGCGGCATCAGCTCTGCGCCTAAGAGAAACCTCCAGTTGGGCTGCGGGTACTATTGGACACTCCAGTATTCTGGAATCTTACAGCTTTCTCCCTCTAAGCACAGATCGTTGTGCGACTACTACAGTCGGGGATAGCTGTTTCAAAATAAACATTCCCAGCAGAGAAGACTGGGAGAGGACGGATTGGTGTCCCGAAACAAATGGTGGCACTTCCATATACACCGACGGCTCGAAGTTGGACGGCAGAGTTGGAGGAGGAGTTTATTCAAGGGATTTGGACCTTGAGCTCTCCTTCAGACTACCTGATCATTGTAGCGTCTTCCAGGCGGAAGTCTCGGCAATCCTGGACGCCGCGGCCTGATTAAGCAAACGTGTTATCGGAGAATATATCGCTATTTTCAGCGATAGCCAAGCGGCCATCAAATCCCTTGGCTCATACACGTTCAACTCTGAACTGACGCTCAGCTGTCGTCGATCTCTTCAGGAGATGGCACAACAGAACCGCGTAAACCTCATATGGGTCCCGGGACATAGGGACATTGAGGGAAACTGTAAGGCAGACGAGCTTGCCAGGCAGGGCACGACCAAGCAGGTTCTTCAGGAAAAAGAGCGCTTAGGTATGCCGTTTGCCACATGTAAACTAATGCTGAAGGAGCACACACTCCGTCAAGCCAACGAAAGATGGCTGCAATCCCCAGGGTGTCGCATATCGAAACAAACCTGGCCAAAATGGGATCTTAAAAGGTCTAGACGCATTTATGCCCTAACTAGGAGGGAAATCTGCATATTGATAGGGGTATTAACCGGTCACTGCCTCATTGGTAGGCATGCAGAAAGGCTAGGTGTGCCCTACCGACGATGCTGCAGGAGTTGCAAAGATGATGAGGAGGAGGAAACAGTGGAGCACCTCATCTGCAACTGTCCGGCTTTAAGCGGCTCGAGAACGCGCTTTTTGGGAGTTCCGTTCCTGGATAGCCTAAGCCAGATCGCGGAACTGGACATAAAGGACTTGATGGGCTTCATAAAGTCATCTAAGTGGTTCGAGGAGGAGTAACGGTGTCGGTTTAGGAGTGTCAGTCCCGGGATTCTGCTATGTGGAAAATCCCAACAACTCAGGGATTTTCCATATGGCTGGGTCCCGGGACTGACTTTCCTTGTGTTGGTGGTATCACAACGGGCCGTTCAAAACTGGCCTAAGTGTGCCTCTGCGGCAGCCACTTGAACCTAACCTAACCATGTCAGTTTATGTGATTTTCGAAATTTTCGATACCGACAAAAGGGACGTGGTGATAATCCGATTTCGCCCATTTTCTCTAGCAAGCTACCTTGGCCATAAAGTAATCTGTATAGCAAATTTCATGCAAATTCCTCAATTTTTACTCAAGTTATGTTAATTTGTATGATTTTCGAAATTTTCGATATCGAAAAAGGGGGCGTGGTTATCTTCCGATTTCGCCCATTTTCAATAGCAACCTACCTTGGCCAAAAAGTAACCTGTATATAAAATTTCATGCAAATATCTTAAGTTTTACTCAAGTTATCGTGTACAAAGACGGACGGACGGATGGAAAGACGGACGGACATGCCTGAATAGACTCCTCTTTTCAACCTAAGAACTTTCATACATGGATCTTGATTATTTTGCGCCGGTACGTAGTACCGTTATGTGGACAAAATTATAAAACCCCTGTACTAGTACGCTAGGTATAAAAATGCCTCCCCACTTTAGAAAATTTATCAAAAAATCATTATATAGTGACCATGGGGATTCACCTATAAAATTATATAATTTTACCCAATTCCGTTAGCGAATTATGTCAATTTAGGTGATTTTAGAAATTTTCGATATCGAAAGTGGGCATGGTTGGAGGACGATTTTATCCATTTTCATCAGGTATACTGTGTGAGCGCACCCTAACTTGCCAAATTTACCAAAGTCAGCTTGAGCGCCACCCACCAACAACATGCAGTACGGAGTGTGGGATAGAGTTTTTTTCATCGAAGATAAATGCACCTCTCTTAACAACATGCTATGTGTGTGTGTACAGAAACAATTAAATTCTGTTGTCATTCTACAGTAGCCAAATAAATACCTTTGTATCAAAGTCAATGAAATAAATTAACCATCGGACTTTACACTAGTTGTTGTTTTTATTTATTTGCGGATTAGCGCACAAACGTTTTGGTTTAATTTTCTTTGCGAGTCAGCGCACAAACATTTTGGTGCCCCGGGTGCGGCCTCAACAAACATATCTTCAAACATTTCGCATTTCGTAAAGGGGATTGAATCCATAATCCATTCCATAACAACACGGTTGGGTACTTTACCTGAAAACAACAATAACGACACATAAGGAACGTTCGGCGCCTTTTACGTGTGACTTTCAAGTGACCGCTGTTATTTCTACACATTCATCGCTTTAAGTTCTTGGTCGAAGACGAAGGAGTAGGAAAGTGAGGTAAGTGTGTGCTTATTGTTGTTTGAGTGCTTTGGGTTCTTTTTTTTCTGAAAATGGGTAGCGAAATGTCACCTGAAGAAGTTTACACTATGCAGCTGGACCTGCAGCGTCAAGTCGAAAATGCCCTTAAAAACTTTAAAAAGAATTCCGAATTGCGAAAAACCATGCTATCACAAATTTGAGAAAATTCACGTGGCATTGCTTCGTTCGGAGCTCGATACTGAGCATGAGTATTATTCTAAGGAAATTGCTACTAATTTTGAGGAGTTGTATGTATCGGCTCGAAGTGACATAGTTGAAGCATTTAGAATTAAATACCCCACAACAGCGATGCCTACTGCGGACCAAAACAAATCGAATAACCAACAGATTGCACGCAACGAAACCATAGCACCGGCTGTTCGACTACCAAAGTTAACAGTCCCAAACTTTAGTGGCTCCTACACGGACTGGCCTGCATTTCACGATGCGTACCTCCGCTTAATTCATAATAATATTCAAATCTCAAGTATAGAAAAGTTCAATTATCTTCGACTTGCTTGGCCTATTGGTTTCGATGACGATATTATGAAGTTGCCGTTGACCAATGATAACTACAACCTTACATGGGAAACTCTGCTGGGTCGTTACAACAATCCGCGAGTTTTGTTTACGCGTTGTATGCAATTTTTTGAAGTTGTCAGTCGCCATCAAAATTTTGAATATCTTTTAAGTGTTAGGATTAGAAAATAATTAATAGTAATTTTTGTAATAAGAATAAATTTTCAACTAGCGTAAGGATTTATTTCTATCTTTGAATATTTTTTAATAAAAGTGGTTAATTATTGAAATTGTAAATTCCAAAGAATATTGTCTTTGAAGTTTATGGGTTGAAGATTTTCTTTGCGTTAGTTACTTGAGTCCATAACATGTCTGACTAAAGACATATATTTGTTGGTGCAGGTGTTGCCCTTGTGGCAACCGGTGGTAAGTTGGAGTAGTTGAGGCAGGTATGAAAAGCGAGTAAGTACACATAGACGGACATTAGTCAGGTTTAAGGGGACTCTACTCGGGAAGCGGAGCCATAGTAGAGTCCAAAGGCTGTTCACATCTCGTGAACAGGAGGGGTGGGAAGGCTCCACCTGATTTTCTTTTTTTGCATATATTCTTTCCCCAGGCATGAACTCTAATTTTGCTTCGCAACTGCTGGGAAAGGAGAAGTGGCAAGAACTGCGCCCCAATGCCGACGAGCCTCAGCCGGGCTACAACCATGCCGACCCGCCACTCCTCCTCTCCCGCACCAGGCAGTTACGTAACAATGGCGCCCAACGGCAACGCTATAGCCCACTAGTTTAAAGTTTCAATTTTCACATATTTTCCTAATTTCAATTTTTTTTTACTTTCTAATTTTCATTTTCTCATACTTTCTTTTACTTTCCTTTATACTATTTTCAGTTTTCCTATCTCTTCCACTTTCGTAAATTTTTCCTTCTCACGGACAGAGTTAGTGTCACGAGGGCAACATCACTTGTTGCAAGCAACGAGCGATATGTGCCTGAGTGACAAGACAGTGGGGGGAGTGCTGACGGTGATTTCTGAGTTCCTTTTAAGAACTCCAACGTTTGATAAAAGTGGTATCAGAAGTCATCGGCAGTACTTTATGACGACATTCTTTGTTTTTGTTGCATGCAACATTAGCTGCCATACGTATGGTCCAGCACTGTACGTATGTGAGGTTTTTGTATGGCTGCAGGGGGTAAAGTAGATTGATGGGGTAAAGGGGGAATTGTGGCAACCACGTCTTGAGCCAGCCTTGAGACGCTATCGTGCCACATTCCATAGTTAAGTGGGGATTAGCTGACTTAGACCTAGGACAGAATTCTCATTTTTGTCAACTACCCACAGAGTCCATCAGGCGAGGACAACAGCAGAATGCACCAACAGTACGACTATTTCATTTGAGAAGTTGACTTCAATTTTTCTTTTTTTTTATAAAAATTCATTCAACTGAAAATCCGTTAAAGTTTTTTTTTTTTTTTTAATTTTTTTTTATCGATAGTTTTGTATATTAGAAACTAATCATTTTTTATTGAATTTGAGAATTCTTTTTTTTTTTTACTATAGGTTTTTTTTACACTTCCAATTTTCTTTTTAATTTTAAAATTTTTAAGTACATACTTAATATCTTTATTATTGAAATAACATTTTTTTTTTCATTTTTTTTTGTCTGAAATCCTTATCGCTTTTTTTACACTTATTATATTTCATTTTTCATTTCATTTATATTTACTTTTATTTGATATACATACATATACACATATACCATTTTACATTTGAATATTTTTACACCTTTTTTGTACTGCTTATTTAAATTCTTCCCGAGTTGGCTAATAAACATATAGGTGAAATATTAAATACATAATTTACCTCCTGTATTCTTTGTCAGTATTTGGGGAAAAGTAACCAGTTTTTTTTTAGTTTTTTTCCCCCCCATCTAGTGAGATTCGTTAATGTTGGGTTTCTGTCCCATTCGTTTATGGATAATTCCGAGTACCAGGGGTCTATTCCAAAGAGGGTTCTAGATTTGTTAAGAGGTAACAGGCCAATAACGCGTAGTGTGACGAGGGGTCTAGAAAACGAGGTAGTAGGATCATTGTATAACCAAATCGATACAGGCATCGAATTACCAGTTGATTGTATCCCGATAGACCTCTTGAACCTTTGCACCTCTACGGTGTTTGGACAAACAGAAGCTTTAGCTACAGATAGGGTTGCCAGAGACGCGTCAGAAAATTCGCTAGATTTTTCAAGGAAGTTAGATCGGCTGTGAGTGATGTCAGATTCCGAGGAAGGAGCCGTGGGAGGCGGAATCCAAGATCCCAGAAATGGAGGCTCTAGGCCAGGAGCAGCTGGAGGTGAAGGAGCTACAGCGGGGAGCACAAACAGGCGTCCGGCAACCGTGGATGAACGGATTGACCACCTTGGACGTATGATGGAGGTGATGATGCAGCAGAACGCTGAGATGAATCATCACATGGGCGAAGTGCGAAAGGTAAGGGCGGATATATCCACCCTTAGCAATCGTGTCGCTCATGTGGAGACCTCAAATTCGACGGCTCGGCGAAGGGCATGACGGTGGAGAGTTTTGTTTTTAGGCTGGAACGCATGCGGATCCAATACCAGCTGTCGTACCAGCAACTCTTTTCGGACTTCCATTGCTTAGTGACAGGGCCAGCTCTCAAGTGGTATTGGCAGGTACTGGAGGACCACGCCGACGATGAGTCCTTTGACTACTTCGGTTTAAAAAGGGAGATTTTGTTCAAGTCGGCAGAATCAGATTACGAGGTAATCCGAGAGATTATGGAGCGGAAGCAGCAGCCCCAAGAGAGCTTTGACGAGTTCTACGCCGACGTCCACGATCTCACGTTCCGACTGAGGCAAAGAATCCCGGAGAACGAGCTGGTCAAGATTATTAAGGGCAACCTGAAACCGTACCTGGCCAACTTAACGTTTGCCACAAAAACTGAAACATTGGCGGAGTTGAAGTTAGAATGTAAGAGGGCGGAAAAATTAATGAAGGAAAATAGGTCAAGGGGAAAGCCAGTAAGTGAGATAGGATTGGGTAGCGAGGTCTGGGCAGAAAAGCAGGAGAGCGAGTTCTGTGTTGAGGCTTTTAATAGGGACAATAAGAATGTTAGTGTCAATAGCAATGTGTCTCGCGCCCCTGTATCTCAAAATCCTCCTCCGAAACCCATCATTCCAACCAATTATCCTAGTCCTGTTACAAGTTCGTCGTCCAATGTCCATTGTCAAAATGTTAGTCCTGTCCAAAACCAAATGTTTTGTCCGTCCCCGTTTCACCTTATGTTGTGTTATGCTTGTGGCATGCCGGTGGATTTTTACACAAAGAACCCGGCAGAAGCAGCAAAAGACACAAAGTGTAAGTCTAATTTCCATTATATGAGATGTTTTGCGTGTGGTGGTGATTCGTCTTTTTGTGTATTTAAGCCAGAGGCGGGAAACCGGGCGTTGGCAGAGATGTCCGGGAGCTCTGCCTCAAACCAGGATCGCCCGGAGAAATCGTAGAAAATAGGAAGATAGAAATTTTAAAGAGGGATAAAGAAATAGAGAAGAAAGAGAAAGTGGTAGAAAAGAAAATCGAACAAATTAGAGATAGTTTACACGTTAGGAAATTAAAGTATGAAGAAGCCAGAAGGAGAATATTTTGTGAGGAGTTGAACGCCAAGAAAAAGAAGAGAAATTTTGAAAAGATAAGGAAAATTAGGGAAAAACAAAAGTTATTTAAAAGAATTAAGAAGAAGATAATTTCGACGATAGTTACGGTGCAGGGCGACAACAGGTTGTTCGCTAAAACGGAAATCGGTAGACGCGAGGTGCTCGCGCTCTTATATTCTGGGGCCGGGGCCAGCTGCTTAGGGAAAAATGCCCATAAATTGCTCGAAGGAAAAGAGAATCTGATTCTGCCGATTCAGGGACAAAACGTAAAGACAGTCAATGGGGGTGAAACTGCGGTTGTAGGAGTAGTGACTCTTCCAGTGCTCTGGGACAGTACCACTCGGGAGCTGGAATTCCTTATAGTACCTGGGTTGCAACAAGAGGTCTATCTGGGTATCGATTTCTGGAAAGCCTTCCAGCTTAATGTAGTCAGCAGGGGGCCCCAAATCCAATCAAAGGTTAACGTCGTGTCAGAGCTCGTGCCTGCCGAGGGTGACTTGTCATTTGACGCGGTGCAACACGAGCTGAGTCCCGAAGAAACTGTTGCTCTGGATCGCGTAAAAGCACAGTATCCTTCATTCGCGGTACTTGGGTTGGGCAAAACCGACGTAGAGGAGCACATCATTGAAGTGACTGATGAACACCTTCCCGTGAAACAGCGCCACTACCCTATTTCCCCAGAAATACAAAAATTGGTCTTCGCAAAACTAGACAGGATGTTGGAGATGGGGGAAAGCAACAGCTGTTGGAGTTCACCCGTGCCATTAGTGATCAAAGGAACCAAAAATCGCCTATGTTTGGACGCCCGCAAATTAAATGATAGAACCATCAAAGACGCTTACCCACTCCCACATATCGACGGTATTCTAAGTCGGCTTCAGAATACCAGGTACATATCTGCCATTGATTTAAAAGACGCGTTTTGGCAGATACCTTTAGAGCGAAAGTCCAGAGAGAAAACTGCTTTCACTGTACCTGGTAGACCTTTGTACCACTTCACAGTAATGCCATTTGGACTGTGCAACGAGGCACAACGTATGTGTCGTTTAATGGACAAGGTCATCCCCGCTTCGCTTCGTGATTCTGTGTTTGTTTACTCAGATGACTTACTTGTTTGCTCTGAGAATTTTTCGTCCCATTTAGATTTGTTGTCCCGTGTTGCAAAATGTCTTCGTGATGCAAAATTGACGATAAACGTTGAAAAGAGTAAGTTCTGTTTTAAAGAGGTGCGTTATTTAGGGTATGTTGTAGGCGATGGGTGTATCCGTACGGATCTAAATAAGGTGGCAGCAATTCGAGACTTCCCTGAACCCCGAACACCGAAGCAACTCAAGCGGTTCCTAGGGATGACAGGCTGGTACCGTAGATTCATACAGGATTACGCGACTATTGCAGCACCACTGCACGACTGCCTCACTAAAGACAAGATAAAAGCACTCAAAATGACGGACGAAGCAATGCGAGCATTCAATTGTTTAAAACAGAAACTCATTTCGGCGCCGGTGTTAATCCATCCGGATTTCAACAAACACTTTTATGTACAATGCGATGCATCAACGGACGGAGTTGGAGGTGTACTCTTCCAACTAGACGAGGACGGAAACGAACGACCAATTTCCTACGTATCAGCAAAGTTGAACAAGGCACAACGCGACTACAGTATTACTGAACTAGAATGTTATGTAGCGGTCCTGAGTATAAAGAGGTTCCGGCCTTACATCGAGGGATTGCCCTTTACGGTGATAACTGATCATGCCAGCTTGAAATGGTTGATGGGTCAGAAAGACCTATCAGGTCGGCTGGCAAGGTGGAGTTTGAAGCTACAAGGTTACAACTTTGATATCCAACACCGTAAAGGCACCCAAAATGTAGTACCGGACGCTTTATCCAGGGCCGAAATGAATGAAATTTTGTTAAGTAACAGAGTACTAGACATAGATGTCACCTCACCGTACTTCAAAACGACTGAGTATCAAGAACTGATTGACACGGTGACATCAAACAAAGACAAACTACCCGAATTGTGCGTGTCAGACGGGTATGTTTATAGACGGACGCAATTCGACAGGGGGGAAGGGCTTCAAGGAGACCATGCTTGGAAGCTCTGGGTACCGACTGAACTGCGTTCAGGGTTGGTGGAAGCGTCGCATTGCTCGCCTTCTGCAGGTCATGGGGGTATTCATAAGACCCTAGCGCGCATACGCGGAAGATATTACTGGCCTGGACTAGTTGCCGATGTACAAAATTATGTTTAAAACTGTGATATTTGTAAAGGAAATAAAACACAAAATGCTTTCCACAAACCGTTGATGGGAAAACAACATATTACTGAACGCCCTTTTCAACGTTTATTTATCGATTTTATGGGTCCATACCCACGTACGTGTGATGGTAATGTTTATGTGTTTGTATGTTTAGATCATTTTTCGAAATTTGTGTTTTTGAAACCGATGCGTAAGGCAACCTCAGCTGAAGTGGTAAAATTTTTAGAAAAGGATGTTTTTCATGTGTTTGGTGTGCCAGAGTACGTACACTCTGACAATGGCAAACAGTTCGTGTCAGAACTGTTCACGTCATTTTTGGCAAAATATGGTATGACGCATATAAGGACGGCCTTCTACTCGCCACAAGGCAATGCCGCTGAAAGGGTCAACCGCTCAATTTTACAAATAATTAGGTCCTACGTAGGAGAGAATCAAAAGAACTGGGATAAGCACATCAGTGATGCAGCTTTTGTTTTAAGAAGTGTGACCCATTCCGCCATTAATACTTCACCGTACTACGCTCTGTTTGGTATGCCAATGGTGCAACATGGTGCATCGTACGAACTATACAGAAAATTAGGGACAGTTAAGGATGTAGACTGCGAGGTGGAAACATCTGCAGATGAACTACAAGCAATTAGGAATAAGATTATGCAAGAGCTGAGGTTGGCCCACGAGCGCAGTAAAAAGGTTTATAATACTAGGAGTAGGGATGTGTCGTTTAAAATTGGACAAATGGTATACCGCCGAAATTTCAAACAGAGTTCACAAATCGATAATTATAATCCCAAACTTGCCCCGAAGCAAGTGAAATGCGTGGTATTAAAAGCAATTGGTAACTCTCTGTATGAACCCGGTGATGTTAGCGGGAAGAAAATCGGGGTATACCATGCTAAGGACATATTTGTGGCATGATGTTAATATATGTTGCATGTTACATGTCGCATGTTTTGTAATCACTTTTGTACCTGAAAATTTGACCTTAGGAAATTGACTAACATTTTTTTTATTTTTTTTTTTGTAATTATTTTTGTAATTATTTTAGGTTTTATTGACCTACTAATGTAATTATACAATTTTTGACTTGACCATTTTTTTATTATACATTTCAGACTTGACACATATTTTTATTTATATACTTGCAACTTGACCAATTTTCTTTCGATCTGTGATATAGTTTTAAGTTTACCCTGTGATATAGGATTAAGCTGCCCATCTGTGATACCCTAGGTTAAGTGTGTTTAAACCCAGTGATATTAGACTTAGTTGTGATAGTTTATTCAAATTTTGTGACCTAATCAATGTTAAGTGTAATAGAGGTTGCAAGAAAGGTATAGACAAGAAGCGAACTTGAAGCCCGGCATTAGATCGTGGGTCGAGGCCACACGTTAGCCCTATACGTACAAACCAACCCAAGGCTGCGTTATGAATTTCTTTTACGCACACGCTCCATGATGCAGGCACCATCGGCGGATGCGAGCCTGTAACGACAGCCTTTGAAGATTTCTCTGACTACGCGCAAGCGGGTATATGAGCAGAAGTATGGGCAACCGCTAACCGAACTCCCTTATTCGTTTTTACGATATTTGCATAGCGGGTGGATAATGGTGTGAGTGGGTTAAAATGTTGCTCGTACATATGCACATATACGTGCCGCTTAA
Organism: Campiglossa producta; assembly: GCA_964058755.1. NCBI lineage: Eukaryota > Metazoa > Arthropoda > Insecta > Diptera > Tephritidae > Campiglossa > Campiglossa producta. The sequence goes on along the minus strand of CAXKVI010000023.1, from coordinate 222,783 downwards.
GTGTCGAACGCGGATTGGTTCGACCAAAGCAGGCAGGCAATTCGTGCCGTACGGTGCCCGAAATGCCGCAAGGACAATGGTGTATAAAAAGGGGTTCCGCTGATCGACAGATCAAATTTGAAAAAGTCGCGGTCTTGATCGAGTGCCAAAACTGTTTGAAAACAAAGTTTATTTACAAAGTGCGTTTTTCACCTTAAAGTGTAGGTGCGCGTGTGTACAAATTATAAGTCTTATTTTAAGTGCGGTTTCACGTTGAAGTAAACGCGAGCGTAAACAAAATTGTGAATTTCCTTACCTCTAGGAGTCCCCAAGAGGATCCTAGCCAGCGCCAGGAGAGCCGCCACCCCAGGGCGAGATAAATCCCTTCAAGCAATCTGAAGAGTTACCGGTAAGTCACTTTGTGAAATTTTAAAATTTTTTTTTTTAAGAACCTTTTCTTATTTTTTGTAAAGTTCATTAAAGTAATTTTTGTGATATTTTATTTGAATAACTTTGGTGAAGCTAGAGATTTTTTTTATCGTTTTGTAAAGCTCCGATTAAAAATTAGATTTTTGTTAATTTAGATTGTGGTTTTCTGGCAAGGGTTTGAAACATTATTTCTTAATAATTTATAACTAAAATGATGCTTCGTAATTTTTGATCTCTCTGTTTAGAAGTTTTGTGGCCCTGAAAAGGACCGTTTATTTAATTACATCAGCATCCACTAAAATATTCGTGAAATATTAAATAATATTTTTGAGCCCCAAAACCGTTTCTCAAATTTTTTATTTTTTTTATTTTCTAAAATTTTACTGGAAAAATTCCTAAAAGATTAAAAACTGCATAAATGCACTTACGTGTACATATGTATGTAAATATGTACACGAGCATGAAAGCAAACAAATATGTTGGATTGTTGTTGTAAATAATTTTTTTTGCACTTTTGTCAAAACCATAAAATTTTAAACCACGAATTATAATTTTTGACCCAGAATCCCATTTTTTTTACGTTTTGGATTTTACTTGAATTTTTAATTTAGATAAAATTTATTATAATTCGGAAAATTCAAAAATATTAAAATATGCACAAGTGCACTTACATGTATATATGTATGTATATATATACACGAGCACGTATGCAAACAAAGAAGAAGAAGAAGAACATTTTTTTTTTTGAAGGAATTAATTTAATGGATTTCTGATCATTTTTATAAACGAGAAAATCTTTTTATTTTATTTTTAAAGGGCCAGAAAACAAAAGTTATCAAGAAATTTGAAAAAATAAAAAATATTTGGAAAAAAAAAATATCCATATACATTTCTCTATTGCAGCTCACGAAGCCAAACGAAGGCCGCGACATTTAAGTATATAAACGCTCGCCATCAAAATACATAGAACCACACACAAATTCACACATAGAAAAACACGGAAAACAACAACAAACGATCATATCACACGTTCACATATATAGCACGAAAAATCTTCGAAGGAATTTTACCTGGCCAAAAGGCAACCTTTGGGCCAAAACCAAGTTTAGAAACCAGGCAAAAAAAAATTATATTCACACGCACACACACTCACTCACAAAAATACAGGGAATCGACATCAGACCAACATTTAACATCATACCGGCACGTCAAACACTACACAAGAGGATAGAACACAACATTTTTTACATTCCAACACAGCATCAACCTAAGCAACATTACTAATTGCCACAGCAGCACTCAAAGTGTTGGAAATCATTAGGTGGCGCAATCAACCACAGTTCAGCAACATAAATATCTACTCGGCAACATCTACTTTGAAACATTCACTCACCACACAAATACACGGCGACACAAAACATAGCACTAACACGGAAACACAGCAGAGAGGAGAGAGAGAGAGTAGCTAAGCTCGGTTCAGCGACAGCGTGCTCACCAACTTCAACTTTTAATTTTTACTACCACCACCATCACAAACACTTCTGTACATTTAAAAGGGTGCATTACCCAACTAACTATTTTGAGAAAAACTTTAAAACTTTGAATTTTTGATTTGTTAAATTTTTGCATTTATGAATTCATTTACATTTATTTATTAGTTTTATAAGTTAGTGAGTATAATTTCACTTTAATCTGTTTGGATTAGTTGAATTTTTCTTACCTTTAGCTTCTTTGTTTTTTTATACGATTTTTTTTTATTGTGCCGACTCCGGCTAAGGCATATGCGTAGGCACAGAAGTGCACGCTGCCATTGCTAAAAATTTAAATTTTAATCGATTTGAAAAAAAAAGGGATTGATTTTGGATATATTTTTTATTTTTTTAAACCTTTGTTTTTAATAATCTTTATTCTTTTTGTTGTCTCGTCCATACCGCTCAACTAAGCTCCATTTTTTTTATTCTCGAGACACATTTTTCACTTACACTTTCACATTTTTTTGTGCATTGTTCTATTTTTTGATCCCTTTGATCATTTTTTTTCTTTTTAATTTTCATTTCAATTTATATTATTAAAAAAAAAAATTTTGTTAATTTTTTATCAGATTTTTATCTGCACTTACCACTTAAATCACTTTTAATATGTTAAACATTTTTTTTCTCGATTCCGCGATTTTTAATTTTTTTTAACTAAACTAATTAATTTATGCGCCGCGATATTGTTTTTTTTGGATGCGTAAAATTTTTAGCATATGCATAAAATAATGCATATGCACCGAACCGCCTTGTTAAACTAAAACCCAAAAGACAATTGTTCTTAAAAATTAGCCTTGACCACGGTCAAGCGGTCAAAGGCCTATAACTGAACCACTGTCTTTAATATAGCCCTGTGTATGTTGTTTGTTTTTTTCTCATTTCTTTTCAGCTCGCCAACGTCACTTTGGTACCAACGTGGTCTGTAAAGCGAGGTGAGTGTTTTGCAGAGGAAAAATAATACACACACACACACACATACATATACCTTCATATATACATTGTTAGATCTTTTTTACTCAGAGCGAGGATGCTCATACACACATAAATGCAGTTACCAATTCATCTGAGTGAGACCTCATGCACATATATATATATATAGTTTGTTTACAAATTTTAGAGAGAGGGAGCGCACATACTTCCATACATATTTAATTATATTTAAGTGTGTGCCTGTGCACAAATAACTAGATACACATTAGGCTGGTTGAATTCTAAGATTTTTTTTGAAGTTGTCAGTCGCCATCAAAATTTTGAATATCTTTTAACTGTTAGGATTAGAAAATAATTAATAGTAATTTTTGTAATAAGAATAAATTTTCAACTAGCGTAAGGATTTATTTCTATCTTTGAATATTTTTTAATAAAAGTGGTTAATTATTGAAATTGTAAATTCCAAAGAATATTGTCTTTGAAGTTTATGGGTTGAAGATTTTCTTTGCGTTAGTTACTTGAGTCCATAACATGTCTGACTAAAGACATATATTTGTTGGTGCAGGTGTTGCCCTTGTGGCAACCGGTGGTAAGTTGGAGTAGTTGAGGCAGGTATGAAAAGCGAGTAAGTACACATAGACGGACATTAGTCAGGTTTAAGGGGACTCTACTCGGGAAGCGGAGCCATAGTAGAGTCCACAGGCTGTTCACATCTCGTGAACAGGAGGGGTGGGAAGGCTCCACCTGACTCGGACAGATTTTCTCCCGCTTTTTCTATATCACTATTTCTTTTTTTGCATATATTCTTTCCCCAGGCATGAACTCTAATTTTGCTTCGCAACTGCTGGGAAAGGAGAAGTGGCAAGAACTGCGGCCCAATGCCGACGAGCCTCAGCCGGGCTACAACCATGCCGACCTGCCACTCCCGCACCAGGCAGTTACGTAACACCACTCAGCTGGGGCACGCAGGATCACCAACGCCGAAGTGACTAAACTTTTCCAGTACCACCACTGGTGTCACACACACGTGCGACTGAAGCACGCTAACCGGTTTGCTGCTGCCACAACCGGCGCAAGTCGCAGAAAATTTTACCACTGGTACCGGATACCACCCAAGCACAGTAATTTTAGTGAAGGCGGGGAGAGAACAACCGCAGCACAAGCCAAAAACCGGGAACAGCTCGGGACACATGGCCAAAAGCCACCACCAGCCGCGGTCTGTCACAGGTACTCAACACCGCCGACAACAAAGCACCCATCAAGTGGAGTGCCACCACCACCACCAACAACAACCACCAACAACAACTACCACAACAACAACAACTACAACTACAACAACCAGCGCCATCACCACAATCACCACAACAAGGGAGCAGATCAAGGCCAGAATTTTAGTTATAAGCGTAGTGAGTAGTAGTTAATTAGTTAAGGAATTCAGACCTGAGCCGGGACGGCCGGCCAGGATCACTTATGTCGTGACCCTTTCAGGGTAGGGTAGTAAGACCCCTGCGCACTCGTTAAGTGGCGCAATTCAAACATTTTTTTTGTTCGATCTCAGCTCAAAGGCTTAAAAGAAAAACAAATTTATTAAAATGAAAATTCAGATTGTATTGAGTAATCATTAGGTATGCAAGAGACATGCGCTGTTAGGTCCCAAGTCGACGGCCTCCCTTACCCCATGATCGGCGAAAAATTAAGCCGTACATTAGGGCATGAACTAAGGTGCACTCGCAGTAACAAGACGTCTTGTAGGCCAGGGCGGGGTTAGGAAGTTACCAATTTGCTTTTTTTTTATATCCGGAGGGGGGTGACCGAAGCCTTCCCCTTGTGTGGCCATATAGTAAGTCATAAATTTTCATTTGGTTTTTTTCATTCATTTTTATAGGCTGGTCTAAGCCAACTTAACTTTGTAAAATTTTTTTTTTACGCTTGAAGGGCGTGCATGGAGGTGTAAGTGGGTCGGACTGAGCTAAGTGGGAGTCGATATTTCCACCTCTATAAGTGGGCTCACCGAGTCTCAGCCCCGACTCTCTCCTGCATGCACACCCTTGGATAGTCGACAACCCACACATATATATACGCTTATGGTATATGAAATCTAATTGCGGTTGACAAACACCCACATATATATATTTATGACTTAGTCGAATTCATGAGTTTAGTTTAAGACGCTAGCATTACTGTTGTAAGTCCACATGAGGATTGTTAATGTTTAAGAAAGCTCACGAAGAGCATATAAAGACCAAAATGTCAGGTCGCTGGTTTATTTTGTTTATTAAAATTTTTTTTTTTTACATATATAAGGGCCAAAGTGTTGGGTCCCAGACTTGAATTTTGAAGGCGTAACGCCCGCTTCTCATAGTAATTGTTATCATAATTTTATAGTAACACACACTTACACGTAGTACAATGTACGCAAACATACATACACATTTCGATATTTTAGATTAATAAATAATATGTCTTGTTAATTTTCATTATAAACGAGTGATTCTTTCTTTCAGATGTGGTGTGGACAGACGGACTGGACGATGACAGGGAGGGGGAAAGTGTAAAGGGGGTACGAGGGGGTTTTGATTTTGGGGTCGACATGAAACATTTGCCACGGTCGACCATGGTAGGGTGGATTTAGAGTGGCCGGCCATAACAACACCTATGGCCGAGGGGCGGGAAACCTGGAGGGGGGGCCGAGTGCCCCAATACGCAATCACGAGCCAGGTATGATTTTTTTTCTTGTATGGTGCGGTGGGTATGCCTCGGGGTCAAAGATCCACCCCACAGTCCGGCGAGCTAGTTCGCGCAGTAGGCAAGCATACCTGCAAGACTCCCGGGGCATGCAACATGGGGTTGACGAGTCGCATGAGTTTTTTTTTTAGATCAACCGGTAACCAGCACGTAACAGAAATGGCGCCCAACGTGGGGCCCCACAGCCTAGTGGAGCCTTTGTGAGTACATGTATTTTTTTCGGACACGCAATGGGGGTACGCTCGCACCTTTGGGGTTTTTATAACATTTTGACTTTCGGTGGTTTTCGAATTTTCATTCAAATTTAAAATTTTTCCAACTTTTACAAATTCTTCGTTTTGGCATCAGCAGCTTGACTTGGCTGTGTATAGTCAATCAATAGTGTTGATGTAGGGGGGGTATGGTGAGGTGGGGTCTAGAGGCCTGTCATCTTGTTTTGGTGAGGGTCAAGCTGGACAATAGTGGCAGGCTCTGACCCCATCCATCAGGAATCAGGTCCGCGGGTATCTCATCTTGCTAAGTGGATGGGCAGATGATAGTGTTCGCGCCGGGATTTCGATCGGGGGGCGTCGGCTGTTTAGGTAGCTTAGTTGGCTAGTCGCGGTCTTGATCGAGTGCCAAAACTGTTTGAAAACAAAGTTTATTTACAAAGTGCGTTTTTCACCTTAAAGTGTAGGTGCGCGTGTGTACAAATTATAAGTCTTATTTTAAGTGCGGTTTCACGTTGAAGTAAACGCGAGCGTAAACAAAATTGTGAATTTCCTTACCTCTAGGAGTCCCCAAGAGGATCCTAGCCAGCGCCAGGAGAGCCGCCACCCCAGGGCGAGATAAATCCCTTCAAGCAATCTGAAGAGTTACCGGTAAGTCACTTTGTGAAATTTTAAAAATTTTTTTTTTGAAGAACCTTTTCTTATTTTTTGTAAAGTTCATTAAAGTAATTTTTGTGATATTTTATTTGAATAACTTTGGTGAAGCTAGAGATTTTTTTTATCGTTTTGTAAAGCTCCGATTAAAAATTAGATTTTTGTTAATTTAGATTGTGGTTTTCTGGCAAGGGTTTGAAACATTTTTTCTTAATAATTTATAACTAAAATGATGCTTCGTAATTTTTGATCTCTCTGTTTAGAAGTTTTGTGGCCCTGAAAAGGACCGTTTATTTAATTACATCAGCATCCACTAAAATATTCGTGAAATATTAAATAATATTTTTGAGCCCCAAAACCGTTTCTCAAATTTTTTATTTTTTTTATTTTCTAAAATTTTACTCGAAAAATTCCTAAAAGATTAAAAACTGCATAAATGCACTTACGTGTACACATGTATGTAAATATGTACACGAGCATGAAAGCAAACAAATATGTTGGATTGTTGTTGTAAATAATTTTTTTTGCAGTTTTGTCAAAACCATACAATTTTAAACCACGAATTATAATTTTTGACCCAGAATCCCATTTTTTTTACGTTTTGGATTTTACTTGAATTTTTAATTTAGATAAAATTTATTATAATTCGGAAAATTCAAAAATATTAAAATATGCACAAGTGCACTTACATGTATATATGTATGTATATATATACACGAGCACGTATGCAAACAAAGAAGAAGAAGAAGAACATTTTTTTTTTTTGAAGGAATTAGTTTAATGGATATCTGATCATTTTTATAAACGAGAAAATCTTTTTATTTTATTTTTAAAGGGCCAGAAAACAAAAGTTATCAAGAAATTTGAAAAAATAAAAAATATTTGGAAAAAAAAAATATCCATATACATTTCTCTATTGCAGCTCACGAAGCCAAACGAAGGCCGCGACATTTAAGTATATAAACGCTCGCCATCAAAATACATAAAACCACACACAAATTCACACATAGAAAAACACGGAAAACAACAACAAACGATCATATCACACGTTCACATATATAGCACGAAAAATCTTCGAAGGAATTTTACCTGGCCAAAAGGCAACCTTTGGGCCAAAACCAAGTTTAGAAACCAGGCAAAAAAAAATTATATTCACACGCACACACACTCACTCACAAAAATACAGGGAATCGACATCAGACCAACATTTAACATCATACCGGCACGTCAAACACTACACAAGAGGATAGAACACAACATTTTTTACATTCCAACACAGCATCAACCTAAGCAACATTACTAATTGCCACAGCAGCACTCAAAGTGTTGGAAATCATTAGGTGGCGCAATCAACCACAGTTCAGCAACATAAATATCTACTCGGCAACATCTACTTTGAAACTCACCACACAAATACACGGCGACACAAAACATAGCACTAACACGGAAACACAGCAGAGAGGAGAGAGAGAGAGTAGCTAAGCTCGGTTCAGCGACAGCGTGCTCACCAACTTCAACTTTTAATTTTTACTACCACCACCATCACAAACACTTCTGTACATTTAAAAGGGTGCATTACCCAACTAACTATTTTGAGAAAAACTTTAAAACTTTGAATTTTTGATTTGTTAAATTTTTGCATTTATGAATTCATTTACATTTATTTATTAGTTTTATAAGTTAGTGAGTATAATTTCACTTTAATCTGTTTGGATTAGTTGAATTTTTCTTACCTTTAGCTTCTTTGTTTTTTTATACGATTTTTTTTTATTGTGACGACTCCGGCTAAGGCATATGCGTAGGCACAGAAGTGCACGCTGCCATAGCTAAAAATTAAAATTTTAATCGATTTGAAAAAAAAAGGGATTGATTTTGGATATATTTTTTATTTTTTTAAACCTTTGTTTTTAATAATCTTTATTCTTTTTGTTGTCTCGTCCATACCTCTCAACTAAGCTCCATTTTTTTTATTCTCGAGACACATTTTTCACTTACACTTTCACATTTTTTTGTGCATTGTTCTATTTTTTGATCCCTTTGATTATTTTTTTTCTTTTTAATTTTCATTTCAATTTATATTATTAAAAAAAAAAAATTTTGTTAATTTTTTATCAGATTTTTATCTGCACTTACCACTTAAATCACTTTTAATATGTTAAACATTTTTTTTCTCGATTCCGCGATTTTTAATTTTTTTTTAACTAAACTAATTAATTTATGCGCCGCGATATTGTTTTTTTTGGATGCGTAAAATTTTTAGCATATGCATAAAATAATGCATATGCACCGAACCGCGTTGTTAAACTAAAACCCAAAAGACAATTGTTCTTAAAAATTAGCCTTGACCACGGTCAAGCGGTCAAAGGCCTATAACTGAACCACTGTCTTTAATATAGCCCTGTGTATGTTGTTTGTTTTTTTCTCATTTCTTTTCAGCTCGCCAACGTCACTTTGGTACCAACGTGGTCTGTAAAGCGAGGTGAGTGTTTTGCAGAGGAAAAATAATACACACACACACACACATACATATACCTTCATATATACATTGTTAGATCTTTTTTACTCAGAGCGAGGATGCTCATACACACATAAATGTAGTTACCAATTCATCTGAGTGAGACCTCATGCACATATATATATATATAGTTTGTTTACAAATTTTAGAGAGAGGGAGCGCACATTCTTCCATACATATTTAATTATATTTAAATGTGTGCCTGTGCACAAATAACTAGATACACATTAGGCTGGTTGAATTCTAAGATTTTTTTTGAAGTTGTCAGTCGCCATCAAAATTTTGAATATCTTTTAACTGTTAGGATTAGAAAATAATTAATAGTAATTTTTGTAATAAGAATAAATTTTCAACAAGCGTAAGGATTTATTTCTATCTTTGAATATTTTTTAATAAAAGTGGTTAATTATTGAAATTGTAAATTCCAAAGAATATTGTCTTTGAAGTTTATGGGTTGAAGATTTTCTTTGCGTTAGTTACTTGAGTCCATAACATGTCTGACTAAAGACATATATTTGTTGGTGCAGGTGTTGCCCTTGTGGCAACCGGTGGTAAGTTGGAGTAGTTGAGGCAGGTATGAAAAGCGAGTAAGTACACATAGACGGACATTAGTCAGGTTTAAGGGGACTCTACTCGGGAAGCGGAGCCATAGTAGAGTCCACAGGCTGTTCACATCTCGTGAACAGGAGGGGTGGGAAGGCTCCACCTGACTCGGACAGATTTTCTCCCGCTTTTTCTATATCACTATTTCTTTTTTTGCATATATTCTTTCCCCAGGCATGAACTCTAATTTTGCTTCGCAACTGCTGGGAAAGGAGAAGTGGCAAGAACTGCGGCCCAATGCCGACGAGCCTCAGCCGGGCTACAACCATGCCGACCCGCCACTCCCGCACCAGGCAGTTACGTAACACCACTCAGCTGGGGCACGCAGGATCACCAACGCCGAAGTGACTAAACTTTTCCAGTACCACCACTGGTGTCACACACACGTGCGACTGAAGCACGCTAACCGGTTTGATGCTGCCACAACCGGCGCAAGTCGCAGAAAATTTTACCACTGGTACCGGATACCACCCAAGCACAGTAATTTTAGTGAAGGCGGGGAGAGAACAACCGCAGCACAAGCCAAAAACCGGGAACAGCTCGGGACACATGGCCAAAAGCCACCACCAGCCGCGGTCTGTCACAGGTACTCAACACCGCCGACAACAAAGCACCCATCAAGTGGAGTGCCACCACCACCACCAACAACAACCACCAACAACAACTACCACAACAACAACAACTACAACTACAACAACCAGCGCCATCACCACAATCACCACAACAAGGGAGCAGATCAAGGCCAGGTTTTTAGTTATAAGCGTAGTGAGTAGTAGTTAATTAGTTAAGGAATTCAGACCTGAGCGGGGACGGCCGGCCAGGATCACTTATGTCGTGACCCTTTCAGGGTAGGGTAGTAAGACCCCTGCGCACTCGTTAAGTGGCGCAATTCAAACGTTTTTTTTGTTCGATCTCAGCTCAAAGGCTTAAAAGAAAAACAAATTTATTAAAATGAAAATTCAGATTGTATTGAGTAATCATTAGGTATGCAAGAGACATGCGCTGTTAGGTCCCAAGTCGACGGCCTCCCTTACCCCATGATCGGCGAAAAATTAAGCCGTACATTAGGGCATGAACTAAGGTGCACTCGCAGTAACAAGACGTCTTGTAGGCCAGGGCGGGGTTAGGAAGTTACCAATTTGCTTTTTTTTTATATCCGGAGGGGGGTGACCGAAGCCTTCCCCTTGTGTGGCCATATAGTAAGTCATAAATTTTCATTTGGTTTTTTTCATTCATTTTTATAGGCTGGTCTAAGCCAACTTAACTTTGTAAAATTTTTTTTTTACGCTTGAAGGGCGTGCATGGAGGTGTAAGTGGGTCGGACTGAGCTAAGTGGGAGTCGATATTTCCACCTCTATAAGTGGGCTCACCGAGTCTCAGCCCCGACTCTCTCCTGCATGCACACCCTTGGATAGTCGACAACCCACACATATATATACGCTTATGGTATATGAAATCTAATTGCGGTTGACAAACACCCACATATATATATTTATGACTTAGTCGAATTCATGAGTTTAGTTTAAGACGTTAGCATTACTGTTGTAAGTCCACATGAGGATTGTTAATGTTTAAGAAAGCTCACGAAGAGCATATAAAGACCAAAATGTCAGGTCGCTGGTTTATTTTGTTTATTAAAATTTTTTTTTTTTACATATATAAGGGCCAAAGTGTTGGGTCCCAGACTTGAATTTTGAAGGCGTAACGCCCGCTTCTCATAGTAATTGTTATCATAATTTTATAGTAACACACACTTACACGTAGTACAATGTACGCAAACATACATACACATTTCGATATTTTAGATTAATAAATAATATGTCTTGTTAATTTTCATTATAAACGAGTGATTCTTTCTTTCAGATGTGGTGTGGACAGACGGACTGGACGATGACAGGGAGGGGGAAAGTGTAAAGGGGGTACGAGGGGGTTTTGATTTTGGGGTCGACATGAAACATTTGCCACGGTCGACCATGGTAGGGTGGATTTAGAGTGGCCGGCCATAACAACACCTATGGCCGAGGGGCGGGAAACCTGGAGGGGGGGCCGAGTGCCCCAATACGCAATCACGAGCCAGGTATGATTTTTTTTCTTGTATGGTGCGGTGGGTATGCCTCGGGGTCAAAGATCCACCCCACAGTCCGGCGAGCTAGTTCGCGCAGTAGGCAAGCATACCTGCAAGACTCCCGGGGCATGCAACATGGGGTTGACGAGTCGCATGAGTTTTTTTTTTAGATCAACCGGTAACCAGCACGTAACAGAAATGGCGCCCAACGTGGGGCCCCACAGCCTAGTGGAGCCTTTGTGAGTACATGTATTTTTTTCGGACACGCAATGGGGGTACGCTCGCACCTTTGGGGTTTTTATAACATTTTGACTTTCGGTGGTTTTCGAATTTTCATTCAAATTTAAAATTTTTCCAACTTTTACAAATTCTTCGTTTTGGCATCAGCAGCTTGACTTGGCTGTGTATAGTCAATCAATAGTGTTGATGTAGGGGGGGTATGGTGAGGTGGGGTCTAGAGGCCTGTCATCTTGTTTTGGTGAGGGTCAAGCTGGACAATAGTGGCAGGCTCTGACCCCATCCATCAGGAATCAGGTCCGCGGGTATCTCATCTTGCTAAGTGGATGGGCAGATGATAGTGTTCGCGGCGGGATTTCGATCGGGGGGCGTCGGCTGTTTAGGTAGCTTAGTTGGCTAGGCTAACGCCAGCTAATAGGGCCTACAGCTGTTGGGGGAATGTATTAAAGGGGGGAGGACGGACACCACATCTGGAAAGAAAGACACTGTTTATTTCCATTATTATTTTGATTTCAAATTTTATTTACCTTTTCATCTTTCGTTTATGACCACGTATATCTCATTTATTCATTTTTTTTTGCCTTCTGGGAAAGGCGACCCATATTGTAACTTTATACCTTTTGATTTCGGTTTTTTCAACAATTTGTTCCAACTCGGCTGGCGGCTTCGATTGGCTGCTGGTAATATTTGCGTTCCTGATCGGCGTTATCCTTTGGCGATCCGAGGATAAGGTATCGTTCTACTAGACAAGTTTTTGGGTACAGCAGCGCACCAGTATCGCGAGGATAAACGCGACCGTTAATTATTGTGGGAATTGGTTTGGTTGGATTTTGGGCCTGGGGGAAACATTTTTTTTGTGCATCATAACCGGCGTAGTCATTGTCATCGTAGTTAACACAGAGCCTACAGAGCTATCGAATCCCAACAGCATCGTCGAACGCGCAACAGCACCGCGGGGTTAAGTTTAACCTCGAAGTCGGGTTTCAGTCCCAAATTTTGGTTCACCTTCTTTCTTTTGGTTATTGTATTTTCTTGGGTTACCACCAGCACGCGTAATAGTAAGGGCGCTTTGAGTCTAAGGAAGAGTAGCGATATCGTGTTATATGGCGGATCTGGTTAATTATCGACTATGGGGGAGCGCGCGGGGGAGTGGCCGGTATGAGTAGTGCTGGGGTAGCGCCAACCAATGGGTTAGGCGAGGATTTTATGGAAATATTCGAGCTAATGTTCGTGCAACACCAGCTAGAGGTGAGCCGCTCTACCACCGACGCGGTCAAAGGTTTGGTGCAGACGCTGAAGAGGGAGATCAATGGTCTGGCGGGGCGACTTTCATACTTGGAAGAGGCAGGCGCGCGCGTGCGCCCAGATCCATCGCGCGACGATTGGTTGTTGGACGCGGAAACTCAGGTGAGAAACCCAAACTCTAACTCGGCAGAGGTAGGGAGTGAGCGTGGACCAGGCGCGAATCGACGATTAGTTCTTCCAGGCACGGAGCCCAGGGGCGGCGCTGCGAGTGCGCGGTACGAAAGGGGCGCGTCAAAAGCGATACGCGATTGGCATCTGAATCGAGGAGCATCCAGAGCACGGTGCCATAGATTTCCAAGAGTTTCGATCGGCGATGGTAGAACACTTCCGCAGGGCAGATTGCGACGAAGAGATCCGTCAAGCCATGAACGAGCGCAAACAGGGACATAACGAGAAATTTGAAGAATATTATGCTGAAGTGCGGGGGTTAGAGCTCACAATGAGGACGCGGCTGCCGGAGCTGAGTCTGGTGAACCTTATGCGCCGCAATCTGAGACCAAGAATCAAAAACTTGATCTTCGGTTGCCAAATAACATCACTGGAGGAGTTGCGGAAGGAGTGTCGTCGGGCGGAAAAACACCTAGCGGAATTCGAGTTGAAACCCCAGCGCAGAAAGCCGATAGACGAATTGGAGGGCGACCATGAGGAGGAGCCGCTGGACGCATTAGAAGCTTTCCATCGGCCAGTCAGGGACAGACCGTTACATCGCGAAATAAGGGGCGATGCGGGGACAAAGCGGGATGTACTGACGCCGAGGAAAGCAGATGGGTGCGACGGACGCTTGCATAGCATGATTTGCTATAAATGCAACCAACCAAGCAGGCAGCTGTGCGAAGAGTGTAAACCGAAAAATCTGGAGAGCGGCGGGAAACCCGGGGAGCCTTGCCAACCTCGTCAGACCCCGGAGAAGTAACAACAACCACCAGTTTAGACAAGTCCGATCACGACGATCAGGGCAAAACCAATTTAGACAAAACAATACAAATTTTAACAGATAGTAAAGCGAAACCAGCGCGCGGTCCAAGTCCATATCTAACGTTACAGGAGAGGCAAGCGCGCTATGAAGCAGCGCGGAAAAGGATTTTTGGCACAACACAGGACGTAGAAGTCATTTGTACGGACAGCAGCGCAACAGAACGCGGAGCAAGCAGGACGTGGCGGAAGATAGTGGAGCTGCGCAAGCGCACGCGCGCGAGGCAAAGCGAGGCGCGGTCGATAGAGGAGACGGTTATTCGGGACGCCATTGACAAGCGTCCATATACACAAGTTGACTTCGAAGGGGTTCGCATACAGGGTTTATTAGATAGCGGGTCGTCGATCAGTTGTCTGTGGTCAGTGGCGCGCGTTTGGGAAGAAAAGATGGGGGACAAATTACGCAAGTTAAAGAGCGGCTGAAGACAGCGGATGGGAAAGCGCAAGCGGTTGTAGGCAGGATAGACGTTGAGATGACATGGAGAGGCAAAACAAAACCCATGACGTTGTATGTGGTTCTTAGCCTAAAGCAAGAACTGTACCGGGGCATCGATTTCTGGGATGCTTTTGGAGTGGCACCAATAGTAGTCCCGGAACTGGATACCCAGGGACAGCTGGAGCTGTCGGCCGTTCAAGGGCGGGAGTTAGAACGCGTGAAGAAGCTGTATCCATCGTTTGCCGATTTGGGTCTTGGGAAAACGCATCTCATTGAGCATGTAATCGAGGTATCGGATGAAACGATCCCTATCAAACAGCGCCACTACCCATGTCACCGGTGAAGCAGAAATATGCGTTCGAGGAGATCGACCGTATGCTGAAACTCGACGTAATTGAAGAAAGCAACAGCGCGTGGAGCTCGCCTATTGTATTAGTGGAGAAGCCTGGGAAGAAGCGCCTTTGCGTAGATCTGAGGAAGCTCAACGACAGGACTAAGAAAGACGCCTACCCGACGCCACATATTGAAGGAATTCTAACGCGCTTGAGAGAGACGCACTTTATATCGGGGATTGACCTTAAAGACGCATTCCGGCAGATACCGCTGGAGCAATCCTCCCGCGAAAAGACGGCATTCACGGTCCCGGGGCCGGCCGTTGTATCAATTTAAAGTAATGCCCTTCGGATTATGCAACGCGCCCCAGCGGTTATGCAGATTAATGGATAAGGTCATCCCCTCGCGCTTAAGGGAACCCGTTTTTGTGTACATCGACGACCTCCTCGTGTGCTCCCCGGACTTTGAGACGCATCTGGTTCACCTGGCGGAGGTAGCGGAATGTCTCGCCAATGCAGGGCTTACGATCAATTTAAACAAGTCGAAATTTTGTCAAAAGGAATTGAAATATTTGGGGTTTATTGTAGGGCAGGGAGAGCTTAAAACCGATCTCGAGAAGGTACGATCCATTGTGGAATTCCGATACCGGCCACCATTCGACAGCTGCGCCGATTTTTGGGCATGTGTGGATGGTACCGGCGATTTATACCAAATTTCGCTACGATCGCGGCGCCAATGACAGAGTAAGAGGCTAAGATTTTCGCCATGACACCAGAGGCGGTTACAGCGTTCGAGGAGCTGAAACGGGCGCTCACCTCGGCCGATGTGTTAGTAAACCCTGACTTCTCCAAACATTTCTATGTTCAGTGTGACGCGCCACTCAAGGGATAGGCAGCGTGCTATTTCAGAAGGACGACGACGACAATGAGAGGCCCATTGCGTTTATGTCCCAAAAGCTTAACTCTGCCCAGCGCAACTACACCATCACGGAGTTGGAGTGTCTGGAAGCGGTCGTGAGCGTGAAAAAATTTCGCGCGTATGTGGAGGGCTTGCCCTTCACAATAATCCTCACCACATGAGTCTTAAGTGGCTCATGGGGCAGAAGGACCTCTCCGGACGGTTGGCTAGGTGGAGCTTAAAGTTGCAGGGCTTCGACTTCAAAATCGAACATAGAAAAGGCGCACAGAACATCGTTCCAGACACTTTGAGCCGCATGCATATGGACGAGGTGGGCGTCTCAGAGGCAGTTGCAGAGATAGATTTCACGGCGCCAGAATTTACCAGTGAAGCATACACGTCACTTGCGCGTCAGATTGAACAGAATGAAGGTCGGTTGCCGGATTTGCGGGTGGTCGACGGCGTCGTTTATAAAAGGGTGCGGCCCAGAAGCATGGAAGATACCGAAGAAGCGGTATGGAGGGTTTGGATTCCGGAGGGGATGAGGCAGCAGTTGTTAGAACAGGCACACGGTGATCGTTCGGCGGGACACGGAGGGACAGCGAAAACATTGTACAGGCTGAGTGGCAAATGCGTCTGGCCAGGTATGACAGGCGCAGTAAGGGATTTTGTTGCGAGATGTGAGCTGTGCAAATGTTCCAAGGCACCGAACGCGTCATCGAGGCCTCCCATGACTGATCGCTTCAAATCAGAAAGGCCATTCCAACGGCTGTACGTCGACTTTTGCGGTCCATACCCACGCTCCCGAACTGGAAACACTGTCATATTTGTTGCGCTCGATCACCTGACTAAATTCGTCTTCCTGAAACCCATGCGGCAAGCCTTAGCGTCGGATGTCATCAACTACCTGGAAAAGGACATATTTCATGTCTTTGGGCTACCGGAAACATTACATTCGGACAACGGCAGGCAATTTATGGCGGACTCGTTTGCAGGACTGCTGAAAACGTACGGAATAAAGCACGTCAGGACCGCGGCATACGCGCCTCAAGCGAATGCGTCGGCGAGGGTCAATCGGTCGCTGCTCGCAATGCTGAGGACGTATGTCGGTCGCGGGACTAGATCAGAGTCTCTGGGACCAACATGTATCGAATGCAGGGTTCGCCCTTCGAAGCGCAGTACACGAGGCGATCGGGCTCGAGCCCTATAGAGCGTTATTTGGGCAGGCGATGATCCAGCATGGCGACGCGTACGAAACTTTGAGACGAATAGAGGCGTTGCAAGAAGGGGATATAGGGATGCTGAACGATAGGGATCGGGTGTCGTTGATAAGAGCGAAATTGATCCGAAATTTAGAGGAAGCAACAAAGCTACAACACAAGAGCCCAGCCGGTCAGATACAGAGAGGGCGAGATCGTCTACAGAAGGAATTTCAAACTGAGTAATGCGGCGGAGGGATTCAACGCAAAGCTTGCACCGAAGTACCTCCGGTCAATGGTATTAGCGGTCAAAGGAAACGCGTTGTACGAGCTCGGCGACTCAAATGGACGCTCGGTAGGAATCTACCACGCTAAAGACATGCGACGATAAGAAAGGATGACCGGTCTTTCGAGCGCCTAGCTGACCCGAGACTAGCTGCCGCGCTTGCCTTGTTACGGTAATGTTACGGCTACCCAGCACTGCCACAAGCAAAATGCGCGATCTGGCAACCCCACTTCAGAACACTTCCTTCAAACGTCATGCCACGTCAGCAATCAAACGTCACAATTTGAAACGTAGCTAACTTCGCTAATTCCGGTTTCCGGCCTTTTCAACACCAACAGCAGCAGAGAGCAGAAGCAGCAACCAGCAACCGATAAAATTAAAAAAAATTTTTTGTTAAAGTCCTATGCATCCATAAGTGGATGCAATCTGGACAAATAAGTGTGTGATCACTCCACCGGGGAGTGCGCCAGGAACATACGTTCCCCAATATTTGGGCCCAATCACAAATCCTGTCCTTGGGGGAAGACACCTGCAAGGACTACGGTCGTCGGAACAGGAATTTTTGTGGGTAAGTTGTTTAAGAGGGAAATTCGGGTAAAACTAGGGCTAATAATTCTCTTTGTGTGTAGGAACGCGAATCCCCACGCAGTGACACTCAGCTGGGGCACGCAGAAGCACCAACGCCGAAGTGACTAAACTTTTCCAGTACCGCCAGTGGTGTCACACACACGTGCGACTGAAGCATGCTAACCGGTTTGCTGCTGCCACAACCGTCGCAAGTCGCAGAAAATTTTACCACTGGTACCGGATACCACTCAAGCACACTAATTTTAGTGAAGGCGGGGAGAAAACAACCGCAGTTGTTGCGTACGGGTATCGGGTTGACGCGCCTGCTGCCTATCCTCCTTGCTCTCAGACCCTCAACATTCCATGCCCGGTCTGCCACGGGGTACGCTTGCGTTTAGCGCGAGCTAGCTCGCCGGACTGTGGGTTCTTGTGACACCGATGCATGACCGCACCATACAAAAAATTCGTACCCCCTTCTTCGTTACCTTTTTGATGGGGACACACTCGCAACCAACGCCTCTTAACTTTTCACCGCCAACGATGTTACATGGCCGGCCCTCTTGATCCCTCTCTTCCTTGGTCGACGCTGGCCCGTTCGCCGTCGACCCCAAAACTTTGCCTTGAGCCCTCTCACGGATCCTCTTTACTCCCCGTCCTTGTCATTATGTCCGTCCGTCCGCACCCCATCCGAAATGAATGGCCACCACTTTAAGATTAACAATACATATTATTTTATTCCACTAACTCAAAGAAAGATATGTATAAGCGTATTGGCTAATGTTCTTCTACGCAAATGCGCATAGATATATAACTACTCTAACCACCCTCGTACGTATGTGAGCTCAGTCTCAAACATACCACCCTAGTCAATCTGGCCCATTCAGGCGGCCCGCCTTATTAAAAGTAAATTATTAAATTTTGTGTTGATATAATGATTGCTCTGATGTTGAGCGTCAAGATCCGTTTGATCTCACAATTTGGTCACCCAATCGGTGAATGCTGAAATAACGAAATTAATAATAATGATTTTTATAGTTCATGTGTACGCAACAAAATGTTGCGGTCGTCTTAATTGTAGTCAATGGTTTTCTACGCTGATGCGACTCTGCGTTTGCTTTCCAAACGTTTCCTACCTGACTGACATTTAGTACTTATTTTGACACTTGTTTGACTCCCATACGGGCATCATGTGACTCGTTGCATTTCCGGTTCTTTTTCGGACATACGGCGCAAAGAGTGGTCACGTAAATTTAGCAGAGGTCGTCTGCTTGGCCGAGAATTTATTATTTCCAAGAATCAGCGACCTGATATTTACAGGTGCACAGCCACCTGATTCCAGTGGTCATTTTCCAAACGGGGTAAGTTAGAACACGACGCGCAGTCAAGCTATTAAGAGAGGTATTTGACGTAATTTCATTTGTAGGGTTTGACCGCTTGCACCTCGCAGATTCTAGCATTCACTTGGCTGGAAGTTGGTGCGAGGAGAATAAGACTATTTATACACATCAGCTAGCAGCGAACTGCTCCATAATTGCTAAGCATAAAATTTCGAGCTAGGAGAACAGTACAGCGGGGAGTGCTGCAGCCGGCGTAGTTGGAAGCGGTCCATCGCCGCTGCACACCCAAGCAATCATATTGGAGAGCAATCAGGCAGAGCAGCGACGAGGAAGCCGTGCTTGTATTCGTTTTTTTTGGCATAGCTGCGTGCAATATTATTCTCTGTTGGCGGGAAACAACGCAGCTGAAGTGAACGTGCAAATGATGGCAGCGCTGCCCGTGCTCATTGTATAGAACAAGCAGCGCGCATACACACCAAAATATCCAGGTTTTAGTTTAAGTTATGTATATCCATAATTGATAGTTAGTTGGGGATGTGAGGCGGTTGCAAATAGCATGACACATTCCATTCAAGACGTCTTGTAGGGTTGTAGGTATGCGCGCATAGCAATTGTATTTATTGTGGCTGGTAGCCTTGTTGCGTACGGGTATCGGGTTGACGCGCCTGCTGCCTATCCTCCTTGCTCTCAGACCCTCAACATTCCATGCCCGGTCTGCCACGGGGTACGCTTGCGTTTAGCGCGAGCTAGCTCGCCGGACTGTGGGTTCTTGTGACACCGATGCATGACCGCACCATACAAAAAATTCGTACCCCCTTCTTCGTTACCTTTTTGATGGGGACACACTCGCAACCATAGTCAACGCCTCTTAACTTTTCACCGCCAACGATGTTACATGGCCGGCCCTCTTGATCCCTCCCTTCCTTGGTCGACGCTGGCCCGTTCGCCATCGACCCCAAAACTTTGCCTTGAGCCCTCTCACGGATCCTCTTTACTCCCCGTCCTTGTCATTATGTCCGTCCGTCCGCACCCCATCCGAAATGAATGGCCACCACTTTAAGATTAACAATACATATTATTTTATTCCACTAACTCAAAGAAAGATATGTATAAGCGTATTGGCTAATGTTCTTCTACGCAAATGCGAATAGATATATAACTACTCTAACCACCCTCGTACGTATGTGAGCTCAGTCTCAAACATACCACCCTAGTCAATCTGGCCCATTCAGGCGGCCCGCCTTATTAAAAGTAAATTATTAAATTTTGTGTTGATATAATGATTGCTCTGATGTTGAGCGTCAAGATCCGTTTGATCTCACAATTTGGTCACCCAATCGGTGAATGCTGAAATAACGAAATTAATAATAATGATTTTTATAGTTCATGTGTACGCAACAAAATGTTGCGGTCGTCTTAATTGTAGTCAATGGTTTTCTACGCTGATGCGACTCTGCGTTTGATTTCCAAACGTTTCCTACCTGACTGACATTTGGTACTTATTTCGACACTTGTTTGACTCCCATACGGGCATCATGTGACTCGTTGCATTTCCGAAAATTTTACCACTGGTACCGGATACCACCCAAGCACAGTAATTTAATGAAGGCGGGGAGAGAACAACCGCAGTACAAGCCAAAAACCGGGAACAGCGCGGGACACATGGCCAAAAGCCACCACCAGCCGCGGTCTGTCACAGGTACTCAACACCGCCGACAACAAAGCACCCATCAAGTGGAGTGCCACCACCACCACCAACAACAACCACCACAACAACAACAACTACAACTACAACAACCAGCGCCATCACCACAATCACCACAACAAGGGAGCAGATCAAGGCCAGGTTTTTAGTTATAAGCGTAGTGAGTAGTGGTTAATTAGTTAAGGAATTCAGACCTGAGCCGGGACGGCCGGCCAGGACCACTTAAGTCGTGACCCCTTCAGGGTAGTGTAGTAAGACCCCTGCGCACTCGATAAGTGGAGCAATTCAAACGGTTTTTTTGTTCGATCTCAGCTCAAAGGCTTAAAAGAAAAAAAAATTATTAAAATGAAATTTCAGATTGTATTGAGTAATCATTAGGTATGCAAGAGACATGCGCTGTTAGGTCTCAAGTCGACGACCTCCCTTACCCCATGATCGGCGAAAAATTAAGCCGTAGATAAGGGCATGAACTAAGGTGCACTCGCAGTAGGTCCCTTTCCACCACCCTTATAACAAGACGTCTTGTAGGCCAGGGCGGGGTTAGGAAGTTACCAATTTGCTATTTTTTTATATCCGGAAGGGGGTGACCGAAGCCTTCCCCTTGTGTGGCCATATAGTAAGTCATAAATTTTCATTTGGTTTTTTTCATTCATTTTTATAGGCTGGTCTAAGCCAACTTAACTTTGTAAAAAATTTTTTACGCTTGAAGGGCGTGCATGGAGGTGTAAGTGGGTCGGACTGAGCTAAGTAGGAGTCGATATTTCCACCCCTATAAGTGGGCTCACCGAGTCTCAGCCCCGACTCTCTCCTGCATGCACACCCTTGGATAGTCGACAACCCAAACATATATATACGCTTATGGTATATGAAATCTAATTGCGGTTGACAAACACCCACATATATATATTTATGACTTAGTCGAATTCATGAGTTTAGTTTAAGACGCTAGCATTACTGTTGTAAGTCCACATGAGGATTGTTAATGTTTAAGAAAGCTCACGAAGAGCATATAAAGACCAAAATGTCAGGTCGCTGGTTTATTTTGTTTTTTAAATTTTTTTTTTTTTACATATATAAGGGCCAAAGTGTTGGGTCCCAGACTTGAATTTTGAAGGCGTAACGCCCGCTTCTCATAGTAATTGTTATCATAGTTTTATAGTAACACACACTTACAAGTAGTACAATGTACGCAAACATACATACACATTTCGATATTTTAGATTAATAAATAATATGTCTTGTTAATTTTCATTATAAATGAGTGATTTTTTCTATCAGATGTGGTGTGGACAGACGGACTGGGCGATGACAGGGAGGGGGAAAGTGTAAAGGGGGTACGAGGGGGTTTTGATTTTGGGGTCGACATGAAACATTTGCCACGGTCGACCATGGTAGGGTGGGTTTAGAGTGGCCGGCCATAACAACACCTATGGCCGAGGGGCGGGAAACCTGGAGGGGGTGCGGGCCGAGTGCCCCAATGCGCAATCACGAGCCAGGTATGATTTTTTTTCTTGTATGGTGCGGTGGGTATGCCTCGGGGTCAAAGATCCACCCCACAGTCCGGCGAGCTGTGCGCAGTAGGCAAGCATACCTGCAAGACTCCCGGGGCATGCAACATGGGATTGACGAGTCGCATGAGTTTTTTTTGAGATCAACCGGTAACCAGCACGTAACAGATATTTTGAAGGCGATCCCAAAAAAATTTTTTTTTTTTGCCACGCCCCCCCGATGGGCTATTTACTTTTTTTTATACTACGTCGCCATTTTAAGTCCGATTTTAATGAGCCGTATATCGTTGTTCATGGCTTGCCAGCCGCCACATTTCTTACCTTGATCATTTTTTACTCCGAGTTCAAATTCTAGTAGTGACTGTAGGTATCTCGTTTCACATCATACCTAAATTCCAATTTTTTTTAGTCTGTCGAAAAGGCCTTTAAATTCTGTGAAACTTTTTCTTTAACAGTAACTACTTTTGTTCATAACTAAAAAAGTCATAAAGGTTTCAAAAATCCAAATATAGTTCTGTGTTAAAATTGGCAATTATGCCAAATTTTTTTTTTACTAAAATTGGCAACACTGGTTACTATTACTTTTCATCAAATGTTTTTTGTTTATGCTTACTCAATTTGCTCTGTGATAATATATTTATTTTTAATTTTTTTTTTCTCTCTTCTCACTAATTATAATTTTAAACTTTTTTTTTGCTTATTTATATTATATATTATTTATATTAAATTTTGGCGGGACTCAAGCTTGTTATACTGTTCGCGACTTTTAAGCTTTGCAAATATGTATCCCATTGACATTTGAAATGTTGATATGTATCCATAAATTAAAAAAAAAATACTGAGCCTGTGTAACGATATCGGGTTCCTTGGTATTGGATGATATTATCCGCCTCGCTCGATGTTAAAAGTTTTGAGGATTTGCCCATATGGATTTGTTGGTATTCCTCTAAAGAAGTGCATAAGCATTTAAATTTTAACCAATACTGCTTCATTTATCTGTAACTAGCTGACCCCGCAGGCGTTGCCCTGCGTAAAATTGAGTCTTTGAAATCAAAATTTCTATAACCGATAGTTTGTTAATCCGCGGACATTTTTTACCAAAAAATATATATTTTACAAAATGTATGGGAAATTTTTTTTTTTTTTTGGGAATTTTTTTTTGATATTCTTTGATTCTGGCCAGAGAACAATCTGAATTGGTGTCCATAATCCAAATCGGTGCAGGCGTTCTTGAGTTATAAGTGTTTGTACTAACGCCACTTTCTTTTATAAATATAGATAAGCGAATGAAAATTTCTCCGACCACTTGAATTGGTTATCTGACAATCAATTTGTACATAAAGCGATAGCCTAGTGGGAAGCGTCGGGGGTAGTGGTCGAGCGGTTGATGGTTCAAGTACAGCTATCGGGGAAATTTTTTTTTATTTTTTGTCATTGAAAATTGTTTTTATTTTTTCAATATCTAAATATTTCTTATCTTGACTTTTTTAAAATATTTATGTTTGTGATCTCTATTTTCGAGAAAAAAAATTGCTGCGAATATTTTTATTTTTTATTTTTTTTCTTGACTTTTTTAAAATATTTATGTTTGTGATCTCTATTTTCGAGAAAAAAAAATTGCTGCGAATATTTTTAGTTGACGGAAAGGCATATGAAATAATAATTTTAGGTTATAAAAATGCATACGTACCACCCATTATAGAAATGCGATAACCGCTTATTCAATTTGGGGTTTTTTTTTTCTAATTTTTGATGATATAAGATCGAAGTTGCGAAATTTTTTCAAACACAGTAGTCTATTTATCGGACTTCGGTAGATTACTTCTATAAATTTTAGTGATTTCTACCGTTTGAGATCCCTTCATTGTTGGCCGCCTTGCCGTGGCGAAGGGGCTTAAATTCTTGTATTGGGATCACTCCTGGAGGGACGGGCCCCAATGCGGAATGAACAAAGAGGAAGACCTTACATTTCATGCAACCTCGGGCAGAGTGCACATAAGTGCACAACGCCGGCTGATGTATGATATGTGGGGAGATCCGCGTCAACGCCACCCTAAGCCAAGGTGTGTAGGCACCGTGCCGATGGCTGAATGGTCAGCGGGTGTATATCGAATAGCTGATCGCTTACGGTCCCCTCCGATGCCCGGGCAAGGTCGGTTGTATAAGTGCCTTACCCCGGTACACCGGCTATGCCGGGGTGGACCAACCCCTTCCAGTTTACTCGTGGGAATTGTATGGAGAAAGCAAAAGAAAATAATAAAAAAAGGAAGAGTGGGGAAGAGAGCGATCTGGGATCGCTCTCTGAGGACGAGCTTCTGGCCAGCAGCCAGGGGAGCGCCCAAGCAAAGGACGGCGAGGGTACCAGCCATAGTACCCCTGTCGTCCCGAATCAGTCAAATAGGGGCGCACCAGCCAAAGTGGGCCCCAAAAAGAAATCGAAGAAGTCCTCAGGGTGCCTAGTGAAGGCTAGATACCTTAGGGCTCAGTATATTCTAGCCAAGATTAAAAAAAATGAGGAGAGTGGCAAGGCGCATGAGAGGGACGCCGTGGACAAGGTTTGGTGCGAGGCAGTGGTCAAGGAGTACGAGACCGCCCTTGCAAACAAACCCGTTGCACAGCCACAGCAGCAAAAAACTAAGTCGCGCTCGAAGCGCAATCGTTCACTGGAGGTGAACGAGGGAAATGGCAATAGGGGCAGGTACCAGCAGTATGATGGCCCTTCCACTAGTGCTGCAGCATTGGCCAGGAACACCTATAGTGAGGTGGTCCGGGATCACCTCCAGGTTGCACTGGTTGATGCTGACGGGGCTAATGGGAGGCGAGTACTGGCGGTTTGGAACTCCATAGAGGGACGACTATCTGAGATGGTCGTCCAACACCTGATGGAGAACCGAACCCCGGTCCCCGCCTTCAACTGTGAGGAGATATGCCGCGGCTGTAGGGTGATAAAGTGCGCGGACGGGTTTTCCAGGGACTTTCTCGAGAGAGGCATTGCTAAGATTAGCAACGCCTATGATTGTCTTACTCTGAAGATCATCAGTGCTTCGGAAATTCCCCGGAGGCCCCGTGCGCGTGTTTGGTTGCCAAACATGCCGAATATGAAACTGGATGAGAAGAACATCATCCAGTGTCTGAAGATGCAGAACTCGGGCGTCCCGATGGACGACTCGGAGCTGCTAAGAATAGAGGAGAAGCAGAAGAGTAGCCACCCGGTGCTACTGCTCATAAACAACGAGTGCCTAGGGGAACTCGAAAAGAGGGGAGGCAAGTTAGTTTATGGCGTCAGGCACGCCAGAGTTAAAGTTTTCCCAGCGGCGGTAGCACCGGATAACAATCTGGAGGAGGTCGACGATGCCAATAAGCTCCTAGAGGAGCTTAGGCTGGCAGCATCAGCCGGGGCTGATGCATTGTCGAACCCCGACAGTCAAGCAGGTGCGTCCCCCCGGTCCGATGATTAGGGTGGCGCAGATTAATCTGCAGCATGCCAGAGGGAAGAAGGTATTGACATCTGCTTGGTGCAGGAGCCTTGGGTATGGCGCTCCAAAGTCAGGGGCCTAAGTACCAGAGGCTACAACTTATTTTATACACCAGGAGAAGGTAAGCCGAGGGCATGCATCCTCGTTAGGGATACTATTAATGCTTTCTTTTTACCTAATTTCAGCACATTTGATTTGGCGGTGGTCAGGATTGAGTCAAGGGGCGGACGCAGGTTAACGGTCGCCTCTGCGTACATGGCTCACGATCGGCCGGCACCTCCCGAGGAGGTACAGCTGCTCACCAAGCAAAAAAACGAGAGGATCCTGATGGGTTGCGACGCCAACGCAAGGCATGCGTTATGGGGGAGCAGCGAAATAAACGAACGGGGTGAGTCTCTTTTTGAATTTCTATTAGCAAATAAATTATGTATATGTAACAGGGGAAGCTCTCCCACCTTTGTTTTTCCGGGGTCAGTAAACTTCGCCGGGTGGGAAGAAGTCCTTGATATTCCAATAGCATCTGACTCCTAGGAACCTTCGATAAGGAACTGGGAGGTTTCGCAAAAGACCTCCATGTCGGATCATCGAATGGTCCTTTTTGATATTGACTGGGAGGGAGAGATAAAACAACCGCACAGAAATCCTAAAGGAACCTCGTGGGGTCTATTTGAAAAGATAGTCAGTGATAGGCTCGGTAGGAAGAAGACACAGATACATTCGACAGAAACTCTGGACGACCGAGTTAGGTCTCTGGAAAAAAGTTTCCAGGTTGCCTATAAGGCTTCCTGCCCAATAACTAGAAGCAAGAAGACCTTCCCCCCGTGGTGGGACAAAAATCTTAGCGAACTAAGGTCGAAGATGAGGAAGGTCTTCAATGATTGCTATGCCAAGAAAGACTTCCAGGAGTACAGGAACGCCCGGAGGGATTTTAAGAAAGCCGTTCGTGTTGCAACGGCGAAGTCCTGGCAGGAGCATTGCGAATCTATCGAGTCCACGAAGGACTCAGCAAGGCTCGGGAAAATACTTGCCAGGGGGCACTCCAACAGAACCTTTGTAAAGCGCGCTGATGGCACTTGGGCGGGATCATCAGCGGAAACCCTAGATATCTTGATTGAGGCTCACTTCCCAGACGACCCTGTAGGGACGGAGCAAAGGGGAGAAAAGGCGCAACGGGAGGCACCTAGTGAGCTGATAAGCAAACTCTTAGCAGAAGACAAAATTGCCTGGGCAATAAATAGCTTCTCACCATTTAAGTCACCGGGAGTAGATGGTATACTCCCTATCATGCTGCAGAAGACTCAGATACCTCTGGTTAAGGAGTTAAAGGAGATCTTTACGGCCTGCATTTCTTTTAATCACATTCCGGACACATGGAGGAAAACAAGGGTGGTTTTCATTCCAAAGTCAGGAAGAAGAGGGCACGAAGTGGCCAAAGATTTTCGACCAACAAGTCTCACTTCCTTCGTGCTAAAAACGTTTGAGAGGCTGCTGGACATACACATACGGGAACTCCTGGAGGGGTCCCCTCTGTCCGGTGCGCAGCATGCTTACTTAAGGGGGAAATCCACGGAGACTGCGCTGCATGAAGTAGTGCGAACAGTGGAGAAGTCCCTTCTATATAAAGAATTCACTCTAGCAGCGTTTGTTGATGTGGAAGGTGCTTTTAACAACGTGAAAGCTTCAGCAATATCAACGGCGCTGGTTGGGTTAGGGGTGGAAGAACCAATACGGAACTGGATCTCATGCCTACTTCTAAATCGTGAAATATCAGCAGAGATGGGGGGAGCAAAAGCTAGCAAACAGATTTGTAGAGGAATACCACAGGGGGGGGGGGGGGGGGGGGTTCTTTCGCCTCTGCTATGGCTCCTTACTATGAACGATATACTATTAAAACTCAGTACTAATGGAGTAAAGGTTGTGGCGTATGCCGACGACGTGGCGATCCTTGTCTCGGGTCCCTTCCCTTCCGTGATGAGCGAGATCATGGGAAGAACGTTGGCAAAGCTAAGTAGGTGGGCACAAGAGTGTGGCCTAGGGCTGAATCCGGACAAAACGGAGCTTCTTCTCTTTACGAGGAAGTATAAGCCACCTACGTTCGAACTACCGATGCTGAATGGTCAGCAACTAACTCTATCTACCAGAACCAAGTACCTGGGGCTGATAATTGATTGCAAGCTAAATTGGAAGGAGTGCATCGAGGAGCGGGTGCGGAAGGCATGTATCGCCTTCTACGCTTGCAAATCGATGTTTGGTAAAAAATGGGGTCTAAAGCCGAAGATGGTGCTGTGGCTGTACGAGGCGGTGGTCCGGCCTGTGCTGACCTACGGCTCGGTGGTGTGGTGGGAAGCTCTTCGTAAGAACTACAATCTCGCCAGCTTGCAGAGGGTACAGCGCACTGCGTGCGTCGGCGCCACCGGGGCCTTGCGCACCTGCCCCACTGCGGCTCTGGATCCTATTTTGAACCTACTTGCAATTGACTTATATATACTTTCTACATCGGCACAAACCGCACTGAGACTCAGGGAGGTTGGGTGCTGGAAGGATACTCAGCTTGGGCACAGTAGTATCCTTAACACCCTCCCATAGGGAATAGTTAATAGCGCAATAGACTACTATCCTCACAAACTGAAGTTTGAGAGGAATGCCACCACGGTCCTTCCAAGTAGGAATGAGTGGAAAAAGGGCAGGGTCACAACAAATAGCAACATTGAAGTGTATACAGACGGATCCAAGATGGATTCGAGGGTGGGAGCCGGCGTATTCTCGGCAGGTCTGAATATTTCAGAAGCATTCAGACTCCCGTCGTATAGCAGTGTGTTTCAAGCAGAGGTTCTTGCGATTGTTCAGGCGTGCAAATTGCTTGAGCAAAGGAACACTACTGGGAAAGTGGCTATCTTCACCGACAGCCAGGCGGCGATAAAGGCAATCGCATCGCCATACACAAGCTCTAATGCAGTTCATGCATGTAAACAAATTTTGGCTACGTTAGCTGAGGTTTTAGAAATATCCATTATCTGGGTCCCGGGTCATAAAGGGATCGAGGGTAATGAGAGGGCTGATGAGCTAGCACGGGCAGGCTCATCAGCAGAGAACGAAGAGATATCTAGACTCGAAATTGGGGTACCCCTGGCAGTAGCCAAGGGGAATCTCCAAAAATATTTTCTCAATGAAGCACAGCGGAAGTGGAAAGCTACTACTACATGTGCAATATCGAGAGCCACTTGGCCGAACTACAGCGAGAAGAGGACAAGGGGACTTCTAAGCAGGTCCAAAGTAGACACCTACAAGCTTGTAGCAGTCTGCACGGGCCACTGGACGATAGGTACGCATGCGGAAAAACTGGGTATTCCGCATAATGACCACTGCAGAAGCTGTAAAGACATTAATGAAAAAGAGACCGTTGAGCACTTCCTGTGTAAGTGCCCCGGTCTAGCCAGAACACGACTGAAAGTGTTTGGGACCCCTTTTTTGGAAAATCTAGGGAGAGTGTCCGAATTAGGGATCCCAAGCATCCTGGAGTTTATAAACAGCTCTGGGTGGTTGTAGCATATACTCACGGCAGTAGGTTTCTACGAGTTTTATGGCATCAAAACGGCTTTTAAAGCTACTTGGGCGACTTTGTCGCAGCCATTCCACCTACCTACCTACCGTTTGAGACAAAGTTGATAGACTCCCTATTTAAAATATAAAAATCGACAAAATATTTAATATGTACTTAAATTTTGAACTAAACTAAGTGGTTAGCGGTCGTATTTAATTTTACTGAAGGCAACAACTGATTTCTATTCATATGTACATAGTATTAACTTTTAAAAGGGCAGATTTGCAACCCGAGCCCCAAACAAGTCTAGACCAAATTGAATAGAAAAATCAATATATATTTTTTCTTTAAATCAAATAAAAAATCCATATAAAGTGTCTTAAATATTGCTAAGTTATGGTTAAAGAAAAAAGCTAGAAAATCCTCAAACTTTTTTTGACCTAACCAGAATTTGTAATTTACCCCCACTAAAAAGATTTAAAAACACGCCATGTATAATAAATTTCTATATATAGAACTCATATTTCTGCAAAATGAACCTTTCAATCTTTCACTCAACAAGCTCCTCCTTTCATTAGAGAAACTATTTTCATTCTCTCACTCATTGCCCATACAGCTTGAATTGGTGATTTTACAATGAATTCGTAGATAAAGCAGTAGAGCAGTGGCTAGCGCATCGGATAGCGAGCGAACTGTTGTTGGTTCGAGAAGAGCTCGGGCTACAATTTTTTTTTCATTGAAAATAGTTGTTTCTTTTTTAAAACATCTTTAGGTATATGAGTATTTCTAATCTTGATTTCTTATAAGCTCATTAAATTTTCATAAGACATATTTTTATATTATAGCTGTGCGCGCCCATCAACTTGGAACCACCTACAGTGCGTTCAACCTTTCGATTGCGCGCACGAGACAAAGGTAGGTAGGTAGGTAGAAGTGGCTGCCGCAAAGGCACACCTAGGCCAGTAATAAAAGGCCCGTTGTGATACCACCAAACACTAGGAAAGTCAGTCCCGGGGCCCGGCCATATGGAAAATCCCAGTGCTGTCGCGACTCTCCATATAGCCGAAACCCGGGACTGACACTCCTAACCGACACCGCTACCCCTCCTCGAACCATTTTGATAACTTGATGAAGGCCATCAAGTCCTTTATGTCTAGCTCCGCGACCTGGCTGGAAGGGAACTCCCAGAGAGCGCCTTCTCGCTCCGCTTAAGGCCGGGCAGTTGCAGATGAGGTGCTCCACTGTTTCCTCTTCCTCATCCTCTTTGCAACTCCTGCAGCATCGTCGGTAGGGAACGCCTAGCCTTTCTGCGTGCCTACCAATAAGGCAGTGCCCGGTTAAAACACCTATTAATATGGAGATTTCCTTCCTTTTTAGGGCGTATATGAGTCTAGATCTTTTAAGATCGCGTTTTGGCCAGGTTTGCTTGGATATCCGGCACCCTGGGGCTTGTAGCCATCTTTCGTTGGCTTCGCGGAGTGTATGCTCCTTCAGCATTAGCTTACACATGGCAAACGGCATACCTATGCGGTCTTTATCTTGAAGAATCTGCTTGGTCGTGCCCTGCCTGGCAAGTTCGTCTGCCCTACAGTTTCCCTCAATGTCCCTGTGTCCCGGGACCCATGTGAGGTTCACGCGGTTCTGTTGGGCCATCTCTTGAAGAGATCGACGACAGCTGAGCGTCAGTTCAGACGGACGTTTCCCTTAGACGCACAGCCGATGTTGCTGCTGCCCGGTACCCTTCCAGATCGAGTGGCAAAAAGCCAAGAATGGCCTGGAGAGCTTCATTGGGCGTTGTTCTTAACGCCCCGCTTATACAGATCATGCTCGATAAGTGGACTTTCCCTAACAGATTTAGGTTTGTTGCCTTTCTTAGCGCAGGCCACCATACCACGACTCCATACAGCATAATTGGCTGGATTATCGCAGTGTAGATCCATCTGCAAACTTTGGGGCTGAGCCCCCATTTTTTCCAATGGCTCTTTTACACGTGTAAAGTGCAATGCACGCTTTCCTCTGGCGCTGGATGACATTCTCCTTCCAGTTAAGCTTTCTATCTAGAA
Organism: Campiglossa producta; assembly: GCA_964058755.1. Lineage (NCBI taxonomy): Eukaryota > Metazoa > Arthropoda > Insecta > Diptera > Tephritidae > Campiglossa > Campiglossa producta. Next base: position 191,260 of record CAXKVI010000023.1, on the reverse strand, counting down.
CTGTGCCTAGGAATTTGGCTTTGTCAGCTAAGTTCAGGCGCACGCCATCTAGTTCTGGTAGGTTCAACGGTGGTATCTTGTACCGCCTGGTATAAAGGACAAGCTCCACCTTTCCCGGGTTGATGCTAAGTCCGCAGCGGGAGGACCATGAAGAAACTTCTCGCAGTGCTACTTGCATCAAGTCACACAGGGTTTGTGGGAATTTGCCCGTATATGCAATAGCTAAATCGTCTGCATATGCCACTATCTTCCCGCCCCCCCACCTTGTGTCTCGTAGCAGCGAGTTTACGGTGAGGTTCCATAGGAGCGGGGAGAGAACACCACCCTGAGGCGTTCCTCTTGTGACATAGCGTGAAAGATCAGCTGTTCCCAGTGAAGAAACTATTTTCCTTCCCTTTAGTAGTTGATCAATTAGTCCAATAAGAGACCTATTTATGCCCAGGTTTGTTAAAACAGTGTTAATAGCCTCCGGCTTTATATTGTTGAAAGCCCCTTCGATGTCCAGAAAGGCCACGAGACAGTACTCCTTTTCGTGCAATGATTTTTCAACAATAGAGACTAGGCTGTGGAGCGCAGTTTCCGTTGATTTGCCTTTGGTGTATGCATGTTGATAGCTAGAAATAAGGTTGCTATCAATAGTAGAGGAGAGATAATCGCTAATTATCCTCTCGAAGGTTTTAAGTGCAAAAGACGAGAGACTGATCGGTCTGTAGTCTTTAGGCTCATAGTGTGAGGCCTTCCCAGCCTTTGGAATAAAGACTACCGTGGCGCTTCTCCAGGAGCACGGAATGTAATTAAGAGCCAGGCAGGCTGAATAGAGAACTACCAGCCATTTAGCTGATATTTCCAGCGTGTTTATGAGTTGTGCTGGGAAAATCCCATCTGGCCCAGCTGCCTTGAACGGCTCAAAGCTTTTGATTGCCCACCTTACCCTTTCCTCCGTAATGGGTATGTTTACCGCCAGGTTTGTCGCAGATGCTACAGGTGCATCATACAAGTTCCCCGGAAAGTGTGTGTTCAGGAGCAGCTCCAGGGTTTCCCCTTCCGTGCTGGTCCAAGATCCGTCAGGCTTCCGTAAATAGCTAATGGCTGTTTGAGTTTTTGATAGCACTCGTCTAAGTCTCGCTGTATCATCGACTTTTTCGACCCCGGTGCAGAAATTTCTCCACGAAGTTCTCTTCGCTTGCCTTAGTGTCTTTTTATAGGCCCTCAGTTTAGCTTTATATTCGAGCCATTCAGGCTCCGTACCGATGCTCTTGGCCTTGTTAAATTGCTTCCTGCATGATATACGGAACGAATCCAGGTCGTAAGACCACCAGTGGGGTCTATGTTTGCCGCGTGGTTTTGGTACTGGACAAGCCTGCTCTAGGGCATTTGAGAGCGCCGTTGTAAAGGTCGTTACCAGATCATCCAGTTCTCCCACTGATGAGGGGGCTTGTGGAGGTAATACTGGTAGGTCCCTAGCTAATATTTGGTTATGTAGCTGCCAGTTTGTGTTGCGTGGATTTCGTTTCATAACTGGCTGCTCAACAATAAAGTCTAACACAATTTCTATGTACCGATGGTCAGAAAATGAATGCTCATCAAGAACACGCCATTTTCTGACCCACTCATAAGCGCCTTCGCTACAAACAGTGAGGTCTATAACCTCCCTACGAGCTTTAGTTATAAAAGTAGGCTCGTTACCCACGTTACAAACCACCAGGTTAGTTGTTAGTAGGTAGTCAAACAGAGACTCGCCCCTAGCGTTAATATCGGAGCTTCCCCACTGGACGTGATGAGCATTAGCGTCAGCTCCAATAATAAGATGGCCCGTACAGAAATTATCCACCAGATCTTTCACCTCCTTTTGTGGAGGAAGTTCTTCGGCGTCATAGGACATATAGACCGACGCCATCGTTAGGCTGGTGCTGCCGACTGTTAAGCTGGCAGCTGTAACGTCACCATTTGAGTAGTTGGGTAATAGAAAGGTGTTTAGCTCAGACTTTACCAAAATACAGGTTCTGACCTTGCCCTCATCATTGGCTTGGATGAGCTTGTACCTCTTAGTCCCCAATCCACAGATCCTAGAGCTATTGACCCAGGGCTCTTGGATAAGGACCACGTCTACGTCGCCTTTAGAAAGACGACTGCTTAAAACAGCCGAGGCTGCTTTAGATTTGTGCAGATTTATCTGAAGCACCACCAACATGAGAGAGCTCAGACTTCCCTGCCGCCAGCGTTTCGTCGAGGTCTGGCCTGTTCCGGGGGCTGTCTCTCAACGAGGAGTTGTTCAGAGCACCTGCACGATTTGGCGTGGCGAGAACCCTGCTGTCTGAAGCAGCATCAACGTTAGTGTGCTCAGGTTTAGCCACGATCGTGACGTCGAGGCCTTCTTCGTCAAGCAGGCTTTCTTCTATCGCCGAGTTGTTCGCAGCACTATCGCAATTTGACGTGGCGGATAACATACTTTCCGCGTCGGACTCCTCTGCTTCCTCTTCCGATGCCTCGATCTCCGAGTCCTCCGGAGCGTCCGGAATAGCAGCGCGCTGTGCATCGCCACGGTATACGTGGATCACGATCTGACCCAAGCCGTAATGCACTCGTCCGTTGCACCGTTTAAGGGGCTCGAGCGCCTCCTTATTCAGAGTGATATCCACCTGTCTATTGGGCCCAACCACATCATCGACCAGATTGACGCCCCAATCCTGCGTCGGGAGAGACGGATTCCAGACCTGCAGCATCTCAAGAATATTCTCGGGTTCTGCAGGGACGGCAGGAATCCATGCCCTTGCCCTTGGCCGAGGAGGAATGTCCTTCCAGTCGACGACATCTAGTCTTGCCCCTGGGTAGACTTCACCCAGTCTTGAACCTGCTGCCTTATACAGTGCGACAGTTCTTGCATCCTCGCACGCGAATATTTTGATCTGACCTTGGTGCCAGCCCGCGTCAGTACCTCGCGGCGGACTACCCGGAGACTCACGCATTAAGTCGAGGAGGGCCCTGCCCATTTCATTCCTGACATACAGCCACTGGTCTTTGGGGATGGACCAACGGTCGTTACCTCGGTCAATGAAACCTATAAGGATTCTGTCCTTGGTTACTTCAGCAAAGCTGAGTTTTCCCACTACGGGGTTGACCTGATGCCGCTTCGGATGGGGGTCTACCTCTCCGTCCGATCTCTGGCGTTTGAAGGGATTACCGTTCACCCTCTTAGGCACATAGGTCCTCTGGAAATTTGGTATCAGAGCTTTCGCTTCCTCCACCATCTTCCTTTCTTCCGGCGACAGCTTCTCCTGCGATGCTCCCTCATATTTTTTAAGGATCCTTGCGGCCTTTCTTTTATCCCAGTACGCAGAGCGTCGGGGAGATGCCTCTTGGGGGGGATTCAGATTCGTAGTTGCCATCGCGGTCTCTCCCTTTGCGGCGTCTTCCTTCTCTTTCGAAACTCTGAAACCAGGTCGTGAGACCATTGCCCCAGATGTGAAGAGATTGGGTTTCGTACCAGCGCTTGATGGAAGTTTAGCTTCCGCCGTTTTCTGCTTGACTGCGTAGGCAGCCGCACTGCTGCTTGCTCCCATCAAGTCACTCTTACTTGATAGCAGTTTGGGGGATGACTGACCCGTAGTTTCCATCGCTGTCGGCCTCCCAGTTAACTTTGAGGCGGAGTTTGTCCTCCGGCGTTGTGTTTTCGCTTGCTCCAGCATAGTTCTTCTCTGCTGCGGAGTAAACGAAGTCGTTAATTGCTTTGTATTTTGTGTGTTCTTCATCTTGTTCGTACGACCCCTCGCCGGACAAGGCCAGCTTAGGGTCAAGGGTAGTGTAAGGGGAAGTGTGTCGTCCGCCGCGGCAGAGCCTCCGCGAGGCTCCGTTCGACTACAGCCACGATTTGCCTCCCGGCTGCAAACGTCCAATGGGCACGGTATCGCATAACACCCTGGATTGGGAGGGAAAAGTTTTGCACATTTATATAGCGAGCCGCTTGCTTCAAGACAGACGCCCGCTTACAGCCGCACCTCATGGTGTACAGACGCTGCGAAAAAGACCCCGGTGAGCCCTTAAACCAAGTATGTCAGAGTGGCCCCACCGGGGCTCCCTCTCTTTCTGCCGCGAGCCTAGGTAGCTCAACGTTGCCCAGAGTGCACGAACGAGGACGCAAGAGTCGGGATTGAGCGCGGTCACTCAGCAACCACACCCCATTACACTCCGCACGAGACAAAAGCAACAAGAAAAAAACCTTCTCCAGTTATAATAAAATTAAATTCTGCTTATGATCGTTCTTGTTTTATCATGGCAGTTGCTGGTTTTCTCAAATCTAGCCGAAAATCACTCACACTTCGCAATGTTGGACTGGACTCCGATGACAATATTTATGTGCATGAGTGTTTGACAAAAGTGAATCGAGAGCTTATGCGACTGGCTACCAAGCTAAAAAAACAAAGAAAGCTGGTGAGCGCGTTTTCGATTCGGGGACATGTTTATGTGAAAAAACATGCTGACAGTGAGGGAGTGAAAGTCATACACCAGGAATGCGTCGAAAGATTAGCAGCAGCTACTTAAAATAAGCATAACGTTCATAGTTTATCGAAATGCATTTTAATGTTCTCTACTTGTTTTTGCTCTCCTTAGCCTATTTTCAAATATCAGATTCTTCTTAGCTCCTACTACACTTGTATTTCTTTTCTATTATAATTCTTTATTTCTTCTTCCCAACTGACTGTTTCCTAAACATCTCAAACTGTGATTGGTATGACCCATAACATTAATAGCTACACTAGCGGTGATAATCTTATGCTTTGTTTGAAGCTTGTATGTGAGTATAATTTGGGATTTAATATTTGTCACTTTAATGCCCGAAGTTTATCGACTGATAAACTAGATTATTTGAATCTTATTTTTAGTGATGTGAGTATTGATGTGGTTTGTGTAACTGAGACGTGGTTCAAGCCATGTGTAACTGACATTTCTTATACTCTTTGTGATTATACGTTGCTCAGAAATGATAGATCTACTGGCCAAAGAGGCGGTGGTATTGCTATTTATGTTAGGGCAGGTTTAAAAAGTAAAGTTTTACACAAATCTGATTGTAATGCTATGGATACACACACGCAGATTATCTCCAATAAATCTTCTTTAATCACATCCAAATTTTACCCTGATACACACAAAAATGAAGATTAACAGCATTGAGAATTACTACTTTGGTTGTTATTGCACTATATTCTTACCTACCTCGGCGACATCTAGTTGTCGAAAGTCGGATCTTAGAAACCAGCGCGACGCCTATCTGTCAGATACCCTTAATTTCCTAGTGTTTCTTGGTGTTGTTGTCTATTTATGTACAGAGTGTTGCCAGTGCAAATTTTTTAAAACTGCTCAAATCTTCTTAATTTTTGGGAGTTTATAATGAAGATTATGCTCAAGTTAACTCCCAAAAGCGCAATTAATTCGGAATTTGCGCTAATGTATCAGCCGTATAATGATCCAATTGAAAGTATTTTTGTAGAGCTCAGTGATGGCGTTCAAAAATGTTTAGTTGTATGTGTTTACAATCCCCATAAATCTAATGAGCTTAGTCTTATCTTTACCAAAATATTTGAGTTAGCTTTGAGCTATGTAAATGTTCTAGGTTAGGTTAGGTTCAAGTGGCTGCCGCAGAGGCACACCTAGGCCAGTATTAAAAGGCCCGTTGTGATACCACCAACACTAGGAAAGTCAGTTCCGGGACCCTGCCATATGGAAAATCCTGGTATTAACGGAATTCTCCACATAGCAGAATCCCGGGACTGACGTTCCTATACCGATACCGTTACTCCTCCTCGAACCATTTAGATGACTTGATGAAGGCCATCAGGTCCTTTATGTCCAGCTCCGTGACCTTGCGTAGGCTAACCAGGAAAGGAACTCCCAAAAAGCGCATTCTCGCGCCACTTAAAGCCGGCAGTTGCAGATGAGGTGCTCCACGGTTTCCTCCTCCTCATCATCCTTACAACTCCTACAGCATCGTCCGTAGGGCACACCTTGTCTTTCTGCGTGCCTACCAATGAGGCAATGCCCTTAGCGCATAAATTTGTCTTGATCTTTTATGATCCCATTTCGGCCCGGTTTCTTTGGATATCCGGCATCCTGTAGATTGCAGCCATCTTTCGTTGGCTTGGCGGAGTGTGTACTCCGTCAGCACAAGCTTGCATGTGGCAAACGGCATACCTAAGCGCTCTTTATCCCGAAGAACCTGCTTGGTCGTGCCCTGCCTCGCAAGTTCGTCTGCCCTACAATTTCCCTCAAAGTCCCTATGCTTCGGGACCCATGTGAGCTTCACGCGATTCTGTTGGGCCATCTCTTGTAGATATCGACGACAGCTAAGCGTCAGTTCAGAGTTGAACGAATAAGAGCCAAGGGATTTGATGGCCGCCTGGCTGTCGCTGAATATAAAAATGTCCTGTCCGATAGTGTGTTGGCCTATCCAAGCCGCGGCGTCCATGATTGCTGAAACTTCAGCCTGGAAGACACTGCAGTGATCAGGTAGTCTGAAGGAGAGCTCAAGGTTCAGATCCTTTGAATAAACCCCTCCTCCACCTCTGCCGTCTAGCTTCGAGCCATCAGTATAAATGGAAGTGCCGCCATGAGTGGCCGATCCGTGCTCTCCCATTCTTCCCTGCTGGGAATGTTGATTTTAAAACCGCTGTCTCTGACTGTTGTGGTCGCACAACGAGCTGTGCTCAGCGGAAGAAAGCTATAGGATCCCAAAATACAGGCGTGTCCAGTAGTGCTTGCGCCCCAGCCGGACGTTTCCTTTAGACGCAGAGCCGATGCTGCTTCCAGCCGGTGGCCTTCCAGATCGAGTGGCAAAATACCAAGAATGGCCTGGAGTGCTTCATTGGGCGTTGTTCTTAACGCACCGCTTATACAGATCATGCAAGATCTGTGTACTTTACCTAGCAGATTAAGGTTTGTTGCCTTGCTCAGCGCAGGCCACCATACCACAACTCCATAGAGCATGATTGGTCGAATGATTACAGTGTAGATCCATTTGCATATTTTGGGGCTGAGCCCACATTTCTTTCCAATGGCTCTTTTGCACGTGTAGAGTGCAATACACGCTTTCTTCTGGAGCTGAAGAACATTCTCCTTCCAGATTAGTTTCCTATCCTATCAGTTTTGGTAGTATTAGCAGTGGTATCTTATAGCGGTTGGTGAAGAGAACCAGTTCTACTTTTCCCGGGTTGAAGCTCAGTCCGCAGCGCGAGCACCATGAGGAAACCTCTCGCTGTGCTACTTGCAGCAAGTCGCACAGGGTTTGTGGGAATTTGCCCCTATATACTATAGCTAAGTCGTCTGCAAATGCCACTACCTTCCCGCCCCCACTGCTTGTGTCTCGCAGCATCGAGTTGAAAGTGAGGTTCCATAGAAGCGGGGAGAGAACACCACACTGAGGCGTTCCCCTTGTGACATAGCGTGATAAGTCAACCGAGCCCAGTGATGAAACTATTCGTCTACCCTTTAGTAGTTGATCAATAAGTCCAATAAGAGACCTTCTTACGCCCAGACTTGTTAAAGCGGTGTCTATAGCATCAGGGCTTATGTTGTTGAAGGCTCCTTCAATATCTAAAAAGGCCGCAAGACAGTACTCCCTCTCATACAGCGATTTTTCAATAACAGAAACTAGGCTGTGAAGCGCAGTTTCTGTAGATTTCCCTTTGGTGTATGCATGCTGATAGCTTCAGATCAGGTTGCTATCAATAGTAGAGAGAGGTAGTCATTTATTATCCTCTCGAAGGTTTTGAGCACAAAGGATGAGAGACTGATCGGCCTGTAGTCCTTGGGCTCGTAATGAGACGCCTTCCCCGCCTTAGGAATAAACACTACCGTGGCACTTCTCCAGGAGCACGGAATGTAGCTAAGAGAAAGGCAGGCTGTATAGAGAAATACCAGCCATTTGGCTGATGTCTCCAGCGTGTTTATGAGTTGTGCGGGAATAATCCCGTCTGGCCCGGCAGCCTTGAACGGTTCGAAGCTTTTAACCGCCCACCTAACCTTTTCCTCCGTGATGAGTATGTATACAGTCAGGTTTGTTGTAGGTGCTACGGGTTCCTCATGCAAGTTCCCTGGGAAGTGCGTACTCAAGAGCAGCTCTAGGGTTTCCCTCTCCGTGCTGGTCCAGGATCCAGGTTTGCGCAAATAGCTTGTGGCTGTTTGAGTTTTTGAGAGCACTCGTCTAAGGCTCGCTGTATCGTCGACATTTTCGACCCCAGTGCAGAAATTTCTCCACGATACTCTCTTCGCCTGCCTCAGAGTCTCCGCCATTGAGTCTCCGTGCCAAGGCTCTTGGCCTTATTAAATTGTGTCCTACATGATTTTCGGAGCGAGTCCAGGTCGTAGGACCACCAATGCGACCTATGTTTACCGCGTGGTTTTGGCACTGGGCAAGCCTGCTCTAAGGCATTCGAGAGCGCCGTTGTGAAGGTCTTTACCAGATCCTCCAACTCCCCTACTGATGAGGGGACTTGTGGGGGCAGTGCTGGTAAGTCCCTAGATAGTATTTCATTGTGTAGCTGCCAGTTAGTGTTACGTGGGTTGCGTTTCATAACCGGCTGCTCAACAGAAAAGTCTAGAACTATTTCTACGTACCGGTGGTCGGAGAATGAGTGCTCATCGAGAACGCGCCATTTTCTTACCCACTCATAAGCGCCTTCGCTGCAAATAGTGAGATCTATGACCTCCCTACGGGTTTTAGTAATAAACGTAGGTTCGTTACCCACGTTGCAAACTACCAGGTTAGTTGTTAACAAATAGTCAAACAACGACTCTCCTCTAGCATTGATATCGGAGCTTCCCCACTGGGCGTGATGAGCATTAGCGTCAGTTCCGATAATAAGATGACCCATGGAAAAATTTGCCACCAGGTCTTTTACCTCCCTCTGTGGCGGAGGTTCTTCGGCGTCGTAGGGCATATAGACCGATGCCATCGTCAGACTGCTACTGTCGACTGTTAAACTGGCAGCTGTAACGTCACCATTGGTATAGTTGGGCAAGAGAAAGGCATTCAGCTCAGACTTAACCAAAATACAGGCTCTAACCCTGCCCCCCACGCTTAAAACCCTTAGTCCCCAAACCGCAAATCCTTGAGCTGTTGACCCAGGGTTCTTGGATGAGGACCACATCTACGTCGCCTTTAGAGAGACGACTGATTAAAACAGCCGAGGCTGCTTTAGATTTGTACAGGTTTATCTAAATCACCACCAACATGAGAGCGCTCAGACTTCCCTGCCACCGCCGTATCGTCGAGTTCCGCCTCGTCTGGAGGCTTATCTTTCAACGACGATTTGTTCAGACCACGGTTTGGCGTGGCAGAGATCCTACTAACTGCGGCAGTGTCAACATTGGTGCGCTCAGGACTAGCTGCTATCACTGTGACGTTGAGGTCTTCCCCTTCCAGCAGGCTGTCTCCCATCTCCGAGCTGTCCACTGCTCCTTCGCCATTTGACGTGGCAGATACCATACTTTCCGAGTCGGACATCTCCGACTCCCCTTCCGGCACTGCGATGTCCGAGTCCTCCGGTGCAGCCGAAATAGCAGCGCGCTGTGCATCGCCGCGGTATACGTGAATCACGATCTGACCCATACCGTAGTGCACTCGTCCGTTGCACCGTTTAAGGGGCTCGAGTGCCTCCTTATTCAAGGTGAAGATCACTTGCCTATCAGGCCCTGCCGCATCCTCGACCAGATTGACACCCCAGTCCTTCGTCGGGAGAGACGGCTTCATGATCCTCAGCATCCTGAGAATTCTCTCAGGTTCAGCAGGGATAGCAGGAATCCACGCTCTTGCCCTTGGCCGAGCCGGGATGTCCTTCCAGTCGACAACCTCGATTCTTGCCCCTTGGTAGATCTCACCTAGTCTTGCAGCTGCTGCCTTGTACAGTGCAACAGTTTTTGCATCCTCGCAAGCGAATACCTTGATTCGGCCCTGGTGCCATCCCGCATCAGAACCCATCGGAGTGGCACCCGGAGACTCATCGAGAAGGGCATTACCGATAGCTTTCCGGACGTACCGCCACTGGTCCCTAGGGATGGCCCACCTTTCATTACCTCGGTCAATGACGCCTATGAGGATCCTATCCTTAGTCACTTCAGCAAAGCTGAGTTTACCCATTACGGGGGCGTGTTGCTGCTGCTTCGGGTGAGGTTTTAAAGACACGTCCGATCTCTGGCGTTTGAAGGGATTTCCATTAACCTTCTTTGGCGCGTAATCGCTTCGGAAGTTCGGTAAGATAGCTTCAGCCATCTCCACCGTCTTTCTAGCATTCGGCGACAGCGTCTCTTGTGAAATACCCTCGTAATTCTGCAGGATCCTTGCGGCCGCTCTTTGGTCCAAGTACTCAGAGCGACTGGGAGACGTCTTTTGGGGTAAATTTCGACCCGTAGTTGCCATCGCGGTCGTTCCCTTATTTGGGTCTCTGGGGCCAGGTCGTGAGACCCCTGCCACAGACGTTAAAGACTTGGTTTCGGTACCGGCACTTACTAGGGCTTTAGCATCAGCCGTTGTTGGCTTCACCGTGTTTGTACCGGTACTTACTTTGGGGATTGCCCCCTTATGATCCAGAGCTAATCGACTCGTAGTTGCCATCGCTGTCAACCCCTTACTGATAAAGAAATGGAGTTTGTCCTCCGACGTTGCGTTCTCGCTTGCTCCAGCATTTTCCTCCTCTGCTGTGCAGTATACATTGTTGTATCTTTAGTTTTAGGGTTTTTGTTACTATTTTTCATCTTGTTCGTACGACCCCTCGCCGGGCAAGGCCAGTTTAGGGTCAAAGGAAGAGTAAGGGGAATGTATCGTCTGCCGCGGCAGAGTCCCATACCGCGGTAAGGCCATAGTTACTCTCCGAGGCGGCCCCGTGTCAGAGAGGCTCCGTTCGATTACAGCCACGATTATTACGATCTTAGTCGTCGCGCCAGAGAGGCTTGGCTTCTCTTGTGATGTAGTACCGGCGGCGCTATGATAGCAAGGGCAGCGTAACCCTGTGGCTATCGACTTAAGCCCTCGTACCGCGGCAAGGTGTCCACCCTTCACGAGGGGATGAGAAAATAAGTCTTGCAAAAAATTAGCGCTCTAACTTAACCCTTAGGGGTGGGTATTTTTTTCGCCCTTTCCCATACATTTTGTTTGGGGGAAAATGGCATTTTTTTTTCAAAATTAATTTTCTTTAAATTTTTTAAACTTTTTTTGTACATACTCTTAAAGTTGAAGCTTTGAAGCTTCCAAAATGGTATGCCATGTGCGATTATCTTAACTATTAAAATAATTACAGCCATTTAAAATTTACTATAGAGAAATACCAGCCATTTGGCTGATGTCTCCAGCGTGTTTATGAGTTGTGCGGGAATAATCCCGTCTGGCCCGGCAGCCTTGAACGGTTCGAAGCTTTTAACCGCCCACCTAACCTTTTCCTCCGTGATGGGTATGTATACAGCCAGGTTTGTTGTAGGTGCTACGGGTTCCTCATGCAAGTTCCCTGGGAAGTGCGTATTCAAGAGCAGCTCTAGGGTTTCCCTCTCCGTGCTGGTCCAGGATCCGTCAGGTTTGCGCAAATAGCTTGTGGCTGTTTGAGTTTTTGAGAGGACTCGTCTAAGCCTCGCTGTATCGTCGACATTTTCGACCCCAGTGCAGAAATTTCTCCACGATACTCTCTTCGCCTGCCTGAGAGTTTTTTTGTAGGCTCTGAGTTTAACTTTATATTCGAGCCATTGAGTCTCCGTGCCAAGGCTCTTGGCCTTATTAAATTGTGTCCTACATGATTTTCGGAGCGAGTCCAGGTCGTAGGACCACCAATGCGGCCTATGTTTACCGCGTGGTTTTGGCACTGGGCAGGCCTGCTCTAAGGCATTCGAGAGCGCCGTTGTAAAGGTCTTTACCAGATCCTCCAACTCCCCTACTGATGAGGGGACTTGTGGGGGCAGTACTGGTAAGTCCCTAGATAGTATTTCATTGTGTAGCTGCCAGTTAGTGTTACGTGGGTTGCGTTTCATAACCGGCTGATCAACAGAGAAGTCTAGAACTATTTCTACGTACCGGTGGGCGGAGAATGAGTGCTCATCGAGAACGCGCCATTTTCTTACCCACTCATAAGCGCCTTCGCTGCAAATAGTGAGATCTATGACCTCCCTACGGGTTTTAGTAATAAACGTAGGTTCGTTACCCACGCTGCAAACTACCAGGTTAGTTGTTAACAAATAGTCAAACAACGACTCTCCTCTAGCATTGATATCGGAGCTTCCCCACTGGGCGTGATGAGCACTGACGTCAGTTCCGATAATAAGATGACCCATGGAAAAATTTGCCACCAGGTCTTTTACCTCCCTCTGTGGCGGAGGTTCTTCGGTGTCGTAGGGCATATAGACCGACGCCATCGTCAGACTGCTACTGTCGACTGATAAACTGGCAGCTGTAACGTCACCATTGGTATAGTTGGGCAAGAGAAAGGCATTCAGCTCAGACTTAACCAAAATACAGGCTCTAACCCTGGCCCCCTCGCTGGCTCGAATAAGCTTAAAACCCTTAGTCCCCAAACCGCAAATCCTTGAGCTGTTGACCCAGGGTTCTTGGATGAGGACCACACCTACGTCGCCTTTAGAGAGACGACTGATTAAAGCAGCCGAGGCTGCTTTAGATTTGTGCAGGTTTATCTGAATCACCACCAACATCAGAGCGCTCAGACTTCCCTGCCACCGCCGTATCGTCGAGTTCCACCTCGTATGGAGGCTTATCTTTCAACGACGATTTGTTTAGACCACGGTTTGGCGTGGCAGAGATCCTACTAACTGTGGCAGTGTCAACATTGGTGCGCTCAGGACTAGCTGCTATCACTGTGACGTTGAGGTCTTCACCGTCCAGCAGGCTGTCTCCCATCTCCGAGCTGTTCACTGCTCCTTCGCAATTTGACGTGGCAGATACCATACTTTCCGAGTCGGACATCTCCGACTCCCCTTCCGGCACTGCGATGTCCGAGTCCTCCGGTGCAGCCGAAATAGCAGCGCGCTGTGCATCGCCGCGGTATACGTGGATCACGATCTGACCCATGCCGTAGTGCACTCGTCCATTGCATCGTTTAAGGGGCTCGAGTGCCTCCTTATTCAAGGTGAAGCCCACTTGCCTATCAGGCCCTACCGTATCCTCGACCAGATTGACACCCCAGTCCTGCGGCGGGAGAGACGGGTTCATCATTCAGCATCCTGAGAATTCTCTCAGGTTCAGCAGGGATAGCAGGAATCCACGCTCTTGCCCTTGGCCGAGCCGGGATGTCCTTCCAGTCGACAACCTCGATTCTTGCCCCTTGGTAGATCTCACCTAGTCTTGCAGCTGCTGCCTTGTACAGTGCAACAGTTTTTGCATCCTCGCAAGCGAATACCTTGATTCGGCCCTGGTGCCATCCCGCATCAGAACCCATCGGAGTGGCACCCGGAGACTCATCGAGAAGGGCATTACCGATAGCTTTCCGGACGTACCGCCACTGGTCCCTAGGGATGGCCCACCTTTCATTACCTCGGTCAATGACGCCTATGAGGATCCTATCCTTAGTCACTTCAGCAAAGCTGAGTTTACCCATTACGGGGGCGTGTTGCTGCTGCTTCGGGTGAGGTTTTAAAGACACGTCCGATCTCTGGCGTTTGAAGGGATTTCCATTAACCTTCTTTGGCGCGTAATCGCTTCGGAAGTTCGGTAAGATAGCTTCAGCCATCTCCACCGTCTTTCTAGCATTCGGCGACAGCGTCTCTTGTGAAATACCCTCGTAATTCTGCAGGATCCTTGCGGCCGCTCTTTGGTCCAAGTACTCAGAGCGACTGGGAGACGTCTTTTGGGGTAAATTTCGACCCGTAGTTGCCATCGCGGTCGTTCCCTTATTTGGGTCTCTGGGGCCAGGTCGTGAGACCCCTGCCACAGACGTTAAAGACTTGGTTTCGGTACCGGCACTTACTAGGGCTTTAGCATCAGCCGTTGTTGGCTTCACCGTGTTTGTACCGGTACTTACTTTGGGGATTGCCCCCTTATGATCCAGAGCTAATCGACTCGTAGTTGCCATCGCTGTCAACCCCTTACTGATAAAGAAATGGAGTTTGTCCTCCGACGTTGCGTTCTCGCTTGCTCCAGCATTTTCCTCCTCTGCTGTGCAGTATACATTGTTGTATCTTTAGTTTTAGGGTTTTTGTTACTATTTTTCATCTTGTTCGTACGACCCCTCGCCGGGCAAGGCCAGTTTAGGGTCAAAGGAAGAGTAAGGGGAATGTATCGTCTGCCGCGGCAGAGTCCCATACCGCGGTAAGGCCATAGTTACTCTCCGAGGCGGCCCCGTGTCAGAGAGGCTCCGTTCGATTACAGCCACGATTCGCTTCCCGGCTGCAAACGTCCAATGGGCACGTGGTCGCATAACACCCTGGATTGGGAGGGGGAAGATCTTAGTCGTCGCGCCAGAGAGGCTTGGCTTCTCTTGTGATGTAGTACCGGCGGCGCTATGATAGCAAGGGCAGCGTAACCCTGTGGCTATCGACTTAAGCCCTCGTACCGCGGCAAGGTGTCCACCCTTCACGAGGGGATGAGAAAATAAGTCTTGCAAAAAATTAGCGCTCTAACTTAACCCTTAGGGGTGGGTATTTTTTCGCCCTTTCCCATACATTTTGTTTGGGGGAAAATGGCATTTTTTTTCAAAATTAATTTTCTTTAAATTTTTTAAACTTTTTTTGTACATACTCTTAAAGTTGAAGCTTTGAAGCTTCCAAAATGGTATGCCATCTGCGATTATCTTAACTATTAAAATAATTACAGCCATTTAAAATTTACTAGATTTTATACGTGTTACTGTGTGCAATAGTACAAAACTCAGTCATTTTCAAATGGCTGTAATTATGTTAATATAATATACATACATACCACATTTTTCAAAAAATTACCATTAATATAAGTCCGACTGCTCTAATTTTTGAAGATGTAAGCTGCAATTTGCGAATTTTTTTCAAACATAGTAGTCTATTTATCGGACTTCGGTAGATTACTTCTATAAATTTTAGTGATTTCTACCGTTTCAGACAAAGTTGCTGATAGACTCCCTATTTAAAATATAAAAATCGACAACATATTTAATATGTACTTAAAAGTTGAAATAAACCAAGTGGTTAGCGGTCGCCTTAAATTTTACTGAAGGCTGTTATGAAATATAACTACATACATACATATATGTATTTTTACAATGGATTTATTTACATACTACTTATACTATCTATATTATTAATACTACCTAAAATACTACTAAGATTACTTATACTATTTATACTACCTAAAATACTACTATTAATATTTGCAACTCTGTAACGAATTGACTTTAATAAAACGAGTTGATCTAGAACACAACATGGTGTCAGGTGTGTATTCGGCAGCGGTCATTAAAAGTCAAACAATTAAAAAATAAAACGCGAAGTCGAAGCCGTAAATTCGCAAATATAAAGTAAAGTCAAGTCAAATTAAGAAAAGTGAGAGACTCTTTAATAAAAATATTAATTAAAAAATAAAAATGAATCCTGATGGTGAAACGAAGGCCGCAAGCAGTATCACAGGCACGTGTTCGCAGGGTCAGGTGATGTCTAGCGCGACCACCATTACACCAATGGACTTGAAGTTGTCAAATCAAGCGTTACAATTTTTATGCGCTCTTCGGGTCTCGAAGAACAATCCGATCAACGAAAAGTCGCATTACTATTGCATCATCTCGGCGGGGAGTGTCTAATAATTTTTAATTCGTTTAATAAAGACTTAGACAAGGTCAAATATGACGAGTTAATCAAAAATGTTGATGAATATTTTATACCCTTGGCCAACATAGCCATGGAAAGACATACATTCTTTTCGAAAAAACAAGCTGCCGACGAATCAATTGACGAGTTCATAACGCAGTTAAAAAATTTAAGTATGTCATGCGATTTTGGTCAAATACGCGAAGATCTCGTGAGAGATATTTTTGTTTGTGGATTATCTACGTCATATTGGAAAATAAAGGAAAGACTTCTTGCTGAAGGTAATATCAAATTGCATAAAGCAATAGAAATAGCAAAAAATTTAGAGACCGCTAAAGAAAATTCGAATCAATTAAAAAATCATCTAAAAAATCCAAATGATAATTCTGATAGTTATGTATCAGCAGTTCACAAAGATATAGACAAAAGACGTACGCAAATGGTGACTTGCTAAAGATGTGGTCAGGTGCATAAATATAAATGTCCAGCACAGGGTGCGACTTGCTACATATGTAACAAAAAATACCACTTTGCAAACATGTGTTACAAAAAACACAACACAACGCAACAACACAATAAGCCAAGTAAAGACTTTCAACAACGCACAAAACAACAACATCAACAGGGCCGCCACAACAAAAACAAAAACTATGTGAACAATGTATACGAAGCAAGCGGTGAAAATGACAACGCTACAGACCTTTTTGTAGGCATACTAGAAAAAATATCGGGAAGAAATATGGTGGAAAATGGAGAAGCAAGAGATGAGAATAGGGCAAATGGAATTGTAAAGGCGGCATACGAAAATCAAGAGAATGGGAAAATGTCAAATAATAAGGAAAAAGAGTGGATAGTAGAAATCGAAATCAACAACAGTTAGGTGCATTGTATTGTGGACACAGGTGCGCAAGCCAATATTCTATCGTATCAAACCGCATGTAGACTTAAGTTAAATAATATAGCTAAGCTTTCCAATTCACGTCTGTTAATCTTTAGTGGTGAACATTTACCTCTTTTAGGCACTATCACAACAAAAATAATTTTTCAAAATAGTAAGTTCCCCTCCCAATCCAGGGTGTTATGCGAAACCGTGCCCATTGGTCGTTTGCAGCCGGGAGGCAAATCGTGGCTGTATTTGAACGGAGCCTCTCTGATACCGGGTCGCCTCAGAGAGTAAGCATGGCCTTACCGCGGTACGGGGCTCTGCCGCGGCGGACGACACATTTTCCCCTACTCTTCCCTTGACCCTAAGCTGGCCGTGTCCGGCGATGGGTCGTACGAACAAGATGAACTCAAATAACCCAAATAAAAACGATAAACCTAAAAAACAAACAACGCCAAATTTCACTCCTCAGCAAAGGAGAGCTATGGAGGAACAGGCGAGAAAGAAACAACAACGCCGGAGGACAACCTCCGTTCCACAATCAAGGGGGGATCGACAGCGATGGCAACTACGAGTCGGTCAACCAACCCTCTATCGACTAAGATTGACTTGATGGGAGCTAGCACCAGTGCGGTTGCCAACGCAACTAAGCGGACAACGGCAGATGCTAAACTCCCATCAACCGCTGATATGAAAACCAGTATCTTTACGTCTGTGGCAGCGGTCTCACGACCTGGCCTCGGAGTTTCGAAGGAGAAGGAAGCTGCAACTGAGATTTCGGCAAGGAGAGCGACCGCGATGGCAACTACGGGTCCGCACTCCCAGGAGACATCTTCACATACCACGAGAAAAGATTGGCTGCAAAGATCCTGAAGAGGTATGAAGGGGTACCGCAGGAATCGCTGTCGCCGAATTCCAGTAAATCGGTGGAGCTAGCGAAAGCTGTGATACCGGATTTCCAAAATTCTTACATGCCAAAGAG